>CAKLNU010000907.1:0-29131 GCA_922788865.1 Poeciliopsis turneri | reverse complement strand
CGTATACTTCGTTTCAGTTGTGTTGCTCGATGTCGAGGGGAACAGGAGCAGGCCCAGGGGTTGAGAGAGACAGGCAGAGAGCACGGCACGTCCTCCTCCTTCTGGCTGAACCAGCCGTCAGGCATCACCTGGATCTGAAACCCAGGAGCAGGCGTCAGCTGCATGCTGTGTTGGCATTCTGTGTTACATAGCATGTTAGCATGATCTTTTAGCATGCTGTGTTAGCTTTATTGTGATTACAGCATTCTTGTGTTAGCTTTATAGTATGTTAGCATGATCTTTTAGCATGCTGTGTTAGCATGATGTGCTAACATAGTGTTCTTGCATATTCTAGCTGTGAATCTGTTAGCATGCTGTGCTAGCATGGCTGATTCAGCTGCTCACCTGTAGTTGTCCTCCAGGTAGAGGGTTTCTATGGCTAACAGTGGGTGGGAGCATGAGAGGAGGAAGGATGGAGATGCGATTGGCACGACAGGTCCAGGATCTGCAGAACAGACACACTTTTAAGTTTTTATCGTTCTGCTGAGATCCAACTCGATCCCTAAGCTCTAATTGTCCTCTCTCTCAGAGCGGCATCGCCACTGCTGACAGGCTGACCTCCAACGCGTAAGGCCGGAGAAGCTGACGGTCGGTTAGAGACACCACAGGAGTTGTTCTGCAGGTAGAGTTCAGTCAGAGCAGGACAGGCGGTGAAGGCGCCGTCAGGGAGGAGCGTCAGGCGGTTGGAGCCGAGCCGGAGGCGGCGAGACCGGCCAGAACCGGAGCGGAGCTGGGGGCCACGGCCGGAACCTGGAGTGAGCCCACACAGGACTGCGGCAAAGAGACAGACACGCCTTAGTACACCATCTACTCACCTGGAGAGACACACACACACACACACACACACACACACACGTTGGCATCAGCTCAGCTCCTCTGAGGCAGCAGAGACCTGATTGGCTGTGAGGTCCAGCTCATGCAGGTCTGGAAACACTCTGGAAGGAGATCCAGGACAGGCTGGAGAACAGGTTGGATGGAAGCTTAACAAGACCACTGGAGGAGAAAGCTGGCAGCGCTCAAGGTCCAGACCAAAATAACGTCCAGATGTTTGTCTGGAGATGTCAGGGCCGGGTCGTGGTTGCCTGCGTCCGCTGGTCCAGTCCCGCCGGGACCTGGCTGAACCCGGCGCCGCTGCAGTTCTGCCTCGGCCGGTGGTCCTTGTCCCTGTCGCCGTGGCAGCCGGGCACCGAGGCGGCCACGGCTCCGTGCCGCAGGACGAAGAGGAGGAGGAGGAAGAGCTGCATGCTGACCGAGGCTCAGAGGTTCTGAGGGGAAGGAGCAGAACCTGCAGCCGCGACGCGTAGGCGGCGAATTCGATGGGCAGCAGCTGCTGCTGCAGCAGGAAGGAGATAAGGCTCCATGTCTCTGCTGGGTTCCTCCACGTCGCTGCGGTTGCTGCTCTGCTTTTCTACCTGGAGAAACAAACTTCCTGCTGTTCTGATGAGCCCAGGCTCAGCGGCAGGCAGGAAGCGCTCAGCGGGTTCTGACCTGCTCACAGAGGAAGCACCAGCTCCTGCTGCTGCAGATTCCTGGTCTCTGACCCGTTGGGTCTAGAATCCAGCAGCGTTCTGCCGGAGCTCTGCAGCCGACATGAAGACAAGAAGGCGGATCCTTTCTGCTTCCTTGTATCCGGACTGGAGCCTGATGCTCCAGGAACGGGGGTGACCTTCAGGTGACCTCTACGGTCTCCTTAGCAACCCAGAACAGGTGTGACCTTGAGGTCACAGCAGCCTAACCCTCCCTGATTCTGATGGGAACCAGTAAAACCACAGCCAGAAAGGTCACCCTGAGGTCAAACTAAACGACCTCCAGGTGACCCGGTTCTGACCTGGTTCTGACCCGGTTCTGACCCGCAGACCGATCCAGGTGCAGAGAAACTCGACGTGATGATGAAATATTTCAATAAAACCAGTAAAGCAAACTGGTGGAGCAGAAAACCCAGAAACTGAAGCAGAACGACTGGAGCTGATCAGCAAACCAGTAAAACACGAACAAAACGATTTTATTACAGTCGACTGAAGCTCCGATCAACTGATCAATACAAAACGTGACATCATCAACAGGCAGATGAAATATAAAGTTATAATTAAATGTTGCTACTTTAAGACCAAAACAAGAATAATTGATATAAACAGATTCAGATCCATGTTTCTGAGAATCAGGATCAATTATTTTACTGTTGTAGACAAAATAGCTTCAGTTTGATCCAATTTATTTAAAGATTATATATTCACAACTAAAGCAGAGATTTATTCTGGTCTGCAGGTTCAGTCGGTTCATCTGGAGAAACTTTTGTGTGAAAAACATTTTCAGATTTTCAGGATTTTCTGGTTTTAATAAGTTTCTTATTAAATCTTTTTCTCTTAAATCACATGAACATCTGTTCAGTTTCCTCTTGAAGTCTGACATATTTCATGTTTTTAAAGGTTTCTTCAAATCGAACCATGAAACTGAAACCGGTCCGATCCTGACAGGGTTCTGGTTCTGGACGACACTTTAAAACATTTCAATTTAAATAAATAAAATCTTTCATGAGCCTCAATAAAATGCTGCAATAATCAATATCTGATCCACCTGGTGAGGTGAAGGAACGTGATCCTGACCCGGTTCTGATTGGACGCTCGGGTCCGTTGCCATGGCGCCTGTGAACCCAGATACCAGGACCGTCTGCATCTACGGCCAGACGTGAGTAGACGCTGACCTCTGACCTCTGACTGCAGGTGAACTTCACCAGCCAGAACCTGGTGCTCTGCTTCAACGGGTTTTACGCTCCAGGATCTAAAGGCGACTGGGTTTTCGGACCGCTGCCCGACTCGCACATCGTGAAGTTCAGCCTGCCGACCATCAAGACCAGAACGGACAGCCACTAGAGGGCGCTGCTGAATATTATCATAACCCAGATCTGATCCTGGAGTCTCAGGCTGAACGACGGCTCTGATTGGTCGACGGCGCCTCGGCTTCGTTTAACTTCATCAGCCTCGTTAACACACTCAGATAATTCCCAGTAAGCCAATCAAAGCTCTTCCCCCTGTGTGCGTGTGTGTGTGTGTGTGTGTGTGTGTGTGTGTGTGTGTGTGTGTGTGTGTGTGTGTGTGTTATTAGAGTCCAGCGCTGACTCAGCAGGATTTCTCTAATCCAACCATCCTCACTATTTACTCCTCCTCTTCCTCCTCTTCCTCTCTTGCTTTATGAGATTCTGTTCTTCTGGATTGTTTTAACTTCATCATCATCATCATCATCATCATCATCCTGACATCACTGAACGTCTGAACTGGGTTTTTAACATTCAGCTCATTCAAACACAGGAAGGTTCTGACCCAGAACTCCACCTGCTGACCTGAACCTGGATCCTGTTTAACCTGCCCAGTGTCCCGGTCCGGTCCAGGTGGACCGGTCTCCAGGTCCGTCCCGGTCCAGTCCCGGTCCGGTCCAGGTGGTCCGGTCCGGTCTCAGACGTATCATCCCTGCTCTAATCCGTTTATCCCTGTCAGGGTGACAGAGACTCCCTGCTGTTCCTCTCCTTCCTCTCGTGTTTCTCCCGTTTTCTCCTCGTCTCTCCTCTCTGGGCTCCTCCAGGTGTTTATGAGGCTCTCTGTGGGGGGTCGCCCCGCTGTTTCCATGGTGATGTGTCTGGAGGGCAGTCGGGGGATCTAGGCCGCATAACCCGGGATTATCAGCTGACAGGTAAGAAGATGAAGGGCAGAGAGAGAAACGTTACGGACAGATTCATGTTTGTTCACCGAGCTGTCGGCCCGGTTAGTCTGAAAAGAACCGGTCCCTTTAGTCTGAAGGAACCGGATCTGGTTAGTCTGAAGGAACCGGCCCGGTTAGTCTGCGGGAACCGGCCCAGTTAGTCTGAAGGAACCGGCCCGGTTAGTCTGCGGGAACCGGCCCGGTTAGTCTGTGGGAACCGGCCCGGTTAGTCTGCGGGAACCGGCCCGGTTAGTCTGCAGGAACCGGATCCGGTTAGTCTGCAGGAACCGGTCCAGATGTTCTGCTGCATCTGGAAACCAGCAGATCCAGGCAGGAAGCTGTGAACTTCAGCAGGTTTGAGTCAGACGGAACCTCAGAGCTTCCTGTGGAAATAATCTGTTTCAAGACGTCTAATTCAGATTTATTGATCCGTCTAACATATCATCTGTTTTATGGGTTTTTAACTGAAACTTGGAGTCTGAGGACATGAACCAGTTTGTCACCAGTTTAACCTCAGAGGAACCAGAGATCCTGCGTCACTAACATCCAGGATTCGTCTCTGCCATGAAGGAAACCATCTTTAAATTGATGGAAATGCGTTTCAGGTCCAGAGGTTCCTGGTTCTTCGAGGCCCTCAGTGGTTCCACATTAACTCCATCATCAACCAGCAGGTTTCCCATCATGCTCCTCCTCAGCCTGTCCGTCAGTCTGTCCATCAGTCAGTCTGTCCATCAGTCTGTCTGTCCGTCAGTCTGTCCGTCAGCCTGTCTGTCAGTCTGTCCATCAGTCAGCCTGTCCGTCACTCTGTCCGTCAGTCATGTGTACTCAACAATCATAAACCTGAGGGAACATTAAAGTGCTGTGCCAATATAGCATTTAGCAGAAGCTAATGCTAAGGGCCATACCATTGTTGCCTTAGGCAGAAGCTAACTCTACAGCAGTACATGGTAATTAGCAGAGGCTAATGCTAACGTGCTAACCCCCATAGCATCCGGGGTGACTGTTAGCCGTTTCTAAACTGAATTAGTTTCACATCTCATTCAAGAAAACTAATTTAGGGGAAGTTAAAGTTTTCAAAGTTAGCTAAACAGCTAAAGCTCTACATGTAAAATTAGCTCTGCTGCTAGCGCATTATCAGATTAGCAGTGTGTCCGCCTTAGACTAGGCCGTTCCAGCCCTGAGTCTGCTCTGGTCTGAGACATCCCATAATATCTCAGCCTGCTGCGAGGTGAACCTCTGGCTTCTTCATCCCCACAGCATGATGCTGCCACCACCAGGCCTCACTGGTGGTTTGTTGGGGTGAACCAGGATAGGCGTTGGCAGTGTTTGGCTCCAGGGTGGGTTCTGCTGAACAGAACCTCCAGGTCCAGGTGGTCCGTCCTCTCCCCGTGTCCAGATGATCACTGATCGGGGTTCTGATTGTAGAACCAAACCCGCCGTTCAGCAGAACCAGAACCTCCTGCCTGACCTGCTCCTGGGTTCCTGTTCTCTGGACAACCTCTGAAACCAGAACCAGCTGCTGAAACCAGAACCAGCTGCATCTGGACCGAGGCTTTGGTTCCCAGGGTTAGAACACAACAGTGAAGTCCTGAGGTTTCACCTCTGACCCCTAAGGGTTCTTCAGAGGTGAAGGACAATCCGCAGGTTTCTGGATGTGTTGGTCTGTAACTTATCAAATCTTCCTGTTTGAATCCTGTAAAGTGCGACACCCTGGAGCCAAACGTCTGCCTGCTGGCCGGTCCAGCTCTGCAGGGCTCTGATGACGAGTCAGTAATGGAGTCAGCTGAAGCAGAGGCTCTGAAAGCTGCAGGCCTGGAGGAATCCTGCTTCAATCAGTGTTTTCATCACTGATGAAGGGAATCAGAAACATTCAGTCTTTGCTCATGTTGTCATCAGGGATGATTGATTTTGATGTGAATTTTAATAATGCATGTAGATGAGTTATGATCAGGATCAGCTCCAGTTCAAATTCACCTGAAAAACCAACATATTCTCTAACAGACACTGAAACCTGAAAGCTAAAGTAGATTCAAACCCAGAGCAACGTTCCTCCCTCTCAGCAGACCAACTGTACCGCCATGGCGAAGGTCGCACCGCTAATCCCTGGCCTTGCATCTGGGTCAAACCCTCCCAGCATCCTGCTGCAAGACATGGAGGAGGAGGCGGAGCCAGGTGACATCACAGAGGGGCTCAGGTGAGTCGCTGCTGAAGCTCCTGGCAGGCAGGAAGTGGAGACATCGGGCCAGGCTGGCCCTCCAGGCCTGCAGGGGGCAGTAGCAGGGTTGGACCCTGATGTGTCACTTTGTTTTCCAGAAGATCCCAAAGAGCCGGAGCAGGAGCTCTGTTCAACGCCAACAACTGCAACAACAACGAGGAGGAGGACGAGTAAGAAACGTTCATGTAGGTTCAATCATCAAGGAGATACCAGGTCACTAATGATCATGTTTTAATCTGATCCTCAGGGAGGAGAAGAAGAGGAAAAAGAAAGAGAAGAAAGAGAAAAAGGAGAAAAGAGAGTAAGTGTGACTGCAACCAGACGGTGATGATTGTGTGGATTTCATCAAAGTTCAGTCGTCTGTCTTCTGGGTTTCAGGAAGGAAAAGCAGGAGAAAAAGGAAAGGAAGGAGCAGAAACAGAAGGAGAAGGAAGAGAAGGAGAAGGAGAAACAGAAAGAGAAGGAGAAGCTGGAGAAGGAGAAGAAGGCCAAGGAGGAGGCGTAGGTTTACTGCAGCCCTCAAACCGTAAAGTGAAGCATCGTGACTGACACCCTGTCATGGTTTCTGTCTGCAGGGCGAAAGAGATCACAGTGATCGATCCAGCTGGGAACACGTACTACCACTGGCTCTTCATCATCACCATCCCAGTCATGTACAACTGGACCCTGATCATAGCCAGGTACCCGACTCACAGCAGCCTGGCCAGGAGGAGCCAGGTACAACAACCTGATGGTACCAGATGGTACCAGATGGTACCTGGTGGTACCTGGTGCCACCATCAGGTACCATCTGGTTCTGTAGAGTCCAACTGAACACGAGGTACCATCCGGTCCAGTTGGTCTGAGACCGGTACCATCCATATCCCCATGTGGTGCCTTGAGATCAGGAATGACTCCAGTGAAGATTCTCAGTCTGAGACGTGAGACCAGCGTCTGTAACAAGCAGCACCAGGCTGCCATGGTGGAGCTGACAGGAAATACCAGCACCTACTTCATCATGGGTTGGTCTACATCCTGTCTGGACCATAGTCAGGAACCAAACCAAGGAACTGGCTGACAGAAGGAGAATGGATAAATCATCAGTTCAAATTAGCTTCCTCTAACAGGGAGGGTAGACTTAGTGCTCCTGCTTTCTCACATGTACTTTTTCTGTGAGCCTCTTGGACTCCGTCCAACAGACGGTTGAGATTTTATAGTTGAGCATACCGATTGCCTCATGTCAATCCCTTCATTTCCCTCGATCTGAACGGATACTAGCAGGCTTGAAGGCCTGGCTGGGGTCTGTCAATGCATTAGATCAGCCCAAGCCTTCGATTGCCTTTAGTTAAGATCAATGGGCACCAGGTAAACTCACCACAGGGACGCTCTACCTTTCACTGCCATTCTTAGTTTCAGCTTTGTAGATGTTGACAGCTGGAGCGTCTCCAAGTCTACTTGTCTTGTTGAAGTCGTACACTGTGTCTGTTTTCAGGGCTTGTTTTGAGGAGCTTCAGACTGACTACCTGATCATGTGGTTCATTGTGGACTTTATCTGTGACGTCATTTACATCATGGACATGATTTTCAGAACCAGGACAGGTCTGAATGCGCACCGACTCATATGATGAAGCAATTGTTTTCACACCTGTGTACTAATGAAGCATCCATGTGACCGTAGGTTACCTGGAGCAGGGTTTACTGGTGAAAGACGAGCAGAAACTACGTGAACGTTACATGATAACTTTCCAGTTCAAACTGGATCTGGTCTCCATGATTCCCACTGACATCCTGTACCTCATTCTTGGTACCACCTACCCTGAGATCCGCCTCAACAAGCTTCTGCGATTCAATAGGTAACTGAGACTCTTACTGGTTCATCAACACTTGAGTTTCTAGACCCAAGCAGTCAAAATGCTGACCACCGTATTCATGGAAACAGTCTGAACACTGGCCGTCAGATTCATTATCTTAGAAAGTTGAAGCTTCAGTCGGTGTCTCCAGTGAAAACACGTTTTCATGCATTTCTCATTATTCAGTCTCAAGATCGTTTCAGGTACATTTTTGTGATAATATTGCTGAAAAATGTGATCCATACACCTTCAGCTCCACAGCTGGGACCACAGTGTGCTGGGATTGAGTTCAGTCCATCGTTCAGTCAGCCCAGTTTTACTCCAGCAGCAGGAGCTTCTGGCTCTCTGACCCGGTTTCACATCCTGTGCCTCCATTTCAGAATGATGGAGTTCTTCCAGCGCACTGAGACCAGAACCAATTATCCCAACGCTCTACGCATCTCCAACCTTGTCATGTACATCCTCATCATCATCCACTGGAACGCCTGCCTCTACTACTCCTTCTCCAAAGCCATCGGTAGGTCATGTTGCACATGTTGGTTCCTCTGAAATGTCTGTAATTTATTCTAACTCTACTTACCGATTTTTCCCTCCAGGTTTTGGTTCTGACAGGTTCGTGTATCCCGACCCGACAGATCCGGAGTTTGGCCGTCTGGTGAGGAAATACGCCTACAGCATGTACTGGTCCACGCTAACGCTAACCACAATTGGAGAAACGCCGCCCCCTGTGGAGAACTCGGAGTACTTCTTCGTTGTGACGGACTTCCTGGTGGGTTTTTCCTTACAGAACCGCAGGTTCTGTTTGCCTTTATTCTTAGTTCTGTAATATTTACAACTTGGACAAGAATTAGTATGTGTTACTGGGTCTTACTTCATAAAGAACAAACATGATGGATGTGAAAATGCACCATCCCTGATAAACGCAGGATGAAGCTTTGTTGAAGCTTGTGGTTCTGGAAATCCTGAACTCTTATCAAAGCAATGTGAAGTCGAACAACATACCTGTCAACATTATATGAGTGGATTGTTCCTGTCCTCCAGGTGGGTGTGCTGATCTTTGCTACCATTGTCGGTAACGTTGGCTCGATGATCACTAACATGAACGCTGCCAGAGCCGACTTCCAGGCCCGGATCGACGCCATCAAGCAGTACATGAGTTTCCGAAAGGTGGAGTTCCCTCTTCTTGGGCTTCCCATCCTGTTAATCTACTCACAGTTACTGTCTGCAAAGTCACTAGAGGAACTTGAAGCAACTGGTTGGGGAAATGTTCTAACATTTGTAAAGATAATCAGCAAACATTTGTACCTGTGAACCATAACTGCATTTCTTCTTGTAAAGGTAAAGGACTTTTTCTGAAACATTTTCTTCCTCCTGTGCAGGTAACTAAAGACCTGGAAAAGCGAGTGATTAAGTGGTTTGACTTCCTGTGGACCAATAAGAAGGCTGTGGATGAGAGAGAGGTTCTGAAATACCTTCCTGACAAGCTGAGGGCCGAGATCGCCATCAACGTACATCTGGACACCCTGAAGAAGGTCTGTTCTTGCTTCAAGTTCCTCCTCTGCAGACGGAAGGATACAAACCTTTGGTAAATATTCCTCTGTTGATTCTGCAGGTCCGGATTTTTGCGGACTGCGAGGCTGGCCTATTGGTGGAGCTGGTGCTGAAGCTGCAGCCGCAGGTCTTCAGTCCAGGAGACTACATCTGCAAGAAGGGCGACATCGGCAGGGAGATGTACATCATCAAGGAAGGGAAGCTGGCTGTGGTGGCTGATGACGGCGTCACGCAGTTCGTTGTTCTAAGTGAAGGAAGTTACTTTGGGGAGATCAGTATCCTGGCTATCAAAGGTCAGAGGTCATGATGGACTGGAGGTCTCTCCTACAGAACCATTAGAAACACTTCCTCCTTGTGTCAAACAGGTAGTAAGGCAGGAAACAGGAGGACTGCTAACATCAGGAGCATCGGGTACTCCGACCTCTTCTGTCTTTCCAAAGACGACCTGATGGAGGCGCTGACAGAGTATCCTGATGCTAAAGCTCTGTTGGAGGAGAAGGGACGGCAGATTCTGATGAAGGATGGACTGCTGGATCTGGAGGTATGACCACTGGATGTGGCTTACGGCAGGAAGCCACTGAAGTGTTCCTGACAGTAAAAGGTTCCCTATTTGTCCACTAGGTGGCAGCGCAGGGCCCAGACCCCAAAGAGATCGAGGAGAAGGTGGACAGGATGACGAGCAACCTGGACACGCTGCAGACCCAGTACGCCCGGCTGCTGGCAGAACACGATGCGACTCACAGCAAACTCAAACACCGAGTCACCCGACTGGAGAAGAAGCTGGCGCCGCCACGCGAGGATGCACCTGGTGATGCTCCGCCCCCTCCCACACCTGAGACCACCAAAGAAGAAGAGAAGAAATAATAAGATGGTGGAGGACAGAAGAATTTGAGTTTTAGTTTGAGGATAAAAGGACTGGAAGGAGAAATTAGATAAATCCATAAACTCAACAAGATTCAAATTAAAGTTAATAAATGTGTAACTATGGATCCTTAGATTTAAAGTCCTCTGAGTTAATGAGGGAATAGTTAATGACTGCTGAGGAGCACTGGGAACACTGGGAAGACTTCCTGTAGGAAAGGAGACTGCATGTAGTCTTTCTTTCTCATGTCTGAGAAAAATTACAACATAAAGGGTTGTAATTATTATGTAACATATGTGAAACAATAAGTTGGCTGCTAGTTTATCTGAACGTAGAGGAGAATCTTCCCCCTGAGGCCTGAATGCCAGCCGGTCTGAACTGCCTGAGTTCACCAACCCTCTAGATTTCATAACATGAATTCAACCAACGTCCATTTCTCCAGGTTTGCTTTAGTTTCCAGTTTATTGGCTGCAGACCAGAACCAGAGGCCGGCATGTTCCTCCTGACCCAGGTGGATTCAGAACCAGGCCTTCTGGGCTTTACCTGATGCTTTTTAATGATGCAACATGTGATGGAGAAACTGCTGAAATAAATATATTTTATAAGAAAGTTAACACCCACTTCTTTCATTTCATATCCTGCTAAATACTATAGATAGAAAAGCTACAAACATGAGCATGGAAAACAAAATTTAAACAAATTATTTATGTTTTGTAATAATGACTGAAACCCCGATAAGATTTTATTGTAAAAATATAATTTAATATGAATGATAACATTGTCTTCCCCAGGTTTCTCTCTGGCGCCCCCTGGCGGCCCCGGTTTGAAAAACAGTCTAATGAACAAGGTTCACTAACTTCCACCAGACGGAGAATCGGGTGCACTTACTTTGCCACATGAAGTCGGTTTTACTGAAGGGAAAAAGATTTATTCAGATTTATTTACCCAGCAGAGAAATACGCATGCGCAGATACAGAATGACACGTCACAGTTTGTGTCGTCACGCGCGAGTTTGGTGGCGTTATGGGAGATGTAGTTTCAGTCTAACCACTGGTCTATGAGGCACACCCCTGAAAGAACTACAAGGCCCAGCTTGCGCCTGCCGGTCAGTGCGCATGCGCAGCGGCGTCCAGCGGCTCTCGCTCTGCTGAGGTGAGTTTTCCTGCTTTCTGCGGCTCTTGTGTTTGTTTCTGAGCTCCGAGGCTGAAGCTGCTGCCGCCGCTGCTCCTGCTAACTGCTCTGTGTGTTTGTGAGGCGGTTACCGCCGGGGTTCGGCTGGTTCCGACGGCTTTCATCCGAACCTCAGCGGCTGTTAGCTTGTCTCTGTTAGCCTGGCTGACAGGTAATCGACCCAGCTGGTTTAAGCCGGTTCCGAGAGGAATCGGCCCGGTCCGGGACAGAGGTAGAACCCAGGCTGATGGTGGGGTCCATGTGGAGCAGAACCGACCCCGGTTTCAGCGCCACACACCTGGCGCATGCGCACTGGGCCAGCTAGCTGTAACTGCAGGTTTTTTTCTGTGTATACAGTCAGAGCCTGGTGGCGTTGCCATGGAGCCGGCCTGGAGACAGCAGGGCAGGGGGCGGGGCCGGGGTCAGGAAGGTCAAGGTGAGAGGCCCCGCCCCCTGCAGAAGGACACGCCGGGGGACCCAGCAGGACGGGGTGCGAAGACGAACCCTGGACCTGCCAAAGGTGATGAAGATCTGGGAGCCCTGCGTGTCAGAACCGGGTCAGAACCGATCCAGGACCTCAACTGTCCCCCTCTCTACGCAGGTGAGTCGGTCCAGTCCAAGTTCGAGGAGATCCGGAGGTCCAACCAGGCCGCAGCCCTGCGCCTGGTGGAGAGTCGGGTCAGCTCCTCTTCCTCTGATGAAGATAACGACGACGATGATGATGATGGAGACAAACAGAGAGGAAGGATCCTGGAGTCCACCTTCACCTCCTACACCAGCCAGACAGGTGAGCCCAGTTCTGCTCTGAGCAGGACCGTGTTCTGGTTCTGGTTCTGACTTGTTCTCCTTCTGATCAGGCGGCGATGCGTCGGCTCTGACCAGAACCGGCCAGTACCTCAGCGACATGTTTCAGTCCGGAGCGCTCACCTGCCTGATCTGCATCGCCTCGGTCAAGAGGACACAGCCGGTAGACACACACACACACACACACACACACACACACTCAGGCTTTACTCCTCCTGTCAGTCTGAACTCAGGGTTTTCTCCACCTGTCCAGGTGTGGAGCTGCTCCGGCTGCTTCTCCCTCTTCCACCTGCCCTGCATCCAGAAGTGGGCCAGAGACTCGGTCTTCCTCATCTCCTCTGCCACCGATGAAGACTTTGGTCAGAAGCAGCATCCCTGGCCCTGGTGAGAAACACAGACTGCTACGTTCCACCTGGTTTCACCGTTTCCGTCATCTGATTCAGATCATCCTGTGGTGCATTCACTGCCTGCAGGAATGTTCTAACTCTCCTCATCCTCTCTCCTCAGTCCAAAGTGCAGAACCGAATATCCTCCCAGTGCCACACCCAACAGGTAGGCCTTTACTTTGACTGGTCCAGAGACTGGCTCTGAGGTTCTGACCCACTGGGCCCTCTTGTCTCCATGTTGCGTTCAGGTACATGTGCTACTGTGGGAAGCTGCAGGACCCTCCAGCCGACCCCTGGCTGGTTCCTCACTCCTGCGGCTCCGTCTGCCAGCAGGAACTCAGACCCAGCTGTGGACACACCTGTCTGCTGCTCTGTCACCCTGGTAACCACACACACCTGGTTCTGATGCTGGTTACCGACCAGAACCAGTCCTCAGTCAGTGGGCGCCATGGCAACCAGCCTAAACCGCTCCATCTCTGCGTGTCTCCAGGTCCATGTCCGCCATGTCCAAAGATGGTGTCCGTGTCCTGCTTGTGTGGCAAAGCTAAGCCCCTCCCCCGTCGCTGTAGCAACAAGGTAACTGACCGTGTCAGGCTCCTATAAGCTGTCAGTACGCTACCTGCAGGACGCAGGAGCTGCGGTGGACAAAGCGGCCATCTTGTTTCTGCCTCAGCTTTACACTGTTTTCTCTGCCTCCAGTCCTGGTCCTGCCAGCAGCAGTGTGGGAAGCTGCTGGCCTGTAAGCAGCACACCTGCACCCAGCCCTGTCACACAGGTAAACACACACCTGCACCCAGCCCTCTTGACAAATGTCCACTAGAAAAAACAAACAAAAAATAGATAGGATTTTTGTGTTTTGGCATCACACACAAAAACAGTTTTTCATGGTGGCCATCTTGGAAAAATATGGCAGCCATGTTGAATTTTTCTGTTCCCTGTTAGATTCTTAAATCAGCCTGTGAAACATTGTTGTGACGTTGGACTGACCTTCTGTGTGTGTGTGTGTGTGTGTGTCTGTGTGTGTGTGTGTGTGTGTGTGTGTGTGTCTGTGTGTGTGTGCGTGTGTCTGTGTGTGTGTCAGAGTGCCCCCCCTGTCCCAGGGTCAGCCTCCAGAGGTGTGTGTGCGGACGGCAGACAGCAGAGAGGCCCTGCGCCAGCCCCCGCTGGACCTGCCAGCAGGTATTGGTGCAGTACCAGCTCCGGTCACCAGGGGGAGCCAGAGCTCCAACAGCTCATCCTCATTGGAACAAATAGATTAATTGACGCTGCTCTGACGCCCCCTGCTGGCTGGAATCAGTATATATAAGGTCTGATGGGTCCAGTTGACCCGATTCTGTCCCGATTGGACCTGGATCGGGTTTCTGATCCAGTGTTTGTGTGTCAGGTGTGTGGAGCGCGGCTGTCCTGTGGGAATCACACCTGTGAGGAGGTGTGTCACGATGGAGCGTGTCCTCCATGCCCCCGGTCCGTCAGCAGGTCCTGTCCCTGTGGGAAGACCAGTAAGAGACACACACCGGGTTCTGCTGCGGTTCTGTTCTGGTTCTGGAGTTAAGCTGGTGTTTCTGTGTGTAGAGTCGTCTCTGCCGTGTACAGAGGAAGTGCTGCCCTGCGGCGACACGTGTGACCGCCGCCTGTCGTGTCTGAAGCACACGTGTTCGATGCGATGCCACCGAGGGAGCTGCGAGACCTGCAGACAGGTCACACACGCACACACACACACACACACACACACACACACGCACACACACACACACACACACACACACACGTGCGCGCGGTGCAGCAGCTGTTGCAGTACCGCTGTCGTCCTGCAGGAGGTGGAGAAGGCGTGCCGCTGCGGGCGCCACAAGAAGCCGATGGCGTGCCATAAGGAGTACCTCTGTGACGCCAAGTGTCCTCAGACCAGGAACTGCCAGAGACACCAGTGCAGGAGGAAGGTCAGAGGTCGTCTTTAGCCCCTCACCTGGTGACCAGGTAGCAGTTTGCTTTAAACTCATTTCCCATGATGCTCTGTGTCTCAGTGTTGCCCTGGTAACTGCCCCCCCTGCGATCAGATCTGTGGTCGGACTCTGGGCTGCCGGAACCATAAGTGTCCCTCCGTCTGTCACCAAGGTAACGGCACCGACCACCATGAATCATCATCCATCAATGATGCGATCAGTCGATCAGAAATCATTTGATCTGTTTCTGCTGCCGGCAGTGAGCTGAAAAACTTTAACTTCATCTGCGGCTCAGAAACAGAAAATAATCTGACACCATCCAGAAGGGAAACTTCTCCTGCAGTTTTTCCTTCCACTCAACCTTCCAGTAATACACAGCGCTCTGTGCAGCCAGCAGTTCTGACCAGGAGCATTTGGACCAGAACCAATCTTTGTTTCTATAATAAATAAATTTTTATTTCTATCAGAAACTAAATTTCTGTTCGGATTGGAGGCTTCGTCTCCACGGTAACTGGAGGTCGGGCTGGGTTCTGCTGATCGGGTTGGACCCGTTTCTCCTGGAGATCTGTGATCTGATTTACCGGGTCCGATCCGGTCCCAGAACCTCCTCAGGCTGTCGGGTCGGTTCTGGCTGCTCCACTGAGCCTCAGGTTGACCTCTGACCCCTGACGCCTTCTGCAGCTCATTCAGCTGACATTTCCTCTGACTGATAAACACACTTACACACACACACACAGACACTGTTTATCAGTGTCTGTGTGTGTGTGTGTGTGTGTGTGTGTGTGTGTGTGTGTGTGTGTGTGTCTCCATTGTTGCTGATAAATCATCTCAGCCTCTGATTGGCTCCCTGCAGTGTTCGGCCGTCTGCGTGCTAATTGGCTGCTCTGACCTTTCCGTTGCCGCGGCGACGCCTGACCGATAAGAGCTGAGCGTGTAGCTCTTCGTGTTTGTGTGGACCTGGTTCTGGTTCTGGTGCCGGATCGGTCCGGTTAGTGAGTGTGTGACCTCTGAACTCTCAGACTGCAGTGTTGACGTGAGCCGGATCAGAACCAGAACCCGTCTGTTATCTGGAGCAGGCGAACCGGGCCGATCAGCTGTTGCCTCTGAGGCATTTTAATGAGCCCTGCAGTGGTTCTGACCGGGTCCAAACAGACCAGAATTCATACTTGGTTCTGGTCCAAAGTCAGTTTTAGTCAAGAATATTGTGGTTCTGGTCCGGTTCAGGTGTCTGTAGAACCTGACCTGGGTTCTACAGACCTCTGAAGGCCGTCCGGTTCTGATCTGACCCGCTACCGTCCCCAGGAAGCTGCTACCCGTGTCCGGAGACAGTTCCGGTCCGCTGCAGCTGCGGCTCGTCGGTTCTGGTGGTTCCGTGCGGCCGAGAGCGCAGCACCAAGCCGCCCCGCTGCAGGGAGCCCTGCAGGTAGGCGTCGTAGCGGGCCGGAGGTCGGTTCCGGAGGTCGGTTCCGGAGGTCCGGCGGGTCGTCATCCTGTCTCTGCCCGCAGGCTGCCCCCCAGCTGCCACCACCGGGACGGGGAGCCCCACCGCTGCCACCCGGGGCCCTGCCCGCCCTGCGCGCGGCCCTGCCTGCTGCCGCTGCCCGGCTGCCGCCACGCCTGCCCCCGGCCCTGCCACGACCTGGTGCTGGTCCGGTCCCAGCAGGTAGGCCGTCGCCGTGGAGACCGCTCCGACCGGGTCCCGACCCGGTCCCATCGGAACCCACCGCTCCGCCTCTGTGTGTGCAGGTCCAGTTGGCCGGGCCCTGGGAGCAGCCGGCGGAACCGACCTTCACGAAGAAAGCGCTGCCCTGCCCGCCCTGCCAGGTCCCCATCCCCACGTAGGTACCGACCCGGTTCTGGTTGTGGTCCGGGTCAGAACGCAGACGGAAACATAATATTTGATATAAACAGGAAGTGACCCGACGTTACTGACATTAACCTGGTTCTGGTTCTGGTTCTGGTCGATCCAGGTTCTGATCTATTCAGTCTGATTCTATGTTTCACATTGTTTTAACCAGAACCATCTGGTTCTGACTGGACCCGGCCCAAAGCTGGAAGCTTCTGGTTCTGTTGGAGTCAAACTGGGCCAGAAGCCAGATGAACAGCAGTCAGGTTCTGCTGGGCCCGGTTCTGTCATGACCCATTAGCACTGCCGGTTCTGATAGCAGTCATTAGTTCACCTCCGACCCAAACAGCAGCCGTCTGGTTCTGGTCCAGACACCCAGCTCTGCGACAGCCTGGTTCTGGTTCTGGTTCTGATTTGCTCAGTCGGACCCTGGGGTTGTTTGTCCTGTGAGAACAAAGTTCTGACTTCCCGCCAGGCCCGGATCTGGAGCCGGTTCTGTTTGGCCTCCCAGTCGGATCAGAGGGCCGGTGGCGTCAGCAGCTGGAGGCGGGCCTTCAGAACCGCTGTGATCCGGGTCCAGAACAGAACTCAAGCTGGGTTCGGTTCTGGCCCGGTTCCTGCAGAGCAGTAACTGGGTCAGAGGTTCTGGTCACACCGAAGCAGACCAGTTCTGAGTTTGAAACAGACTGGGCCAAGCTCCAGAACCGCGTTAGACCGAGCCGGATCGTTCTGTTTCCTTCCTCTGACGGTTTCTCTCTTTGTGTTTCAGGTCCTGCTTCGGAGAGCATGAGGTAAGAACCAGAACCAGAACCAGAACCCGTTTCCTCCTGCTCACTCTGCAGCAGAGTTCTGCTGAGTCCGGCTCGGTTCCGGTCCGTATCCTCCTATCTCTGCATCTCTGCTGTCGGCTCTTTGTTTCCTGTTCGTCGCTGTAAATGTCAGCCGCTGTCCTCGCAGCTCCTCTATCTGCTGCGACCTTCTCTGACCTTCTCTGACCTTCGCTGACCTTTGCGTCCGGCCCGTCTCCTGCTCCAGCTGCTGGTTCTGTGTGTGCAGGTGAGCCCGGTCCCGTGTCACCGTCAGGGCCGCTTCTCCTGCGGCCGGGCCTGCGGGCGCCCGCTGGCCTGCGGGAACCACAGCTGCAGCCGGGAGTGCCACCTGGTTACCGACGGCAACCAGGTGAGACCGCCTCTCGTTGGTCAGAGTGCGAACAGGACGGGCGCCCCGTTAACCAATCGGATGTCCCCGCAGTGCGAGGCGTGCGAGGAAGGCTGCGGCAAGCCCCGCCCCTCCGGCTGCCCCCCACCCCTGCCCCCGCCCCTGTCACCCCGGCGACTGCCCCCCCTGCAGCCAGATGCTCCGCCAGCGCTGCCACTGCCGGATCAGCACGCTCTACCTGGAGTGCAGGTGAGTGGGTTTCCATGGCAACCCCGTCCGTCAGGGCCGTGCTGGGTCTGAACCAATCAGCTGTCTGCAGGAAGCTGACGGCCGCCGACGAGCCAATCAGGATCCAGCTGGGCTCCTGCAGCAACCAGTGTCCTAAAGAGGTACACACACACACACACACACACACACACACACACACACAGGGAGGCTTCTGATTGGCCACTTCCTGGTCATACATGTGGAACCATGAGACCTTAAAGGGCCGGTGTCACGTAAAACCAACTTGTGGTTTAATGTTTTTCCCTCATCAGAAACAAACTTGGAGTGTTGCTTTGATTCTTTCATGTTTGATAAATCCTGTAATCTCCATGGCAACCATTTAGCTTGATTGGACCGAACCCCTCCTTCGAGGCGTAGCTCCTCCCCCTCTAACAGCAAACAGCTGTTAAAGGGTTAATAGAGGAGCCATGTTGGGACGACTTCCTGGAGGCGGAGCTTCAGAAAGAGCAGGAGCTTCTAAATATATTGATATATTCGGCATTTTCCTCACAACCGAAGGCAACGCAGAGACTGGATGGGACTGGAAGGGGTGTAAAACATGAGACCGGCCCTTTAAAGAGCGGCAGCCAATCAGAGGGCAGGATGCTGGGAGGTGGTCTGCTGTCAGACCTCCGGAGCGTCTCTGATCTAACAGCTGCGTTTAGAGACACATGGTTTGTTTTCTCCTTTCACTGGACCAGAACCCTCAGGCTGGACCCGGTTCTGGAGCGCTGACACACACACACACACACACACACACGCACACACACACACACTGATTCTCTCTCTCTCTAGCTGAGCTGCGGCCATCGCTGTAAACAGGTGTGCCATCCAGGTGTGTGTGAGGAGACGTGTCAGCAGAAGGTGAAGCTCAGGTGTCCATGCAAGAGGATCAAGAAGGTAAAAGGTCACCAACATTTAAACGCTGGTTATAACGTCCTGGTTCTGGTTCCTGTCTGATGGATGGAGACGCTAGTGGGTTCTGCTTGTGAGCTCTGGTTGGGGCCCAGTAGCAGGTTGGGGTTCAGTTAGTTCGTTAAATATCTCATGTTTTCATATCTTGTCATACGGCTCTAAGCTCTGATGGTTTCATCAGCAGATTCTTTCTCTTCCCATGTTGCTGGAATCCTGCGGCCTGATGAATAATGTGGAACATCCTTCTGAAGTAGATTTACTTTAACTGAGCTGAACTGATCAACCAGTTATAGTGATTCAAAGAGCCCTGACACACAAAACCATTTAATAGCACAACAAAAAATTTAATCTTTATGACATTTTAATCCAATTTGCATAAACATTTGGAACACTGTCGTGCTTTAGGGTCAGCATAGCTAACTGTTAGCTAGCAGTGCTTTAGGATTCTTCTGTTAGATGTGAAAATATCCAAACTATGTGAAATTAAAAAGGCGGGAAATAAAAGCATCGTTGAAGTCATAAAGCAGCCTGCTGATTGGCTGAGAGCGTCATGTGACCTGCTGTCCTTTCAGGAAGTGATGTGTTCTCTGGCGGCTCAGAGTGAACTTCAGTGTGACCTCGTCTGCAAAGACCAGAAGAGGAAGGCCAGCCAGGTAGACACACACACACACCTGGAGATACACACACCTGGAGACACACACACCTGGAGACACACACACCTGGAGACACACACCTGGAGACACACACACCTGGAGACACACACACCTGGAGACACACACCTGGAGACACGCACACCTGGAGACACGCACACTGGAGACACGCTGTCTGATTGTTTTTGTTCTCCAGGTGAAGGAGGCGGAGCTACAAGCTGCCCTGGAGGAGGAGCAGAAGAAGCTTCAGGTGAGTCTGGAGGACGGCCGGGTTCTTAGAGCTTCTGCCGATCCGGCCTCTGGTCCGTTGGCCCGGTTCTAGCCCAGTGACCCGTTTTGGTCCAGAGGTTTCATCCTGCTGTTCTGCCTCTGCTCCACCAGGAGGAGCTGGAGGCCTTTGAGAAGCGGCAGCAGCGAGGAGGTCGGAGGTCGAAGCGGCGCGGCCGGAGGGAGGAGGTGGACGAGGAGCAGGAGCGGGCCAGGAGGTGGAGGAGGAGGTGCACCACCGTCCTCCTGCTGCCACTGGGGGGCGCTCTACTGTCTGCCGCTGCCTACTACCTGCTGAGCCAGGCCTGAGGGGTCAAAGGTCACCCCTGTCAACCAGAAGCTGCAGGACAAACGGGAACAGTTCATGTTTTCTTCTTCGTTGATTTAAATGAGTCATCCAGATCAGACGCTGGTCCTCCAGCTGATGTTTCTTCCTCTTTTTCTTTATTTCCTGCTGATTTTGTAACTTTTCCTGCGTCTCAAACTGAAAACGATCCCTGGAGATCCAGAGGCGGTCATGTGATCTGTGATCTGACCAATCAGAAAATACTGCAGAAAAATGGTTTTCCTGTAAAATTTCCTTTCTGTTTTGGAGAAATAAACCATAAACTCTGACCTCTGACCTCCATGCTGCCATCATTAACCATCATGACCTCCTGACCTCAGCGGTCCAGTTTAAATCTGACCTTTTAGTTGACCCATCTGGACCTGCAGCCATCGGCCAGCAGGGGGCGACGGTGAGCAGAGGAGCATCGCTACGCCTCAAAGTGTGAGACTTCGTAAAGCAGCAGAACTTCCTGGTTCTGCCGGGTCCAAACGACGATGGTTCCTTTGGTTCTGCCGGGTCCAAGCCTGCTGGTACCGAGGTCCATTACAATCTGCTGAATCAAGGCCAACCTGTGCTCCTCTGCTGCTGGTCCTGGTTCTGGTTCTGGTTCCGAGTCCACACCAAGCCGGGTCCACCCTCCATCACTGGTTAGTGGGTCTCCAGGTCAACTGGGTCGTCTGGGTCTGACTGGGACAGGCTGAGGAACCAGACCGGCCCAGAACCAGAACCTTTGTCGGTTCTGGATAGAGAATCGTTTCCTCCTTGAGGTCCGGTCTGTCAGGACTCAACGCCAGACTGGAGCACAGATCTGGGTTCCTGAACTGGTTCTGCTGGTCCAGAACAGAGCAAACACAGATTAGTCAAGTTTCCCACCTTCATCTGAATTCAGATTAAAATATTCCGTTTCCAGAACCAAACCCGGTTCTGTTGGACATCAGAGTCGAGATCTGAGCCCAACATGAGTTCAGATCTGAATCCTGGTTTAAAGTCCAAACCAACTGGATCTGAACTCAGGGATGATTCTAAATCAGAACCAATCCAGATCCAAATGTTCACATCAAGCTGAAACCAATCTGGATCTGGATTGAAATCCAATCTGTGCTTTAATCTGGATTCTGCTTTGATCTGGAATTGGGTTTAGATTAAGGTTCTGATGTTAATCCAACTGAGGAAACCAGGATCCATTAATCTGGACCGAGACAGGAACCAGGTCCTGAGTTTGGACCCAGATGTCCGACTGTCAAAATCCAGATTAATACTGTGTTTACATTTAATCTGGATTTTAGCATCAACTGAACCCAGACCTTAAACCGAGTCAGAACCGACCCAGAACTGACTCTGTATTCAGTGTGTATTGACTCCGCCAGTTCTGGAGTTCAGAACCGGGTCCAGATGTTGCTCCAATCTAGTCCAGAACTGGACCCAGATTCAAACCCAGATCTGACTCCAGATTAGAGTCCAAATACGAAATCAGACTTTAATCTGGACCCGAACCTTTAGAATCAGTATCAATCCGAACCTGAGCCTGGTTCTGGTCCAGAAGAACGTGGAGCTTCTGGGCCGCTAATCTGTGGCAGGCTTCTGGTTCTTGGTGTCCAGAACATCTGTGGTCCAGCAGAACCTGCCTGGGTCGGGTCGGGTCATGAGTTTGACAGCAGCGGGACGGAGCCACAGCGGGCCGACCTGGGGAGAGTGTGAGAGAGCAGAGTGTTTTAGTGTGTGTCAGTGTGTATCCAGTGTCTATCAGTATGTATCAGCGCGCTGTCTCCGCCCACAGCCGCCGCGCTGTCTCCGCCCACAGCCGCCGCGCTGGCTCCGCCCCGCCAGTCCCCCGCCAGCTGCAGCTCCCCGCCGGCAGAGCGATGGTCTCGGGCTCGGCGGCCGGCAGCAGCAGCTCATGTTGTCCGCTCCGAGGGAGACCTTCCCGGGTGTCACCTTCAGCGGAGCGCCGGCGGTGAGTCCTGTCCTGTCCGAGTCTCCGGTTCTGCATCGCAGCTTCGCTTCTTTAATCCAGGTTATTAGTCTGACTTTATAAATGAATCTCTAATTATTCAACATCTGAAGGATTCAGCCTGAAAACTAAACTGGTTTTCCTGAAGTTAAACCAATAATCTGCATATTTAAAGGAGCAATAAATGCTCTTTATTGATGCTTTTAACCTCGTTATTCTAAAACATTTTGCTTTCTGCTGTTTCTGTCATCAGTTTCAGGTCTGAAACAAAACTAAACTTAATATTGTAACAATAAGCAGCCATTGTTCTGGTTCATTTTCTCTCATCCCGTTAAACCCGGAAATAATCTGATTTATTCCAGCAGGTTCACTGTGGACTTAATCCAATCAGATTACAGCTAAACTCTTTCACCAGGAGGAGAATGAAACATAAAACATCAGAATTTAATAAAACCGCAGGAGATGTGAATTTTCCTCTGAATCTGTTTAATTAATATTTCATCAATTTATCTTTCCAATTGACAGAAACCTGCACCAGATTATTATTCAGATTATGTATTTATACTTAGCGATTTTACATTTAATGAATTTACATTTATTATTTATATATCTATTTTTATTGGATTTTGTTTATTTTTATGTATTTAAATGTTTTATGCATTGATTTAAATACTGACTAATTAATCAGGTGATTCTGGTGGATTTTAAACATTTTATTCATTAAAAACAAACAAACAAAAAAAACCCCAAAATAATTAACAATATTTTTTTACTTTTAGGACCAAAAACTAAAATACATCATATATAACAATAATTTTCTTCCATACTGGGAATAAAAAGCCATAAATACAGTTTATTATAAAATAGAAACAGGAAGAAATATGATGGAAAAGTAATAATATTAATCAGAATTATAGCATTGTTTTATTTTAATAAAGACAATTAAACTGCAGAGAATATAATTAATATAATTAATATAATTAATATACTTTGTGTTGTATTTCTATGATGAACGGATTAATCAGCAGCTTGGAGCGTTTTGACTGATGATTGATCGGTTCTGATGGTCTAATATTGGATCAATGGATCAGATTAAACCTTCATCAGATTATTAATCTGGTCATTGCAGCTGCAGGCGAAACAGGAAGTAAATAAATCATTTTAGTGACGGCAGGAGGATCAGAGGGATCAGCAGCGTGTGTTACAGTGTGTGTGTGTGTGTGTGTGTGTGTGTGTTGGGGTGTTGAGTGTTTCCTCGTCTTCACTTCTAAAATTACTCCAACAGTCCAATGGAAACTCTGAGTGTTAAAATAGACTGGGTGTGATGATGATGATGATGATGATGGTGACCCCCCCTCTCCCCCCCAGGAGGCCGGGATGGACCAGGGGGCGTGTCCTAAGACGCTGGGCTCCTCCAATCAGCTGCGGCTACTGCTGCTCTACATCCTGGTTCCCAGCGTCAGCCTGCTGGGGGCGCTGCTGCTGCTGCTGCTGGGCCTGGCCCTGACAGGTAGGGGCCACACCTGGGGAGGGTCCGGACCGCAGCACCGGGTCAGAACCAGACAGGGACTGGAGGGTCAACATGGGTCATGTTTTCACTTCAGTTCATCCTCATTATTTATTCATTGATTGTTTCTTTTCTTTCTTTCACTTTCTGTCCCTCCATCAGTTTTCCTCCTTTCAACAAACACCAACCATCCTTCCCTTGTTTTCCTCACTTCTTCCCTTTCATTCCTGGCCTTCATCTGTCATCCCTCCATCATCCATCATCCATCCCTCCATCCCTCCATCCCTCCATCGCTCCATCTCCAGTTCTTGCTGCTGGAGGACAGAGAGGTGGAGGAGGTGGAGGAGGAGGGATGACACACATGCCGTGTTGATTTAACGCCGTGTTTCTGTTTCTCTGTGCGTGCTTCGTCTGGTCGCCATGACAGCAGGGAGTCCCTCGGCCAATCAGAGCCAGGCTCAGTGAAGGAATGTCAAACATTTAGGCAGGTAGTGAAACGGACGCTGCTGTCCTCCCTCCGTCCTCGTCTCCTTGCTCTGTATCTCAGTCTAAACCTCCTGCTGCTCCTCATGGAGTCTCTCCTTTAGACGCCTAATGGAGCGTGACGCCTCGCTCCTCCTCCTCCTCCTCCTCCTCCTCCTCCTCCTCCTCCTCCTCGTGTCTCTGCCGCCGCCAGCCTTCGCTCCAGCAGCAGGAGGACAAAGCAGCTCCTGTTGCCATAGATGCTCAGCAGATGTTCCTCTGATCTGAAAATACGCTCAGAAAATACAGAAGGTTTACCCACAGAGCCGCGCCAGAGGTCAGCAAACCGCCAACTGACCCCTGACCTCTGTGGACCAACCCATCTGGACCATCAGGGAGTTTAGTGAACAGATATCTGCTCTATTGAACCTGCAGAATGTTGAGCATGATGTTCTGCAGCGCTGCTGCAAGGACAGGCTGCAGTTCAGCCTCCTGGCCAGCAGGGGCAGCAGTAATCAGCTGGTTGTTATAACCTGCAGTTCAGCCTCCTGGCCAGCAGGGGCAGCAGTAATCAGCTGGTTGTTATAACCTTGTCCTGCCTGCTTGACCTCAGCGACTGTAAACTTTGACATGGTTCTAACAGCTGACATTAATAAGATATTTCTGAACATAAACTCTGGTTCCGGCAGTAAAATATCTTCAGTTCTGGAGTTGAAACCAAACTGGACCGAGGTTCTGGGTCAGAAGTCGTGTTCTGACCTTTAAGCAGCTGAGCTCAGAGTTACTGGTTTTATTCCAGTTGGTCCTGTTACTGGGAGGCCAGTGCAGCTCAGTGTCATCTGCATACAGTGAAACATGTAGCCTGTTAGCTTAGCATCCAGACAGGAAGTGGTTGGTCTGGGTTCAGACTGAGCTCTGCGCCCCGATGGAGGATCAGACACTCAGCTGTTTGTTTCAGAAATAAATCAATAAATCAATAATTTATTCAGACAAAACAAATATAAAATGAAACAAAAATAACTTAAAGTTACATTTTATGTAGTTATACGAGCTTCATTTAGATCATGATGGTGATGATGATGATGATGATGATGATGATGATGATGATGATGATGATGATGGTGATGATGATGATGGTGATGAAGGTTTCCTCCAGAAACCAGACAGAACCCTCGGCAGTGAGGAAGAGGAGCTGATCTGTCGGTGACTCATTTATTGTGACATTCTCTGATTTTACCAAAACGCAGGACACTCAGCCGGGTCACCATGGTAACGGGTCCGACTTCTCGGGTCGTTTTGTTTCTTTGCAGGATTTATAAAATATCAGGAAGCAAAAAACTGAAATCAGAAATTAATGCAGAAAAAATACGATTCTGATACAGAGACTCTGGATCAGGTTCTGGTTCTGGTCGGGTTCTGGTTCTGGTTCTGGTCGGGTTCCGGTTCAGAATCTGGTTCTGGTCGGGTTCTGGTTCTGGTTCAGGATCTGGTTCTGGTTCTGGTCGGGTTCTGGTTCTGGTCGGCTTCTGGTTCTGGTCTGACCCCTCCCTGCCTCGTCTCCTCAGGTATTTTCGGCGGCGCCCCTCTGGACTCCAGGCTCCTCCCCTCAGACGGCAGCCATGGTTACCATAGCAACAGCTCCAACGCCTCGTTCTCCGTGAGGATCCAGGTGGGACAGGTAGCGTACCACAGCCAGAGCACACCTGCTGCTCCGCCCGCCTCTCAGGCCCCGCCCACCCAGCCGGCCACCAGGCTTCCTGATTGGCTGGCCTCAGTGACATCACTGAGCACCGCCGGGCCGGCCAGCAGCTCCACCCCGGCGCCAGACACAGGTAAGACCACCTGTCAACATCAGCAAGGTTCTTAAAGGGCCAGCAGTGGCCTCTGGTTTGGCACCAGCAGCTGCAGGACAACGATTCCCAGAATCCTTCAGGGCTGCTGCCACTTCCTGTCTGTGTTGCTGTTGATCCAGTAAGACGGTTCTGAGCTGAATTCTGATCCGCTGTCCTTTGTGGGGACACTGGTGGCCCAGCAGAACCTGGACCGGGTCTGGGTTCTGATCCACCAGCAGCAAAAAGAGCAGAGTTTATTTCTGATTGATGATCGATTGATTTAAGATTCCCCTCGTCTCCGAGCCTCTGCTGTCCTGCTGTCTCTCCGTCTCAGTGGGACATCGAGGTGAATGCTAATGACCCGGCTCTGTCCTGAGCTCTGATTGGCTGCTGGGAGCTCATCAGATCCAGTGTTTAAAGCTGCTGAGCAGAACCGGGCCGGACTGGACCAGGTCCTCTGAGGTTCTGCAGCAGTTTAACCGGTTCTGGCCGCATCAGGCTGTGATTGGAGGTTAGCATTAGCTTCTCTGCTAGCATGGTTACTCTGCAGAAAAGTTTCAGGGGGTGAAAGGTCAGGCCTGAACTGAGGCAGACCTGGCAGGTGGTGGCGCCCCCTGCTGGTCATGGGCAGAACAACAGGCCCATTCTCTCCATGAATTGGTTCCTGGAGCTGCAGCCTCATCCCTCCGGTTCTGGTTCTGGTTCTGGTTCCTGCAGGTCGGTGTCAGCTGGTCCTGGAGCCTCAGTGCCACATGCTGCCCTACAATCAGACCTGGCTGACCTCCTCCGTCGCCGTGGTGAAGAGTTCAGAGGTCGACATGTTGCTAAGGTAACCAGTTCACACTGATAGCTAACAGCGAAGCTAATCTTTCATTTAGCACATTTAGCTTATGATGCCAGGTAGATTCATGAGCTCTAATCTGATTGGTTGCCTGCTGAGCCTTTAATCACAGTTTGGGTTTTCAGTTCCGGGTCATGACATCAGAACTCCTGGACATCCTGCAGATGGTTTGTGTTGGAGCTGAACTGACTGGACTGTGAAACACGTCCATCAGCAGGTCGTCTGGTTCTGGTTCTGGTTGTTTGGGTCAACTGGGTTCAGAATCACTGAAGCTCCTGGTGGACCCTAAACATTTTTCTCTAAATGTATTCGATGTTTGTTGGGTTGATGTTGATTCTGTGTACTTCACCTCGGAGCGGGTCGGTGGGGCGGTTCTGGTGGGTTTGGACCTGAACCCGGCGTTTTGTGCTGCAGGTTCTTCAGCTACCTGAGCAGACTGTCCTGCTACAGACACATCCTGCTGTTCGGCTGTTCGCTGGCGCTGCCCGAGTGTTTGGAGGCCGACGGGACCAGCAGCAGGTAGGACTGTTTATCCTAACGGTTCCCCAAAGGATGCTGGGATATGTAGTCCCTCTGCTATAAAACCCAGACCAAGGCACCAGGGACGGGTCTAGACAAATCTCTGTGGGGTGGCAGCATATGCTAGTGGGTTAGTGGGCTAGTTGGGCAGCAGACCCCCCAGGCCCCACTGGGCCCCCCGGGCCCCCTGTGGATCCGGCCCTGCAAGGCTCCTTCCTCCAGCAGCTGCTGGGGCAGAAAACGATCCGGCTGCTGCTGGGAGTTCAGGACTAAGAATAACACACTCCCTCCATCTGAAATTAGAACACACACATTTACACAAACACACACACACCATCAGTAACAGCAGCTTCAACTCCACATGACCTCTGACCTCTGAGTTCTGCTCCAGAGAAGGTGACTCTAATGCAGCTGGGAGCATCTGGTCGTCCCGGTCCAGATGGATCTGTGACCCGGAACCAATACTAGAACCAGTACCTGTTAGAAATCAGTTACTGCTGGGTCTGCAGGTTTAAATGTCCTGGTTACCATGACAACCGACCGGCCAGGCTGCTCGATGTTAGATTGATGGATCTGATGTTCTCCTGGTCGGGTCGGTTTGGTTCTGTCCGGGTTCTGTGGGTTTGGTTCTGTCCGGGTTCTGTGGGTTTGGTTCTGTCCGGGTTCTGTGGGTTCTGTCCGGGTTCTGTGGGTTGGTTCTGTCCGGGTTCTGTGGGTTCTGTCCGGGTTCTGTGGGTTCTGTTGGGTTCTGTCCGGGTTCTGTGGGTTCTGTCCGGGTTCTGACCCGCTGTGCTCCTGCAGGAAGGTGGTTCTGCCCTGCGCGTCGTTCTGTGAGGCGGCCAGGGAAGGCTGTGAACCCGTCCTGCAGATGTTCAACACCTCCTGGCCCGACTTCCTGCGATGCTCCCAGTTCAACAGGAACGCCTCGTCACCTTCATCAGCTTCATCATCCTCATCGCCCGTGGCAACCAGCGGCCTCACGCCCCCTGCCTGTTTCTCACCCCGTCAGATCACAGGAAAACCCTGTGAGTCACAACACACACCTGCTGCTGCCGCAGGTAAACCATCACATGGTACGATGACATCACCTGTCTCTCTGCTCTGATTGGTCGGCAGCTGTGTGCGGCGGGAAGAACAACTTCCTGTGTGCAACTGGAATTTGTGTCCCTCAGAAACTGGTGTGCAACGGTTACAACGACTGTGACGACTGGAGCGACGAGACACACTGCGGTGAGCTCACACACACACACCACACACACACACACACACACACACACACACACACACACACACACACAGACACACACACACACACACACACACACACCGACACACACACACACACAGAGACACACACACACACCCACTGATTGTCTCCTGTTTAAATAGCGTGGGATGTTTTCAGCCCGTTGCCATGGTGATGTGTGTGCTGGTAATTGATTGGCTGGCAGCAGGGTGGGGCTTCCTGTGTGTGTGACATCAGCGTGTTGCCGTGGGAACGCCTCTCCTGACCTCTCCCCGACCCCTACCTTCACGCTGCAGGAATTCGAGGTCCGGCAGCCGCTGACCGGAGCCGAGGTGGAGGATGAAGGATCTGGACCGAGGGGGGAATCTGGATCGGGTCAGACTGTGAGGATGATGATGATGGTCTGTCTCTGTTGCAGAATGTCCTGATGAAGAGTTTCGGTGCAACACGGGCCGCTGCCTGAGCCCGGTTCTGGTCTGCGATGGTTATGACGACTGTGGAGACCTGAGCGACGAACTGAACTGTGGTGAGGAAACCTTTGACCTTTAACCTGAACAAACCAGGAAACAGAGAGGAGAGAGTTGACAGACTGCCACCTGGAGGCCTGGAGGGGAATAGCAGCAGGAGAAAACAGGATCCTGGTGGTAACTGGTGTGTGTGTGTGTGTGTGTGTGTGTGTGTGTGTGTGTGTGTGTGTGTGTGTGTGTGTGTCAGTGTGTGACCTGTCCCGGGAGCACCGCTGTGGGGACGGACGCTGCGTCTCCAGGGACTGGATCTGCGATGGAGACCACGACTGCCTGGACAAAAGTGATGAGACCAACTGCTGTGTAAGAGCAAAGGATGTTGTGTGTCA
>CAKLNU010000906.1:0-112500 GCA_922788865.1 Poeciliopsis turneri | reverse complement strand
ACATCAAACACTCAGACCTGGTGCAGTAATGAAAGGATGTGCAGAGATTATACTTGAAGCGATTCCACTTGTGCATTATCAGCACTCTCACGCTGCTCGCGCTCAAACCGAGAGACGAGCTCGCAAGTTTATTCACAAGGTTTTGTTTTTATTTTAAATGAACTCCGAAACGTGTTGCACGTTTGAACAGATCAGCCACCAAGCAAGGACCTCGGTGTCAAGTATAAATTTCACATAAAGCACAATCTTTTTTTTTTTTTTTTTTTTTTCCCCACCTTTTTTTTTTTTTCAGAGACGGAATATCAAAAAAAATGACAAAAAAAGAAAAAAAAGAAATGTGTTTTAAATTACCGGTGGACGCCGACATGATTGTTCCCTGCACACACACACACACACACACACACACACACACACACACACACACACACACAAACGCATTCGCAGACAGCACTTCCTTTTTCGTTTTCCCCTCCCTCCTTGTGCGTAATCTGCAGAACAATCACACCGAAGCCACACATCACAGTGACAGAGATGCACCTCCTCTCTACCTCTCGGTATCGATCTCCCATCCAATCTAAATGACCCTGTTAACCATTCCCTCAGCCCACCCCGCCTCTCTTCTTTACAACTCCTCACTGCTTTGAGCCCTTACTTTTCTTTACAACTCCTCCTGCCTTTAGCCCCACTTACCCTCCACCTCACCCCCGCCCCACCCTTCTTGCTTTAAAATGGCCCGGTGTGAAATAACTCACATCACCGCAAGAGGGATGAGGTCATTAGAACATGTGACGCCCTCTTGAAACAGCAAGCATGATTGAAAAATCAATTTTGATGCCTGTTTTTTTTTTTTTTTTTCCGCTCCTCTCTCTTTCCGTCGTTGCCTCAGCAAACCTTTGCATTTACATCACGGGAACTCCCGACTTGAGACGCATTAAACTGTTAGAGCGGCAGTCCCCACACACGTCAAAACGTCCTCTGCTTTATTTGTTCATTTATTATTTTTGAGTGTGTGAGAAAGAAAATTGGAAGTGGGCTCTGCAGTGCGCGTCACGCACCTTGAACTTTTTCGGCGTTTTTGTCTTGTTTTCAGCGCAAACTGCGCCGCGTTTCATCGCGGTCGAGTGCGGACGGCCAACTCACAGGGCCGGAGTCACGGTCAAATGGAAGGTGTTGGGTCTTAGGCATGAATGGGATGGAGAAAAATATATTTCTACTGAAGCCACATTGACGGTCACAGATATAATGCTGTTATCTGTAGCATTCATGTCACTTTGTCATGATACACAGACTTAAAAATATGGAGAAAAAGAAAAAAAATCTAGGGGATTTTGGAACTTTTGTATTCAGAGAATATACAGCTATTCCACTGTAGAGTTAAAACAGAGTTTCCATAAGGCTTTCCGCCCAGGGCGGCATGGTATCGGGGATGGCAGGCCGGCCGGCCAATGAGGCTGCAGTTGACACCTGAATTTCAAACTTATGATTCAGTGATTGTTATTATTTTTTTACATATTTAAACAACCATCTAAGCTGTTCTACACTGACTAAAGAGTCCGTAAAACAAAGTATGAGATTTGCGTTCTATTTGGGAAAATGGCCTTTCGGTTGTTTTGCTTGTTTTTAGCATTTTTAGGCCTCAATTAAAAGCACAGTGGAACCAATGTTTCGCCAATCAAACCTTTTTTTCATGTCAGATATTGTAACGTGACAAAGCCTGATATGAAGAGATGGATGCAAACAGTTTTGCAAGGAAACGCACCTGATGACACGTCACCAGACTCCCTTCTCCTCTTGGTAATGTTTCAATCTGCTTCGTCACTTCAAGCTTGACGTGGCCGCGTTCTTCTGGGGGAGCGCCGGCGGCTCTGAGTGATTTCGTGGAGTTTTTGTGATCTTTTTTCTCCACAGCTCCTCTGCTGACCTCACGTCTCCCGTCCGTTAAGCCGGAGCCGTTTTTGAAGCATGTTCTTATTAAACGGCACCTGTGTTCATTTTTTTTTGGTTGGAACGTTTTTTTCACGTTGCGAAAATATTTTTTTATTAAAAGAGGAAAAAAGAAACCCTCCGCCCCGCACACTCACACACACACACCCAAGGACAGGGTCTCCCCATGGCGAGAAAGACGGGAGCAGAGGAAGAGAAATGTCAGAGAGAAAAAGAAGTGGAGTGTGTGTGTGTGTGTGTGTGTGTGTGTGTGTGTGTGTTTTCCTTCTTTCTCCTCTCTCCTCTCTTCTTTACCAGCCGTCAACCTTGTTGAGTTCAGTGTAACTTTCATTAGAGAAGGAGATTTAGTGCACTTGAAAAGACAGATGAAAGAGTTAGAGGCTAATTATCAGGAAATTGAAAAAAGATAGATGTACTGCAGCGACTACAATTAGTGAAGCACAGAATATCAAAGACTTATCAAGAGCAAGTGAAAAAGGCTGCCTTGAAGAGCGAGCAAAATTAAGGCATCTGCAGCCCATGTGAAGCGAGCGAGTGGAGGAGGAATGAAAATATGGCGGCGTGAATGGAGCTACTTTGAAAAAAAAAAAAAAGTAAAAATAAAGAAAATCCGGCAAACAACATTAACTCCATTCGTACGACACGACGGTGGCGTCGTGCTGCTTATCTCTGCTGCTTCGTGGGTCACAAACGGGTCATTTCGGGGCTCGCCGCGCGCACGCGTCAGGGTGAAGCATTTAGCTCCAGACAGGCTAAGCTTTCAAGTACGAAATGCTGAAAAATGATTTGAATCGTTTGAAAGCTTCGGTGCATCTGCGCAGAAATTGTGGTCCGATTGTTAAATAGTTTCAAAAATGCACCTCAAATCTGGAGGGGAAAGAAAAAAGAACACTTCCAGAAAACAGCAAAACAGCCGAAACGCCGAGTTCCTTTAAAGGAAGACTAAACCTTGACTGATTGAAAACGGTATCAAGATGAGATGACATAGCTATTCTGGAAATCAATAAGCTCTTTTTGTTGTTTGCACAAGCTATCGTGTAATTTTGTGTTGAATATCTTGTGATCAGATGTTCCGGTCCAGCTCGCTTGTATCGGCTCTTTTTGTGTGAACCTGACCTGTTGGCCTGTCTGGATGTTTTCAATAAAAGAAATGTTTCCATGAATCTCAATCTGTTTTAAATGGTGTATTTTTCATGGTAGATTTATTAAGTTGACCTTTGATCAATGAAGGATTTCAATTTGAAGCAAAGACAAAAAAAAAAAAAAGAAGATGGCAGATTTTGTGTTGTTAGTGGCTAACCGATAGTTCGTTCGTGTTTTTTGTAATTTAGCATTGCTAGCAAGCTGTCTGCATTAGCCATCTCTGTCAACATGGCCAGGAAGCTAGCTTCCTTCCTTCCTTCCTTCCTTCCTTCCTTCCTTCCTTCCTTCCTTCCTTCCTTCCTTCCTTCCTTCCTTCCTTCCTTCCTTCATTCATTCATTCATTCATTCATTCATTCATTCATTCATTCAGAACAAGAGCTACAAACATCAACACAGAACGTGAAGCTTTAAAGCACTCTCCCTCATATTATGTATGTTACAAGTAAATCTGAATCCATCTATAAGATTTTATACACACACATTACTTATATCCGCATATATATATCTATATATATAGATATATATATATCTATATATATAGTCCTGTGCGGACTGCAATGCAGCAAGCAGCATTTTATTGACACATTGGACAATTAACTATTGGAAGTTAAGTGTAATATCACCTGCGAACCTCGACTCACAGTTGACAGAACAGAAACCTGGATTTTATTCCAACATCGCCCACAAATTTTTATCCGTCTAATAAATCCCCCCCTGCTTTCCTCTACGTTTTTGACGGGATTCAGAGTTTTGTCTAATAATTTCCCTCTGAGAAACACAGACGTTCCCCACTCTGTTTTATTTATTTATTTATTTTTCATTTTTGGCTGATTGAAGTGGAGCAGCTCTGTTTTCGTAATGACCGGCGTTTTGGGGCATCTCACCACGCATTCTTTCAATGATTGTGACTCCTCAATATGTGAGAGATGCTTCGGGGTCTGCGCTCTTTCCAGACAGGCTTTTACACAAACTGCACGGCGGAGGCCTCGCCAAATCTACCATCTGTTGGATCTCTCTCTTTCTTCTTCCTCTCTCCCCTTTCCATATATTTTCTTTTGTCTGTCTGTTGCTTTATTTTTTTCTCCCCCACCCCCCACCCCCTTCCCCTCTCCTCTCTCCTTTATTACAAAACTCAGACTGTTTAGAAAACAGAAGCTTTACGCTGTTTTAGAACAGAGAGCTCAGTTAAGGCAAGTCGTCAATTTGTTTTCTGCTTTTCTCCAGTCGTTGCTGAGCGTTTGTTAGCACAGATCTTCAGGGATGCCACAGTCTTTAGTCAGAGGGCCGGGTTTCGTTTTTTTTTTTTTTTGCCATTAGTAGAATGATATAAAACATGACAAAACAGCATCTCTGTGAAGCCGGGTGTTAGACTGGTCTATTCTCCGCGGGACTGATATGTAGGGCAAGAGAGGAGCAGCAGAGAGAGAGAGAGGAAGAAGAAGAAGAAACAACAACATAGTGGCTGGATCTCAAGCTGGGAGCTAGGGGGCGCAATAGCACGTGCCACGGCGTGGACATGCCCGGGCTCAAGTGCCTACACGTGAGGTCTCTATATAAGCCCTGAAATCTATTAGAAGAGCCAGAAGAAGAAGAAGAAGAAGAAACCCAGCATGTAGAGCGAATCTTTTACAATATTCCCATGCAAATCGGGCAAAAAGGAGGAGGAAGGGGGAAAAAAATACAAACCCACAAACCGCAGAGCAACTATCAAAAAGCCACAGTGTGTGTTTTTATGCGAACCAGCAGCGAGAGAGAGAGAGAAGCGCAACTCGCCGCCTCACATTCACACCCGCGCATACTGGGAGATGAGATGAGATACTGGGAGGTGGTGGTGTCTCTTTGACTGTTGCGCCTGAGGCTCTAGCACATGGGAATGAGGAGGGGTGGGGGTAAAACAAATGCTAATGTCTCGCAGCCAACAAGCACACATGTCGAACATGGCGGGAGCGGGGCGGAGATTGGCATCTGTCTGTTAGCACTGTACTCCACAGTACAGTGGAGTGTTTTGTTTTTTTTTTTTTTGCTTTTTTTTTTATGGGCTTATTGTTCCATTTGCCTTACAAGTTCTCATACTGAGGTGCCAGGAAATTAATTACTCTCTTTGGGAAATTTCTCTCTCTCTCTCTCTCTCCTTCTATGGGGCTGAATATGCTTTTGTATTGTATCAATTGAGGAAGCAGAAGAAGAAGAAGAAGAAGAAAAAAAAACATGAAACGTCTGAAAAACACTAGAATATTGGCAGATATTCGTCAGCCGAAGAAACTGGGTGTACTTTTTTTTGTGTCGAGTGATCAGACAAATATCTCATCTCCCAGCTGCCATTGTTTTCCAGCCTGAAAGAGTCAGAACAAATAGGGGAGAAAAAAAAAAAAGAAGAAAAAAAAAAAAACAAAACAAAACAATGATCAGTATATCATTGAGTGACAGCACAATCCTTTCCTGGCTTGGAAAATGAAGGATTTGGATTTTTTTTTTTCTTTTTTCCCTGCAAAAAAAAAAAAAAAAGATAAATAAATAAAAAAAATGCCTTCGCAGGCGTGCATTCATGCACGCATTAACATCCAGCATGCATGACAAACCGGAGCCTCTATCTGCTGCCTCCTGATTCGTTCCCAGCCACCTGATCTCCATCTGAATTGACAGCTGTAATGCTGACTCTTTTCATCCGCGCTAACGGCTACAAAAACAGCCAATAACGGCGGACACGGAGCACGTCGCTGATGCCTTTAGTCCTCTTGAGTGTGTGTGTGTGTGTGTGTGTGTGTGTGTGCGTGTGTGTGTGTGTGTGTCATTCACTCACTGCAGACAGGGTTGCAAGTCACCCTGTATTTTTAACTCATCTCGAGCAGAACTGTAATCTTGCCTATTGAACCTTCAAATTGTTGGATGTTACCCGGCACAAAATTGGAGGAGAAAAAAAAAAAAAACACACACACACACACACACACGACACGCTGCTTATTGTCACCTCTCCTGCCTCTGTCAAACCTGTGTTTGCTTCTCTCCCCCCCTTTTCATTCTACCCACCACTTTCTGCTGATTATTTTTTTTCTTCTTCTTCTTCCCCGTCTTTTCCTGAATGTCTGTTTGACTCGAGGCGTGATGGGAAGAAGTTTTGCACAAGACAGGTGTGGGGGGGGGGGAATAATAACGCAGTTTACTCACACAGACAAAGTAATAGAAATCATACCCACAAGAAACGCAGCATCTCTGCGTGAAGCCGCGCTTTAATTGTCTCTTAACACAAAAAAAAAACAGTAAGAACTCTCCGGTTTCTGGTGCGTTTCTCTCATTTTTTTTTTATTTCTGTTTGCTTTTACTGTCCAAAGATCCCACCCGCTTATCTTTTTTCTTTTTTTTATTATTATTATTATTTTTTTTTTTTTTTACCTCCGGGCGCAGCGTTATTGTGGAGGGTTCCGGTCGGAGTCGGTGTGCTGCGCCGGTCTCCGGGTCCAGAGATTAGCCTCCGCGTTCCTTCGCCGCTCAGTTCATGAACGCGGGAAGTGGCGGGGCGTGAACGGAGGGGATTAGCGTGGGGAGAGACTCTCCAAACAGATCCCACACCCACCTTTGGTTTCGCTTTACCTGCAGCACATCCCTCCCTCGTGCACCGAATGGTATGGCCCTGTATGCGTGTGTGAGTTTTGCGGCTCTGCCCTGTCAGGCTTTTGGTAGAGTCTGGCCCAGGAGGAATGCTAACTCACAGAGCTAGTGCCTGTCACAGTGTCTCCACCTGCAGTCACACACACACACACACACACACACAGTGCTTGTCACTGCTCCTCCACACCAAGCTGGTAATTAAACTCCTACTGATTTATTGAGTGACACCAACAAATCCCAACCCGGCTCTTTTATGACAACCATACCTCCTCGGGCAACAGTCACCATCTCCTCCCCCCACCTCTTGTTTTTATGTATTTTTTTAACGTCATGTTCAAATGAGGCCCGAGGGCAGGGAAATACGTCAAGGATCTTTCTTGGAAGCACATAAGTTGCGATAGCAAGCGCCTCGGCTGTGCATGCTGAAGAGAGAAGGATCAACTCTCCGCTGTGCAACAAGTAAAACTTTCCATCACAGCGTGCCCAAAAAACTCTTGACGCGTGTCACTGAGATTTTATGTTTGACCGACAAGAGTCGTTTTTGTGAAGGATTTATGATTTTGTTCGTTTTTGTTTTTGACTTCTAAAGACTGAAAAGTGTACATTGATACACATACATACACATCCACTCAAAGAACCACTAAACGCAGGGGCTTTAAAAAGCCACCGGAATGAGGAAATATTCACGGCAAGAAGAAAACCATTGGAGCTCTCATTAAAGCAAAAACCTGGAAGAAAAAAAAAATCTTTGACCTGCATGTAAAACGCAAAGATTAGCCAAAAAAAACTAACTATATATCACTCTGAACTCACCAAACATGGTGGTGACATTGTGCATCACATTGTGGGATTTTGTTAGCATAGGTACTTCTGGGGAAGCTGGTATGAAGAGTTTTGCCTTTCAGCAGCAGAATCACACCAAACAACAGCCAAAATGATGTTAGAATTGACTAGATTAAAGCATATTGATGTGTTTGAAGGGCCTATCAAAAGCCTAGACGTTTGTTGAGGCTTCCAGTTTGACAGCACTTGAGCTTTTTATCAAACAAAACTGCACAACAGAAACAGATGTAATAGCAGCTTGAAGGAGTTTTACAAACAATACAACCTCACTTGATGAATTTCTGACTTTATATTGATGTGTCGCCTGAAGTGAATCGAAGTTTTGGGTTATAACAGGACAGAATGAGGAGAAGTTCAAAAGGGATGCATGCCTCTGCAAGGTGTTGTGCGAACTGTGAGCATTCCTCGCTCTTGCCCCTCAGCTTCAAATCACAAGATTGAGATGTGGATGTCCACGTTATAAATGAAATCTATTATGAGGCCCAGCGTGCTCAGCCACCCCTCCCCAAACACAACAACTATAATTAGCCGTTCCCTGTGACACGAAAGCCTTCGGGGGGGGGGGCCTCAGGCTGACCTTTTGCGATGACACCGTGGAATGCATCACCTTTCTAATTACAACCAGAGAACTTTGTGATTATAATCCGTCGTCGCAGATGAAAATTTGAATCTGCAATATTCTCCCAAGTCAGTTCCCTTCCCCGGGTTCTCGTTGCCAAACCACAGGCAAGACTCTTGATTGTTAGTAAGTCCGATAGTTTAACCTCCATCAGTCACAGAGAATTAGCAGGAGCGAAGGGAAGTGAGGGACTGCTGGTGTATCTGGTAGCAGCTCTAAGACGATGCTCAGGTGGAGGAACCGATGGGATGAGAGCCCACCCGGGCCCCCGGCTCCTTGGCAGCTGCCAATCACGCGGCGCCCTGAAGTCCAATCAATATCAGCAACCACCTCGACAACCCGATCCTCCTCAGAAGAAAGCACGTCGCCGTTTATTTTGCGAGAAGAAAGGGGGATTTCAAAATGTAAATGTCAAAATGAATCCCGTCCCTCACCGGCCCGTTCTTTGTTTTCTTTCATGCCGGTTATCGCCGAAGTGTATAGAAAGTTGTGCAGAGCGGGAGTTGGCTGGCGCTCGTCAGGCGGGGTGGGGCTGCGAGCGCTCCGCCTGTGGGGGTATAGGTGTGTCACAGGGTGGTGGAAAAGGGGGCGGGCAGCAGTGGAAGGTGGGGTGCGGGGTTTGCGCTGACAGCTCAGCACATGGAGGGGGGGGGCTGCCGGTTCCCCGATGACAGCATACTAAATGCCTACCTGAGGTGCTACAGATGGAGGAGTCAAATGCAGAGGATCCTTTACAAGGCATTTTGGAAGGCGCCGTTAATATTTCATCAAAACTGCATTTACACACGCAAACAAACAAAAAAGGAAGTCTGTCGCCTTAATCCACTCTGCAGTCTCTCACTCACTCGTGCTCTGTTCTGCACTTCTGATCCGCTCTTCTTTCACTCCTCCTTTGTCTTTGTTGCTTCACCCAGCAGCTGTACTTTGCCCTGCATTAGCATTCGCACTCTTTTACTTTTTGTTTCACTGGAGCAAATAGGTTAAACCATGTTTAGTGATGACATACCTGACGAGTGGTTACGAGCGTTCATTCATTGTAGCCGGTTTCTAATTCCGCAGGAAATCCCCCAATGAATACATGTTGCGTTTTAGCTCATGTTTGGCCTATTACAGTGTGCCCTGTTTTAATGTGATATGCTCAAATTGAATTCTAAGGCCAAAATGTGCAGCTTTTGTTCCTTTGTGCATCGCAGAGCACCACAAAGACGGAGTCAGTATGAACTGGTATAATCCAAACATTCGCCCATCAGTGTTCGATCAGATATCGTAGGGAAATGCAGCTGCCTTACTTATCTCTGAATGTGCGATCTGAAAAATGTACATCCCTGTTTTCATTGTGGAAAATATAACATACCCATCCATGCCAAACAGATAGAGGCAATACTTCAACCATTTACTTCTTTATAAGCAAAGTAGCTTTCAAGTTGTTTAAGTCCGTCTTTAGCAACCTTCTGTTTAGAGGATGAGTAACAGCAAAGACTTTTAAGAGCGGCGTTTCATCATTTGAGCAGTTCAACTCCATCGACTTTTCAAAGCACCTCAAGGTATTCAGCATCTTTAGACATGGAGTCACCAGAACTGAGTTCATTATTTATGTACAAAAGCAAATAGAATGAATTTGTATATTAAAAAAGAACAGATCAAAAGAGATATTAATCTTCTAACAGTCTTTACATCCAACTTCAAGCTGAAACCGCCAGCAGACACACTGGGTGTTTTTGCAAAGCAGATAGGCTCGGTCCCATTCAGTTCTAGGCTTTAACAGGCCATGATAAACTTCTTTCCTTTCTTGGTTTTAAACATTTTTTAAGGTCCAACTTCAACTGCATAATGCTTACAGATTCCAGCCTGCCGTCTTTAAAAAGCGATGAAGTCCAGATGGTGGAGCTGTTCTGTACGTACAAAACTTGCATACAGTCACTTCAGTTCCTTGAAGACCCAAATTAAGTTCTTTTTAGCATCGCTTTTTGCATCTCTACTATTGCTGTGAAGGAATTTTGATCACCTCTTCTCACTGCTTCCATGACCCAGATTCAGGAAAAGCCGCAGTCAAACGAGATGGCCTCACATTTAGCTTGCAGTGCTTCAGGACTTCATGGTCAAATTAGTGACAGGAAGTTGCCTAGGCTTTGTGTTTCCAAAGAAAACCCACATCACCACCGCGAATGACCACCGCTGTAGCGTTTGTGACGATGTGTGGCGTTTGGGTTTCAGGTGAAGGTTTTGGTGTATATGTGGTAAATTCCTGGTAAAATTTCCCACTTAGGAAAACTAATGTGTTGGATTAGTTGTTTTTTTTTTTAAACATTGTGCACTTTGTGAAACTACAACAGAAATAAAAACATGAGTAGTTATTGACATGGGTTATACTGGTCACCCCTTGGGACAACACAGGATTGTGATTGGTCCAAGCAGTTGACTTTTTTTTTTGTACTTTTGTCTGAGAAAAGTTTCCTATTGCTTATTTTGCACATCCCATCAATGGGTTTACAGTGGAAACAAGTTCTGAAAATATCACTTCACGTTGCAGCTTGCCAAAGAAAGCATCGGCGTTGCAGCATTTCAAACCAATTCCACAAAGGGCTATTTTGCTGTTTTTAACAAGTCCTGACTGCTTTTCATAAGCTCTTGTTCAAAATCCGAAATGCTTACAAACCTGTACTGGATTAATCTGTACTACACAGAGATTTTCGGTGTTTATTTGGCATTACGACCTACTTAGAATTTTGTTGGAACTCAGAAAGACGGGCCCGCCCTGGGCACCATTAAAGCAAGAAAAAGAAAATGAACAAAGGTACGAACCTGATGTATATTTATTGTGGGAAATGTGTCGACTGACTGTGGAGATCACAGGTGTGTTGTTTCAGATCCTTTAGAGCAAACTGTGGATCATTTCTCCTTTTGGATCAGAATAAAAAAGGCCAGAGTGCCAAGAAACATGACAATGTTGGTGATACAGAAATAAAAAAGGCTGATGGCAGCTGGGATAGACTCCAGACCTCACAGCCCTGAAGAACACATGGAGTTTGGAAAGTTGATTGATGGAAGAATGAAAGGATGTTGCTCCATGGAATTTCACCTCTGATTCAGGTACAAAATATACAACAACAAAAAAAAGTAGATTTTGCAAAAATGTTTGGCATTATTTTTGGAATTTGTCATTAAAAGCACAAAGAAAATAAAATTACAAAAATAAATGACTTTATCAAAACTATGTGTAAAATACGAGCACAGCAATTTCTCTGACTGGTAAGTGTCACAGAGTGTGACTTCAAAATGTTGCAAAGTAGAAAATATATATTTATCCTGGGTAAAATAAGTGAAACCATAAAGTCATCGGGTGCTGAAATAACCTCGTATTTGTTAAAGGGAGTAGAAGAAGACGTCTCCTGAAAATTCCAATAGAAAACATACATTCTTGTCATAAGCAAAGAGAAAACATCGCTTGGCTGAAACGTTCGGCTCGAGCTTGAGAACCTGACTTAAGTTGCTAAAACTAAACACCTCAGACTCGACACATTTATTCCCTAAAAGCTTGAAACTTTCGCTCGACTTGAACTCCTGGTCTGAGACTGGAGTCTTCACAGTTTTTATTTCATGTAATGGCGTGAGAAGAAAGCTGATATGTGAGCTGCAAACTGCAACTGCTGCACAAGTTTTTGACTTTGAATTTCATGTTAGGTGGAACTTCAAATAAATGTCTCTCCAACGGTAAGCTGTATTAAATGTCTTTGGATTAATTAGGAAAAAAAAAACGCAACCTCCCTCTCCTAAGCTAGCTGCAACAACGCAAAGGGTACTTCTTAAAACGATTAAATATTACGTTTGATTGATTTTCAAGATCTTATAGGTGGACCTTTAACAGTTTTTGGATAGTAAAGTAACTATCAAAAGATGAAAAGATGGTCGACGATGCTGATGGTTGATTATGTGGTAACTTAGGCCATAAGACAAACAGGACAAGTTAGATAAATCTGATGAAATAATGTTTATTTCAGTCATTAGAGGCTTGACTCTGACTTGCACCCCAAAGGCTGGAGTGGTGACGTGGATATGGAAAAACTGACTTGTGAACATCTCTGTCACTTTGTCAGTGTTGCTAAGTCACAGTGAAAAAACATTTGCTGTCACCTTCTCGTTGCTTAACGTCCATTTTGTCAAATTCAGGATGCCACTCTAACCAAGACCAAATTCCATCTGAAATTTCTCACCTTTTTGAAGCCACATTGGCTTCTTCCCCAACTCCATGTTTGTTTTGTTTGTTGGTCTTCGTTGAGCATGTTTGTTCAACGTAACCCGACTGCAAACGGGGGCGAGAAGTCAGTGGCGTTTAAACTGCAGAGCACAAATGATTTCTTAAACAAATTCATCTCAGGTCATAGATCCTGGATCGATCGCCTTTGGGTGATCGAAAGCTACCAGAAGTATTTATCGAGGCCGTCTGTGACTGTAGACACGAAGGGCGCTCGGGTATGGAGTTGCCGCCTTGGCACGTTAGCAAAAGGCCCGGACTGTTTGGGCTGAGAGGTCTTCCAAAGTCCGCAAACCTGGATTGTATGTTCAGCGTCTGTAAATATTAATATTGCAGTGTTATGAACAACAAACCATTCCAGACCGCATATTTCAAACACTCAGGGGCTTGCCCGCCCGCCCGTTCAGAAAAGAGAACCAGATTGATAACGTGATAGGAAAACTTGAAAGCTTTTCACGCAGCCAGGAAAGTAAAGGCACATAAAGTATAATGCCAACACACACACACACAAACACACACACGCCCCGACATACCCTCTCGGAGTACCACATGGCACAGTGGTAGATCAACATGTGACGGTGAGAGATAGCAGCAGCTTGCCGTCTTCGCCGGGAGCAGCCATTAAATAAACATGTCAAGTTGTGCGCGTTTTAATGATGATCAGCCGAGCCCTGTGAAGCGTCAGCCAAAAAGGATCGACACAGTGCAAACTCCCCAGACCTCGTCTCTCTGATTCTCTCCCTCCGCTCCTGCCTCTCATCCACACTTCCCTTCACGCTGACAAGAGATGGAAAGAAAGACAGAACAAGAGGCAGGAGCCCCCCGAAACCCCCAAAACCCTTCTTTTGATTCTGGGTTGGGGAGGGGGGGAGAGGTGGCGTTGTTTGTGTGATGATTTTTCATTCGAAAAGAAAACAAGAAAACATCAGTCAAAGCGAGCGCTTTTGTGAGGGATTCTATCCCCAGAAGTGTGCGCCTTAGTTAGCTAGGAGTTTGACATGAGAGTGAGTAATGGGCCGGCTGGTAAACGCTCTGTTTGTGTGTTTACTAGCATCGCGCGCCCTCAGGTGGGGCGTCGCCCCCCCCCTCTCTCTCTCTCTCTCTCTCTCTCGCGCGCGCGCTCCTTTTCTTTACTTCCGTCTCGGCTTTGAAGAGCTGCTTCTCGGCGTCGGATTAAAGTTTGTTTGTTTTACGTTTAGCTAGCGAGCGAGGCCTGCCGTTTCCCCCCTCCTTCCTCCCCTCCTCCTCCTCCTCCTCGTCGTCGTCGTCTTCTCGAAAACACTAAGCGCGCCGCGCACCGCAAAAGAAGAAAAAAAAAAAAAAAAAACTCGCAAGCAAACACCCCCACCACCACCACCACCCCCACCTCCCACTCTCGCACGCGCGCGTCAGAAGGAGCGTGGAGTGCTGAGGCTGCATATGTAAATGCTGAGAGATTGTCAAGTGTCTGGGTGTGCATACATCAGGGTAATCAAGCCAGCGCTGATGGGGAAGCGCTCGCTCCAGGAGCAGATCCGCAGTACTGGCAAGTCACGCAGCCGTCACTGAACCGCTGCCAGTAATGTGTTTGAGAGGTTGCTGGAGGGAGGGGGATAGATGGAGTGTGAGTGTGTGAGTGTGTGCGTGTGTTTTTGTGTTTACCCACACACCCGTCTGCAAGTTCCCTGCCGTCTATTTTGTATCGCGAGAGCGTGTGTGCGTGCGCGTGCGTGCGTGCGTGCGTTAATGCGGAACCTCGGCGACAGAGGAGCTGATCGAGAGTGTGAAGGTGAAGCCAATCTGCCCGCAGTGGCGTTGGAGTTGCGGGTGGAGTGCTGCTGAGTTTTAATCTGATTAAAAAAAAAACAAAAAGAAAAAAAGAAAAGTAAATAAATAAATAAATAAATAAATAAAAAAGCTCCCCGTGGATAAAAAAAAAAAAAACAAACAAAAAAAATGGCCTCACTTCACCTTTTCTTTGCAGGGCGACTAAGAACAAACCACAACTGCTTTTCAAATACATCATATCAAAAAAGGTTATGTATTTTTTATTTCATTATTTTTTTTTTTTATAGATCAAGTAGTACCTGACTATCAAACTGACTCCATCCTATTCAATGTTTGTGCTTTCTCAAGTTCACCCAAATACAAATGTTTATGGTAGGAGCACTTTCAACTTTGTCATTAAGAAAAAGAAATGTCACAAAGGTCCACTGATGGTTGAGCAACAAGGTCATACTTGTGCATTCAGGGAAACATTTGCACCAACCCTGGTTAGTCCGATTCAGTCAAACTAGCTTTTTTTCATCATCTAGTTCACCAGAAAATTTGGTTTGTTTAAGAAAGGTGCGAATGTGCAGTCGAACCATAAAAGCAAACTCTAGAAATCTACAAATCCAGGTTTTGGTTCAGTTGAAGTGAACTCCGGCGCTGTGCAAATGCATATATTAATGCCGAACGGAGCAGAGACCACTCCAAAAGCCGGGGGTTGACTATAACCCAGGGCATTCTGGGTAAGTACAACCAAAACCAAACACGGTAGTGGGAGAAATGGCCTTTTTAGGTCAAAATAGAAATCCTACCGCCACTAAAATCTTACACCGTTGCATTTTTGTTTACATAATGTGAAGGAGGAAGGTTTTTTTTTTTTTTTTCCTCAATGTCTTCTCTAGATGTTTTGAAGTCGTTTCCCTCAGCGGTTCTTGGTGCAGCGCTGCCACAGTGCAGTGGGAAAACGAACCGCGACAGCTCGCTGAAAACGTAGCAAATGTTGCGAATTTGGTCCCTGGTGGAACCGATTCTACCGGACAATCGCAGCTTCGGACCTGAAGTTCATAATATCGTTCATCGGATGAATCGCACAGCAGTGGATTAGTACTTTGTGAAACGGCGGAATAACCTCTGCTGCCCTCAGTACCCCAAAATCCAAAGCTAAACCGGCACACTGCGGTACAGCTTTCTGCCACAAACTGTCCCTAATGTTGAGCATGGTTGTGTATTGCGTGCTGGAAGAACTCCATCTTGTTTGGCTGAATCCAATTTAGTATCAAATGAAACGACTCCACATAAGTTTTAAAAGAAAGTTCTTTGATTGACTGACAATTGCTTTCTGATTTCCCCTGGTGGAAGAGTTAGCAGCTGTTTTGTAGCGTCTTTCATCCTGCAGCAGAGTCTCTTATGCTCATGGTTCATGTGGTGAAAGGGAACACAACGAGCTGTTCTTTACCAAATCTAAAATAGATCTTCTCACTTGCCCAAACAAATTTGCCAGATGAGGCAAAACAATACAGACAGAGAGCAAAATGGTCTCACATGGTTCTCACAAGATTCCTTAAAGTCAAGTCTGATGGTGCGACGACGGAGCAAGTCACCAGAAGTTGCTGCGTTTTTCTGGATCAAAGGTACAAATTCCCTAAAAAAAACAAAAAAACAAAACAAAATCAAAAATACCAGGTGACCTTTGGATGTACAAAAGAATGTGACGTGCATCCAAATGTAAGCCAACATTATTTCTGACTCATCAGATTTATGTTTCACCCATAACCGCGATTAAACAAAATTTGAATACTTTTTCAGTGTCAAAAATGATCAAATCAACAGAAACAAAACTTTCCCAATCATAATCACAACCTCAAATTATAACATGCACTCATTAAAAGTATGCACAAATATAACATGACCATCAAGCATCTTTTAGCCACTCGTTGTCTCATCCAAAAGAAGAGATTCAGTGAAGCTTCGGTCCTTTCGTTCAAAATGGTGGCCTGTGAAAAAGTCTCTTTTCAAACTGATGGGTCAGATTCTTTGAGCCAAATCCACTAGAGCACTCCTGTTCCAACGAGACTAAACCTTAAGAAATGCAGCTGTTTATGTGTGTGTGCCTAACATGCAGATATCCTTAGCAGCTCGTCGTCTGTGCGCTGCGACTGCTGCAGGCAGCTTGTAGTCTCAAATACGCCGGTTTTTATAAGTTTGAAATGTTTTTTTGTTTTTTTTTCTGTCTTAACATGCGTTTTCCATGTAAACTCTTCATTTTGCAGGAGAGGAACTAAAGCTGTCAAAACATGTTGCGCAGAAAAAGGGTAGCGATTCTTCCTTTAAATGTTGTGAAGACAAGTGTAAGGTTTTAGCCTCAGGCTACATGTCATACTCTCTACTGTAGTTAGGGGTGTTCTCCCACAAACCAATACGATGCTACAACGCGCTGTGAGCTGCATGCGTTTCTTTGCTTATCTGTATTAACTCGTGACAGCAAATTCTCCCAGGTTTTCTGCTGTAATTTAAGCCAGAGATCCTTTTTAGTGTTATACTGCTTTGACCTTTTATTCGTTTTTTTTTTTTTTTTAAGCCACATAATACTTTTCCACTCAGCAGGATTCCTTTATTCACACCGGTCTGTCATGCCCTGTCCTCCTATGGTATGGCGCCAGTCGGGTTCCTTAGCCTGGCAGGAGCGTTGGCACGTCTGATCGGCTAAACAGATCCCCCAGTAGGCCTCGCTCTTCCCCGCGGAGCAACCCCCGAGGTTGGGGAGGAGTGCTAACCTCGTCTCGCCGCGTCCTCGATGAGCGACACGGCTTTATCCGTCTCTCACGGGATCTCTCGGCTGTGCCTCCTCTCTTTCTCCCTCCGCATCCGTGTGATGTTCTCGCTGCCCCCTTTTTCTCACCTCCCCTTTCCTCCTTCTTTGTGCACACATGTGCGATAGACAGAATATCAGGATTACAGTATGAGCTGACACAGTGACACGGTGTTAATCGTCGGAGTCGTGTTTGTTTCCGCCCAGAAACTGTCACCCTCTAATAACGAGCCCCCCAAAACCCCAACACAATTGGCGCTGGAATGGCAGGAGTGGCACAATAGGCACAAAAACCCGGCAATCTTGTCAACATACACAAATGGAAGGAAGCCACACTCATCCCCTTTTCTCTTGTTGTCATAGAGCGCACATGCGTAACCCTTCACGTCTTCTTCCTGAGTCTTGTCAGCAGAGGTCTACAATTAATTTCTGTAATTGCTCCTTCTATACACACAGAAACACACATCCAGCACAACTCCACCCCTCCTTTTCAGCATCCTTCGAGTTTGGCACCACAGTCTTGTTTTACCGTAACTAACACCGTTCATGCACATACGTAAATCACGTGTAACGTGGAGGGGAAAAAAAAACAGCACAAGTCGCACATACTCTGTTCAAGCGCACGGCTGCTTCACTTCTTAAAAGGAAACACGGTAATAAACACTCTCGAATTCGTCACAGACCGTTCCAATCGGACGTTTACCGACTGTGCTGACTCGTCATTGGCGGGCTCCTGCAGACGACGTCATATGACTGAAGTATGACAGCTTCGGTCATACTTAAAAGACAAGAATGAGGTTGCGCAACTTTGGAGTTGTTGAGGACCGCGTCCATCGCCGAAGGTCAAAACTGCGTTTACAGGCGCAGCGGAGTCGTTCCTGACCGCCGTGATTTAGAGCGCAGACATCGGCGCGTCAGAAACAGTTTTCGTACGTTTAAGAAGAAGGAAAGTGAACACAGCGAGTCATAGCAACCTTTCAACAACAGAGACGAGGTCCCCGTCACGTTTGACCGTTTCTAAATAATCGGGCCCCGAGAGCACCTTTGATTCTGATCCTGAAAATATTTGAGAAAATCCGAACTGCTCCTCGATCAGCTGCTTTGAGCAAGGAGCTTCTCTCTGCTGTTGTTCAAACAACTGTGGCCTGACACAAAGAACACGTGAAAAGTTCTCCCATTTGCTAGACTTAAGCGCGTTTGATCCTGAGCAGATCAATCTACGTCGTAAATCCAGGGCAGAAGTTAAGCAACTCCTCAAACAACAGAGGAGACGGCACCGCTTCGCAAAAATCCCCGGGAATCCCCCAAATCATCGTCTAATAATCCAAACAAATGTTTTACCTTTTAATAAAATGAGCATTGTTCTCCTGAAACAAAGTTTCCAGACTCTCCATTTGGATACTGTTTGAGGTTAAGTCGGCAACAGGCAACCCCCCCCCCCAAAAAAACAAACAAACAAAAAAACGCAGCTCTGCTCTGTTTCAGAACTTGTCAGATAGAAAAAAGAAAAAAGAATCCACTATTCAGTCTTCGGCATGCTAAAATAAACTCATCAAATTGTGATGAGTTGGGAATAGGAGCGCTGTTGTCCTGACTGGGCGCGATTGGGCGAAAAGCCGGGAACGACTCGGTCCGCCCTCGACCCGTTGAATTACAAGACAGACATGCTCTTTCTTCTCGGCTCTAAGCTTCGAAATAATGATATTCTAGACCTAAATTAAAAAGATTTTCCCAGAAACGGGACTACTCAGTTAAGCGCAGCTCTACTTCAAAGTGAATTTTTTAATTATCGGTTCTTTTAAAGGTCACTGTAGTTTCGATTGAGGTTTTCGTACCTTCTGAAAGAGGACACTATTGGCACGTCGTCTTTCAGAAACAGGAAGATGTGCGTGTTTACTTTTTGCAGAAGTCTTTTCACAAAAACCTTTCACTTTCGGTCAGTGGTAAGGCCGAATGGTACATTAAAAAAAAAACCTTCATAACTGAAGGCGAGCATCATTACAACAGTGAAAGGGTCTAATGTCAGTGTGTGTGTGTGTGTGTGTGTGTGTGTGTGTGTGTGTGTGTGTGCGTGTGTGTGTGTGTTTCAGTGTGTTCTTGTGTTTGTATTTGTGCTTTGATAGCAGCACACCAGCGCTGCTGCCGTAGGGAAAGTATGTGCAGAGCGGCAGCTGCAAAAAAAAAACCAAAAAAAAAAAAAACAGACCCTCCCAAACCCGAGCTGACGTGAAGTGACAGCTTTGCATGTCTCTCACTGGCAGTGACGGCTGACAGATGGATAGCACTCATACACCTCAGGAAAAAACAGACACAGAGAGCAGGGAGGAGGGGAACACGAGGAGGCAAGAGAAGGAACGAGAGAGAGAAAGAAAGACACAGAGAGAAAGAAAGCCCCCAGGATGATTCGCCAGCGTTGCTCTCTGTTCAGATGGCCGGCGTTTGATTGAGTGCTACAGAGAATAATAAACCCTCCACTACCCGGTGCAGTGCCAGTCTTTCTCTCCTTCCTTATCTCTCGCTTCTCCTCCGCCCACCCTCACTCTCTCTCTCTCTTACCCTTCTCCTCACTTAATTCCCTTTTCATTGTGGCCCCTCTTTTGCTCCCGCTCCTTTATTCTAAGGCTCCCATTCCCCGGGCCCCGTCTTCAGCACCTCACAGACTATCTTTATGTTTTCTCTCTCTCTGCTCTCTCCCTTTCAGCTGTCTGCTATCAGCCTCTATCTGCCATCCCGGTGTATTTGTCTGTCTCTATCTGAGGTGTGAGAGACAAGGGTAAGAGGTCCCTGTCAAACAAACCAACAGCACTCACTCACAGCTATTCCCCTGTGGATCTGACTGTGTATCTGGATCTTTTACGGCGCTCTCTGTTGCCACAACTGCTGATACGCCAGGGCGCATTCGTGCGAGAGCGCGCGGCAGCTTTCACCGCAGCAGGGGGAACATGTGATAGGCAAACGAGCTGAAGGAAAAACATCAAACGCAAGTAAACAATCGCTGTGCTCCGATGTGGCTCTGCGAGGATGACTGAACTCTTATGCAACGAAATTACCTCATCTGAAGAAGGTGGCGGCACAATCACATAACCCCCTATTAGAGACAAACAAGGTGAATTTTCATCTTCCTTGGGATATTAAAAAGCGAAGCCGCTTCCGAATATTGAAGCGGTCTTAATCTTGAGTTGAATGTGAGAGATTGGTGGATTTATCCTACGTGAGAGAGACAAAATGAGCCCGGGACACGTTTTTGGACCAAACATACGGGACGACGCCACAGCCTTGATGAAAAACCCACAGTACCAGGGGATAACCACAAGAATGTTAAACCAAAATGTAAAAGATGATGTAGGGAGTGTGAAGAGACAACACTTTAGGCATTTTCACACCTGATAGTTTGGTAGACTTGGTTCGATTGAGGACCAAACTTTTCGCTTTTAACACTGCTCTTTTGTCTGATGAGTTATTTCTTCCAATAGCACAAGACTTGTGTGTTTCTTTTGGTTGGATTTAAACAGAATGCCCTGCACTAAATACTACTTCCTGCTTCTAGAGCTTTGGTCTGCTTGGTATTTGAACCGTGCCAGAGTTGAGTTCAACCAAACCCGAGACTTTTAGGCAGACCAGATTTCACTTTTTTGGTCCCCATCAGAGTTTGATTGTGCTTTCTCACCTCCTCAACCAAATCTGATTTTCTAGGCAAATAGTGTAAGAGTTTGTTTGAAGCAGACTAAACAGGGCGGGTGTGAATGCATCCTCAGTTACACAAGTATAGCAGGAGCCTCCTCAGCTATGCGTCGTGAACGGGTTACCGACAACATGTGAATGATTTATAAGCCCTGGGAAAATATTCCAACAGGCAAATTTCAAATGTGGAAATAATGAACATTTTTTCCAACACCACAAAACATCCAGCCATTCGTCATATGAGAGAATAAGCGCTAGACATTGTTTTGTACAAGGCATTGATCTACGCGACTTTCTAAAAAGAGTGAAAAATATGAAGGTATCTCACAAAAATGTAAAACGCCATTTAGGGGTATAACATAATCCTGAGGCGTAAGACCTTGCAATACTAAAGCTCTGAGATGCGTGTCTTCAAACTGATGACTATGTCGCAAACACATCTGGTAGCAGTCACGCAGCTGACCTTGTCTGGTGAAGGAAGTGTTAATGCCTCATTCATACCTCCCCCAGTTATTTGCATCGTCACGTGCAAATCAAAATCTTGAAAAGTCTTTCTTTGTACATGCAGTAGTTAATTGAGTCTGCACCGGACGGACTGTTTACGAGATTCTTTTCCAGTTTGACACTGAAGCCCGGCTAGCTCAGTCGGTAGAGCATGAGACTCTTAATCTCAGGGTCGTGGGTTCGAGCCCCACGTTGGGCGTTTCTCAGTTCATTTACTTTGCATCCTCGATAGATACTGAAATGTAGCTAAAATCCATCAACTTTGTTGAAACACATTGTTATGGTTGAATGCTATTGATAGAAATCGACAAGGGCCTTTGTACCTTCTAATGGTACATCAACGCAGGTCAGGATGGCCGAGCGTCGAAGGCGCCAGACTCAAGGCTTTAGCTCTTACTTATTGAAGAGGTTTCTGATCTCCTGATGGAGGTCTTGGTTTGATTCTGACTCCTGACAGTTTTTATGCACTTGATCTCTCGAGTAAATTTCCTGATATGAGTATTCTTTCTTTGTACATGCGGTAGCTAATTTGATTCTGCCTTCCACCCGCACTTGACAGACTGTTTACGTGATTTTTTTTTCATCAGACAGAAACTTATATTTCACTGAAGCCCGGCTAGCTCAGTTGGTAGAGCATGAGACTTTTAATCTCACGGTTGTGGGTTCAAGTCCCACGTTGGGCGTTTCTAATGTGACTGTCTTTATGTTCTTAATGGGTTGAGGTGGGCCACTACGTCTTGAAATGTGTGCTCCGCCATTGGTGGTTGTGATGCAAGTAGGCTTGTTTAAACACTTGCTGTTATGTTTAAATTCAATTGGTAGAGGTCTATATATGCACACAACCATTTTGTCAAAAACATTAGAAGTGTTTTGTTGTACGACTATAGTACACGCTAGGAAATCAACTTTGTTTGCATTGTCACTTACAAATAAAAGTCTTTTCATCAAGCCCGGCTAGCTCAGTCGGTAGAGCATGAGACTCTTAATCTCAGGGTTGTGGGTTTGAGTCCCATGTTGGGCGTTTCTCAGTTCATTTACTTTGCATCCTTGATAGAAACTGAAATGTAGCTAAAATCCTTCAACTTTGTTGAAACACATTGTTATGGTTGAATGCTGTTGATAGGGGTCGACCAGTGTCTTTGTACCTTCTAATGGTACATCAACACGGGTCAGGATGGCCGAGCGTCGAAGGCATCAGACTCAAGGCTTTCGCTCTTACTTCCTGGAGAGTATTCTGAACTCCTGATGGAGGTGTTGGTTTGATTCCGACTCCTGAAAGTTTTTATGGACTTGATCTCTAGAGCAAATATCCTGATGTGAATATTTTTTCTTTATACATGCAGTGGCTAATTTGATTATGCCTTCCACCTGCACTTGATAGATTGCAGGTGGAGATTCTTCTCTTGTCAGACAGAAACTTATATTTCACTGAAGCCCGGCTAGCTCAGTTGGTAGAGCATGAGACTTTTAATGTCAGGGTCGTGGGTTCAAGTCCCACACTGGGCGTTGCTAATGTGACTGTCTTTATGTTCTTAATGGGTTAAGCCACTACGTCTTGAAATGTGTGCTCCGCCATCAGTGGTCGTGATTCAAGCAGTCCTGCTTAAACACTTGCTGTTATGTTTAAGTTCAATTGGTAGAGGTCTACATAGGCGCACAACCATTTTGTCAAAAACATTAAAAGTGTTTTGTTGTGCGACTATACTACACACTATGAAATCAACTTTGTTTGCATTGTCACTTACAAATAAAACTTGTTTCATCAAGCCCGGCTAGCTCAGTCGGTAGAGCATGAGACTCTTAATCTCAGGGTCGTGGGTTCGAGCCCCACGTTGGGCGTTTCACACTTCATTTACTTTCTTGATGGTGACTGTTTATCAGTGCTTGATGAAATGTAGCTATAAATCCATCAACTTTGTTGAAACACATTGTTATGGTTGAATACTATTGATAGAGAGCGACATGTACTCATAGGCCTTTGGCCAAACGTGTCTCAGTGTTTTGTTGTCGTACTTCAATTACATTGAGAAAGCCCTCAAGATGAGGCCCACTCTCTTTGTACCTTCTAATGATACATCAACACGGGTCAGGATGGCCGAGCGGTCGAAGGCGCCAGACTCAAGGCTTTAACTCTTACTTCCTGGAGAGTATTCTAGTCTCCCGAGGGAGGTGTGGGTTCGAATCCCACTCCTGACAATAATTATGCACTTGATCTCTGGAGCAAACTTCCTGGTGTGAATATTCTTTCTTTGTACATGCGGTGGCTAATTTGATTCTGCCTTCCACCTGCACTTGACAGACTGTGCATGAGATTCTTTTCTGGTCTGACGCCGCAAATCTGACATGGCGTTACTTTGGTCTTGTATACCAGATCTCTGCTGGGAAATCTCATGTGATCACGCCGTGTGTGCCCAACTACCACAAATCAACCTCAGCTGCCACAGCACAATCAACTCTTTGATCACTTTCTCAATACTCCAATCGCTTGCATGAGTGAATGCCATCAGCTCCAATTAGGTATTAACCCCTACGGTCAAACATACATTGAAACGCAACTATGTTGTTTCAGATCTGGTCTTAGCTTTAGTCTTGCAAGGTACATTATGTTAGCTTTACCTGGTAAGGAACAAATTCAAGAAGAGCTGTGTAGAAATCCAGTAGATAGGTTTGACGTGACGCAACACATCTTACATGTGTGGAAGTTGTAGAAGTTGGAAGGGAAGTTGCATGTAGCCATGAAGAGTATGAAGGAGTCTAAGGGTTTGGCATTGTCATTTCCTTAATGTTGACGTTCACAGCAGAGCAGAGACGCAAAATGATCATCCCTGTTTTATGGTGCCCAGACACACCTTAAATGTCACCATTTATTCTCTCCCTGTCTGTCTGTATACATACACACACACACGTTGGTTCAGTTCCGCTCTATTTTCCATCTCCTCCATGAGGGTTAATCTGTGGATGTGTTCCAGTGCCCTCCTCTTTGTCTCTTCCCCCATTCTCCTCCTCCTCTTCTTCTCCTTCTCTCTCATCCCTCCATCCCCTGGGCCTGTGGATGGCCTGTTTCCCTGCATCTCAACACTGAAGGGGGAAGCTAAGAGGCGAACTCTCGGCTCGGCCGGATGGCTGGAGTGGAACTGAAAGATGTTTACTAAATAGCCCCCATGTCCCCCGCGCCTGGCATTTAGTAGTCAGGACTCCGCTCGGCTGTTACGGCGAAAATACGAGGGAGAAACGACTGATAACGCACTTTGGTGTCGTGCACAGTGCCTTCTGTTGGTTTCGACCGTTTTAATAAGTCATTTCAATTAAAGTGTTCGGCCTTGCAACGCGCTTTTGTCAGGGGAAACACTACAGCATCATTTTGCACTAACTGTAACACCTTGCTTCACATTCAATTAGACATAAATTCACACAGGATGCCGCTCTGGAAAAAAAAAAAGCAAAAAAAAAAAAAAAAAGCAGCACCTCCTAGTTGCTGAGACGGAACACAGTTGCTCTCACTTTTTTTCTTCTTCTTTTTATATTTCATAAGAAAAGCTTTTGCGTGGTAGCAGCTCTTTAAATTATACAATTACTCGGCTGGAGGACTCGCAGACCCTGGCAAGGTGTTCAAACACATTAAACCCTTTCATATTTATGTCCTGCTCACCTTCAGGATCAAAATCAAGATAAACTTTTATTATTGTCCTTAAGGGGCCAATTGTTTTCCAGCCACCAAAGAACAAGCGCAAACACAATTTGCAGAAGTAACTACAACATTCATGTCACAGCCAGAATACAAACATAGGCTGCTGTAAGTCCTATTTGAATTAATGAGCACTAAAGGGGACAAATGGTATTGCTTTGCATCACACTGTACCTCCATGTATCTGTGGGCAGCAACGTGTAATTAGAGGAAAGAGGGTGACATGGGTCAGAAGGTTAGCTTTATCCTTCCTTGTGTATCGAGTTCTGTTGAGTCTGTAAGACTTACCCCTTCAGTTTTGCTCCACGTCTTTACAATACCATTTAGTCTGTGCCTATTTTTCACAACGAGGGACTCAAACGAGCAGGTAAACCAAAATGTTAAAACGGACTCCATGAAACAGGACTAACATTTTCATTAAAAGGGTGTCAAGATGAAAACTTTGCAACTTGAAGAAAAATACAACCATTGGTGAGCCTCAGCACAGACTGCATCCGTATGAGCCTGAAGGGTCAAAAGGGGAGCACTCGTCATTCATTGTCTGGAAATAGAAAGAGTTTGGCACAACTGCAAGCCTCCCAGGATGTGTTCATGCAGATCCGCTGACGGGCTGGAGGAGAACATTAATGCGAAACGTAGCCAAGGAAGGGATGTACTCTTAGAAAAGTAGCAACAGTTTCAGTTTGCCAAAAGTGACTTAGAGGAAAGACCAAACAAGTACAAGGTTCTCTGGTAAGATGGAACCAGAATGGAACGTTTTGTCTTTCAGTTTGAACATCTTATGATTTCAAATTTGTGGGTTCAGTTCCAGTTCCCTATACCAGTTTCCAAATGTTGTACAAATGTCTCGACTCAAAAACGCTCGCCGCTCTTTTCAAATTTCCACTGGACATTTTTTTTTATTCACGCATGCATGCAGGTTTTTTGTGACTCTCCAGCGAACCACTCCATCCGTCAGACGGAAGTTGCAAGCTCAAAGACACAACACACCTGCATCCTGGCTGCAAGACGGACCGGGTGGGCCCGTCGTAAATCAAGATGATAAATCCTGATCATAAGTCAGTCAGGCTGCCATTAGAAGCAGCAGGCGGAGAGACATGCCCTCGGACTACAGGGACGCCGGTGACACTCGTCACCTTCACGTGTCACCCTGCTGAGACACACACACAAAAGATTTCTCTCTCCACTCGCCGTCTCGTCCTTCACGTAACTTGCACCAAGGACGTACCCCGACCCCTCAGCCGATAAGTGACAGAGAGTAAAGACAAACAAAAAACATGTATTAAGCAACACCTTATATGTGTCTCACTTTAAAAGTGAGTCTAAGCAACAAAAACAGGATCTGTTGTCACGTGTTTTCAAGTGAGTGAATTTCCTCGCTGTGAGAAGTGGCTGCAGCTATTAGCCTGGGCCGACCCTCATTAAGAGATTATAACCGATTCCTCCCAACGAGCTATTTACCTAATTAAAACTCAAACCCTTGTCTCGTGTTGCCCAAATGAATGTCTGGTAAACCCAAGCGCGTTCACCGAGGAAACAACAAACCCCGGCCGCCGCGCTCGCCAGGGTGAGACGACGACACACTCGGAGAGGCGAGTGTTTGACGGACCTGGTCCTTGTGTCGCTTGTCACGCACATTTGATATTTTGATAGCTCCCCGTCTTTTCCCATTAGCCCCTGGGGTCCCAAAACCATTTTAGATGTTTATCGCCAAAGCGCTGGGGGTTAATTTCGTGTCTCGTCAGGAGCGCCGGCAAAGAGCTGCATCGCCGCTGTCAGCCGCCGCGGCCTGAGAACCGCAATCGGCCGGGCTTATCACGCCGAGTCGCGTTACACTGACTGACACATGACAATGACCCTGGCGACTCTCCCAGGGCTGATAGCATCTGGGCTTTCTTTCTCGAAACTCTCTCATTCTTCCCCACCTCCATCCCACCCCGCCATCTCCTCCCCTCACCCTCCATCTTTCTCTGTGTCTGCAGGCGGTGGAGAAATTGGGACTTTTGTCTCTTGGGATGTGGGCAGAGTAAGAGGGCGTCTTTGAAAGAGTGTACTGCTCGCCGCCGCGCGCGCAGAGCACACGCAGAGATAAAAGCTTGGTGGGTGCGCCCCCGAAATATGAAGCAATTCGGGTTGTGTGTCCATGTGTGATTAATATGCATGCCTATCTGTGGCGATCCGGTGTTATCGGTGGCATAAAAAAAAATAATAATAATAATAAAATAAAAATATATTGGCTTCACTGTTTGGTGTTGAACTGCATGGTGCCAGAGGGCCTGCTGCTCAATAATCGCTTAAAAACATGCAACACTGTTTCAGAGACTTCAAACCAGCGTATATCCGCATGCTGAGTGCATGCAGGTGGCACATGTAAGGACATGCACATATATATATATATATATATATAAATACTTCCATATAGATATATACATGCAAGCACAAGTTTAAAAGAATTGTCAGTCAATTCCAGGATTTTTCTTTGTTCTCTTCCTTTGGTATTAGCTCCTTTTTCAGCAGTGACTGGCAGTGAGGTGGAGTGTATGTTGTCATTCCCACACACAGTATAGTTCTCATGAAGCAACGTCGATCAGATGGAAGCATCTTTTTTTCAGCAAGCAAAATTCAGAAAAACTAGTCAGGCTCCTGGCAGATTTAGATTCGACGTGATCTTTTGCTTTTGCAAACACGTTTCCTCTGAATGCAAGTGATGTTGAGGTTTTGGCAGAATGCTGTCCAGAACTTTTAACTTGTTGTAATGCTAAAAAAACGAAGTGTTTTCCATCAATAACTGATAAAAGTGTAACCTGATTTTTATAAATTTTTTCATAAATATATATATAAATGCCACTTTATGTTGTGTCAAAATCTTGAAAGATTCCAGAGTCATTTACTTCTTGCTCAAAAGGAGCGTGAATATGGTTGGGAAAATGTTAAATATCCTCCATTTATGTAGCGCCTTATCGAGTTTGGGGACTTCAAAGCTTTTCACGTTTCAATTAGTTATTCATCCATGCACACACGCGTTCACACGCTAACGGCGGCAAGCTACATTGTAGCCACAGCTGCCCAGGGACAGACAGTCACATGGGAGGCCACCGTTCAGTCGGCTTGTCTTTTTGATTGGGTTTTTATTTGATCCACTCCATGGCGTCTGAGCCCAACCGGACGATTTTGCGTTCTTGCAGATAGCGTTGCGTTGCGCTACGTGACCTACTTAGTTTGGCACAATTTCTGAGAAGGAGACAAAGACCGGTCACTGCTCAATATGAGGTGGAAGCTAAATGTCATGGGCTTTTGATGACAAGCTAAAAATCACGTCGCCATCTAGTGGCCTGGTAGGACGTCTCTAGCTGACTTAAGGTGTCTTGGCGGTGTCGTCTAAAAGTGGAGCTTTCCCCCCCAAATCGACATCTGAAAAAAGCGATTTTGTGTAAAATTATCCTAAGATGCTAAGTGAAGATGGAAGTGGTACCCCACACAGCGTTTAGTTACCATGGAGACTCTAGATGAAGACCAGTTGAGACACAGCGTTGAGTCGAGCGTTCCCCAGGCCAGTCCCTCTGCTGCCTGGTCGTGAACTGATGTGGCAGCAGCTGTTATATTTTTGTCATTAAATATGAAATGGCGACTACACACTTCTTGACCCTTTCCACCGAGTGTCCGACTGGTTTCCCCACAAATCTCATGAAGTCTTGTGGAGTCAGTGTAAGTCAGAGCTGCTTCAGATGAAAGCAGAGGAAACAAAACATCCTGAATATCAACTCTTGTCAGTGAATTTATTCAGAATTGATCAACACGTACATATCAATATCTAAAACAGGTCCGTGTAACAGAAGCTTAGTTGAGTCATCCTGTTCTATACCAACACTAAATGTTTAGCAGTCAGCGGTGATGCCTCTGCGGATGTTTGTTCAAGTGAAGAAAGCAAAAAGTGTGTGTCTGTGTTCGTCGGCGCGCGCGTGTGTGTGCGTGTGTGTGTGTGTGTGTGATTCTTTGGGCGCCAGCCATGTCAATCAGCCCCCTGCAGCGCCACTGCCCTTCACACTTCTGTTTATCTACTGCTGGTGAGGACTGGCAAGACTGATAAGAGTACATCACTCCCCGTCTCCCGCGCTCTCTCCCCCGTGCCCCTGTCTGTCTCTGTTGCGCGCATTAAGCAGAAAATGCGCAGACCGTTCGCCGCCGCTTTCAGCCCGGTTCGCCCGGAATGCGTTCCAGGCCGCGTACGGAGAACACTGCGCCGTCTGAAGCCTGACCCCGTCGCCGGTGGGGCCTTGATGTTCCTGGTTGCCCTTCGAATCCCAAAGTGTGTTCTGCAAAATCAAAACTTAAATCTGTGTTCATTGAGGATTTTTTTTTTATTTGTTTATTTTTTTTAATCTTGCCTCCTTTGGAGGGCTTGTGTGGATTTTTCAGAGGAAATTGTTGAAATCTTTCATCTTAGGGTCAAGGAGAGCCAGGTTTGTCCTTTTTTCCCCCCCCAATTTGCTTAATTAATCTCTACGGGAACGTGAATTGTTTCAGAAAGCTCCGTGTATCATAATCAAGGATCAGAAAAAACGTTTTCACCATGAAAACTCTCGTCAGTGGCAACGTCGATCAACGCAGGTTGTGCGAAGGCTTTTTATTTTCCCCACTGTCACCGAAAACATTCCTTCGTTCCGACTCAATTCCGACGCCATTTTCATTATTTTTTTTCTTTGCGTGGTCATTCCCACTACCGACGACGCCCGACTGCAACGAGGCTTCTCTGTGAACGACCTCAAAGTGACTCGGATGCAAAGAAGACGAATGTTGACGAAGTCGTGAAGCGGCTTGTGGACCAATGTTAAACGTTTACTCAGAAGCGGGAGCAGGCAGTATTGTCACAAGATCATAACAACGCAGAAAGAAGCTAAATAAAAAGAAGCACTGATTCTTTGGGCGCCAGTGTAAGTCAGAGCTGCTTCAGATGAAAGCAGAGGAAACAAAACATCCTGAATATCAATTCAGGATGACTGTTGAAAGTCTTGATGACTTTCCAACAGAAAGCTCATCAAGACTTTCTGTTGGAAAGTCTTGATGAGTTGTCGGAGATCCGAGTGTGACGCGACGTGCGCTGACGACGGTGACGTAAAAGTCTGATAAAACGCGACACAAGACTGGAGACTCAATAAGAACAATCTGATACGCGTCTGAATCATTTCCTGATATGGAAGTGGCGCGGATCAGATTTTTGTGTGTGTTTTTGGGTGAAAAACTGTTCAAACTGTCATGGAAAAAGTCAGATTTAGGTCGCATTTGGGTGAAAAAAAAAAAACAATAACAAAAAGATTAGGGTCATGTGAACGTCGCCCAACTGCACATTTACGTAGAGACTGTCCATTTTAACTGCAGCCGCTGGTTAGGTCTGTCAGCCATGATGTCACCTGGAACCAGGACGCCAAGACGAGCTTATTGGCATGAATGCGAGTCCGTGGATGTGCCGGGTGTTTCAGGAGTTTGCACGTAGGCGTGCGTGTGTCTGTGTGTGTGCGAACCGTCTGGGTGTGTGTGTGTGTGTGTGTGTCCTCACTCAGTCAGCCAGCTGAGTCTGCAGTCAGTTTACGTTTGACTGCGGGGCAAAAGCTCGAGCAAGAAATGAATTCTGACTCGCCGAGCGCCTCACATAAATTCCCTTTCTCATATCCCGACACAAAAAGACAACATATCTGCATTGCATTAGCCCTGGGACTCCTTTCTCATTCTGATGATGATTTAGGGATGCTGAGGTCTCTTCATGAACGACAGAAGCTGAGCTGGAGAGAAGAAGAAACAGGGAGGAAGAGGAGGAGAAGGAGGAGGAGGAGGAGAGACGATCAGACCAAACGGCTTTGGTAAGGCCTTTTGAAGGAAGAGATTGAAATTATGCCCAAGTTATATTTAGTTTGAGCAAGAAATACAGGGAAACAAAATCTATTGAATGACATCGTCCCTAGAAAATGATCTGTAGAATATTTTTTCAACCTGGGGTTAGGGTTAGGGTTAGGGTAGGGTTACATGCATCGATTAACCCTTGAACATTTTATCACTTCAGTGCATTTTATGGGGAATTTCTTTGTGCTTCACAAATTACGAATTAAAAGACAGTAAACCTGTTGTAAACCTCCATTCACATTTCCCTTACCCTGCATTGGCAACATAATGCTGCCGCCTCCGTGCTTCACATGGCGATGCGTGGCGAACGTTTGTCTACTGTTCAGTTTTTCCCAACAACATGTGCAGCTGGACGTTTTGCTATGTTTTAAAGTGTAGTCATTGTTTTCGATTTGGTCATTTTAAATAAATGTCTTTATAAATCTTTTTGATCTTGAAAATAATCATTTTTTTCCCCTCAATTTTATGTTGAAATGATCTGAGCCGTCAAAGATTTTCACTTTGACAAGGTATTTTAGATCCTTTTAATAAAAGTACATTTTAAATTGATTTGAACTTTTCAAACTAAAGGTCCGACTAATTAGCTACAGACATTGAGACGAAGGCGTCAGATTGTCTCGATGTGTGTTTCTTGTATCTCTTCCTGTCAAACAAACAAATAAAAAAGTATACAGACTAAATTATGTGGAGGTAAAATTAGTTCTGAAGGAGAAGCAGTGACTGAATACAGTAGTACACTTACATGTTTCAGAAACGGCAAACAATGGATCGTATTGGTTACGGTTCACAAAAGACACTTTCTGGTTCAGTTTGAAACGCACCAACATCCGTCGCCGAAATGTGACAAAATGCACAAAAGCTCAGCGGTCACGAATGCTTTTTAAGGAACTGTGAACTGAGAGTTGTGGATTGTATCTTTCAGCCTTGTTTATTTTCTCACTTAGGCATTTTATCGCTGCGATTATGTTCTAAAATTATGTGTCTCTCGCGCACACACTGCTGCGATTCCACCTTGCAGACGAAAATGCTGAACAGTGTTTTCAGTTTTGATGAACTACAAGGCACGGCCAAAAACATCTTTCATTTCAAAGTATCTCAGAACCTCGAAAGGCTCCGGGCCGTTTCTCATTCTCCCCTCCGGATCCTCGTCAGGCAAATTTCGCCTTCGTCCTGAACATATTTACGTTTTGTTTTGGAAAGCGAATGCGAAGTTGTGGTGACGCGTTTTTAATGCCACACGATTTGTCTGAGATGACTGACAAAAAAGCGAAAGGAAAAGTCAAGACAACTGAGAGATTTCAACACGCGTCTCACCCTGGACAGACCAAAACAGACTGGAAAGGTCCACAGGAGGAGACGTCCATATTGAAGCCATTTACGCTGGCTGATGGGGCGCAGGTGGAGAAAATAAAGACAATCATGGAGGGATAGTGGGGGGAAAGAGACAACACTCGGATATGGAGACTACCTAAACGAGACAGGAACTAATAATATTTGGAGCCAAAGGAACTTTAAAAGGAAGCAGGAAAAACAAGTCATGGTTCGATGCCACAGATTATTCGGCTTCGATCGTGAGAAATTTGAAGCAAGACAGCAGAAGAGGTCGTAAGAACAGGTTTGTGTTTTTAAATTTCTCGATAAATGTTAGTTTTATTTACTGTACTTTAATAACTTAATGGTTGGGAAAAAACAAAACAAAAAAACTGGGGCAACTACTTCTTCATGATTTGAACAGTTTTTTATTTATTTTTTTAAATGCAATGATCAATGTCAGGTAATTAGTTCATGTCTGTCTGGTTTCAAAATTTGATGCATGCAGGTGTGACTGAAAAGCAAAAGCAGAAGGAATCTGCAGGAAGGCAGACGTCGGGGGGGGTAAATACTTTTCACAGCACAGTATCTGAAGATGTATAGCTAGATCTAGATTTGATAGATCAAAATTTTCTTCATGCAAATGTAACTTTGCATGACAAAACAACTGCAAATTGGTGTATAAGTGGACCAATTTGAACTGATTTTTTTTTTCTTGCCCTTTAACTAAATGTTTGGCCCAGTGGACATAAAGTTTGGACACCCCTGGTTTAAATCCAAGATGAGGAACACTTTGCCACATTGTGAATGTTCTGTCGAATAAGAAGTCATGCTATTAAAATTCTACTCTGGATTGTTCCTGTAATTGGAAATAAATTGGAGCCGTTTGCCGTTAAAAATGTGCAGAGGCGATTTTGGTCGAGTCCGAATGACATGCTTCACCATTCATCTCATTTAGCTTCCACAGCGAAAACAAACTGTTACGTAACAAAAAGCATATATCACAAAAACGCCACTTACACACAAGAATCAAATACGTGGCTCCTATTTTGTATCTCTAATTTGGTCATAAAAGCATTTTAACCTTCTAAAAACATCCTCGCCTCAGAACGGACTTGATTCTCAGCACCCTCGTTATCCACATTTAAAACTTTGACCTTTCCATACTTGTAAAACAGCGAACCCGGTGCTCCAAACTGTGCTTTGCTGCATGTTGTCTCGTTATTATCCCCATGCCTCGGCCAGAATGGAGGAGTTGTCACCGGGAAAGGTTTTAACCTTCATTTGGCGCTCCAAGGATAGAGGTCCGTTAGACTGGGTGTTGTCTGCTTGCAGGTGGGATGTGTGTGTGTGTGTGTGTGGGGGGTTTCATGGTGTTGGAACGGAGAGGGTAAGATGCAGGTGTGAACCTCTCATTATCGAGTGGCATGTGTCCCGTCACTCATTCATTGTTGCTGGCCATGTTCACATCTGTGCTCGTTCACATTACTCATCCTCTGTTTGCCCCACCTGACCTCCCTCTCTGACACATATTCACACACACACGCGCGCACACGCACACACACACACACACACACACACACACGCACACACACACACACACGCGCACACACACGCCCACGCGAGTGTGCAGCTGAGAGTACAGGCAGCCTCGGCCTCGATCACTACAATATTTATGTGTCTTTTGTTCCTGTGCATTCGACTTAGAAAAAGGGAAACGGTTTAACATAATACAGCTTTTGCATAATTTACTGCTCTTTCCTGCTCATGCTCACCAATTCCCTCTTACTCCTTCCTGACAGCCGAAGCTATCTGCAATATGACGCGTATCGGTATAATCAGCATCTCAATTGCAAAAATAAATAGGATATTTAAGGTTTTCTGTGCATTTCGATGATTGTGGCCAGTTAATGAAAGTCCGAGATTCAGTTTCATAGAAATATTTTGACACTGCACATTTCAACCTCCTGAAAAGCACGTCAGCGCAGCACATTGACATATCGATCGCATCGATACTAAGTCGTCATCAGTACTGGATCGATACTGATAAGATTGTTACTTTCCAACATGAAATTGTATGCTTGTATTGTAGTTTCTCAGATAAGATTGTGGTTTGATTTGCCAGCAAATCATTTTTTTGCACTATATTTCAGAAAGATTTACACAGATCGTGTTAGCGTGGTATTCAAAGTGTTTTTGTAGATGCCTATAAAGTCTGTCTGAATTCTGTCATGGGTTTGAACAAAATAGTTCAAAGGAAAAAACAAAAACAAAAACGCCTTTATGTCAGAAGTTTGATGATTTATCAAGCCCGAATAAAAAGTATCGTATCAGTTTCAGAATTGGTATTTGCAATCAGAGCCTTATTTACTTGGATCGTTACCACAATACACAGCATCACACACATCTACTTTGCCTGACAACCCTTTCGGGGCTTCAGTTATCCCTGATGCATACGCTCATTTTGACATAATTTTGTCCTTCCACTCAACTTTCCGTGCATTAATATGCACGGATACAGTCAGGTGTTTTTACCAATGGCCTTTTGTGGCTTACCCATTAAGAGGATTGTGCCTATAACCATGAAGTCAGCAGTTTATTCGATGAGTTTGTAGGCCATTGCCTGTCATTTAATAGTTTTGTATCATCAAATTTTCAGACAAACTGAATTTGAGTGCTGAAAACGGGGAAACAACGCAGAACCTAGCAGAACAATTTTTTCCTTCAATCATAAAAATTCCAAGGAGCCAAAAAGTCGCGGACGCAGAAATCGACAGGGATTGCGTTTTTTATTCCAGTGGTGTAAAGCGGGAATCCTCCTCTCTGTGTACTCAAGTCGTGGATTTAGGCAAAGGAAAAGTGGGTGTTAGTGTGCGAAGCGGTGGTGGTGGCGGGGGGGCTTTTCGCACGGGGCTTCTGCTGTGTGCATCATTTCATGGGTGACAGAAATCGGAGCGTCCCCAGAGGATAACTCCTTCTGCTCCGGGAAGCCAGCGGATGGAAAGACTTCGGGGACTCGGAGAGTTAAAGAAATGGAGTGAGAGAAGAGGGTCCTGCCATCACGCGGGATGGATCAAACCACAGCTGGGTGGCTTCATTCGTCCCTCGCCTCCCACTCCTTCACATCCGACCCTCCGTCTCGTTCGGGTGCCTCCCTCCACGTCTCGCTGCTTTCTGTCAGAAAACGTGTGGGACACGGGAGGACCGCAACGTTTTTCCCAGAATCCTGCCTGCTGGTCGCGACTCATCAACGCTGCATGACTTAAGCACTTAGAAACGCTGACAAAAATAACGTCTCACGTCTAAATCTCTGAAGTATGGAATGAACCAACAAATATGGGAACACTTCCTGCTCTGCTGAAATGTTATCATTAGAGAGGACTTCCAACCTCCTCTATGTTGGCTCAGATTCAGAAAATGATAGTCATTACATAACCAAGCTGTTGGGATATAAATATGGAAATCTGATCTTGTGTTGATGGGTAGTATTCTATAAAATGATCTTTTCCAAAACCAAGCTGATCGCGGCATGCTAACGACCAAACCATGCTCGTTTACTAACTCGTCAATATTTGGCATTATTAGGACAGTAAAGATGGGCAGATTATCTGTACAAATAACAAATGAAGACGTCAACTCAGGCAGCTCCATCTATTTGCTTTGAGCAAATCACAATATCAGTCAGCTCAAAATGAGAACAGCACAAATTTTTTCCCACGATTTTCTCTGAAAATGCTGAAAAAATCTGATCATCTTTTTCTTCCTGCTGTTTCTTTTTTACTTTCGGCGTCTTGAAAATCAGTCATTCTTCGGCACGCAAACTCATAAGTCTCAACAGTTTCTGTTCAAATCGATGCTTCTGCCTCGCATGAAGGAGCGCGGTGAACACGTTTCCTCTTATGCGTTGCAGTCCGTGGGATACGAACTCGGGAGCCCGGCGAAGTTGGCGTTATGGAGTCGGAGTCGACGACGAGCCCGGAAAAGGCAGCGGCGTCGACAGACTCGTCGACTGACAGGTGGATTCAAATGAATCCGATGGGAAAATTATTACAACCATCTGCTCAGAAAAGTGACTCTTCCAAATGATTTTCATGAGTGAAAAAAGTTGGAAAACCAAGAAAAAAAATAAAATAAAATACAGCCGAACCGAACGGTGTTGCATCACCCACAGCATATTGCAATATTTGTCTTATGAGTCACTCAACAGGGTTTCTGCAGGTTTCACCAATTCAAATTTAAAACCAGTATCATGTCAGAGGCGTTGTTAACCAACGAGCTTAATGAATGTTGCAACGCAATGGAGTATTAAATATGGAGTAAAAGCACAATAGACGCAAAAACGTGAGCCTGCCGGCTCGTTTTTCTCCTCCATCCGTTTCCACTGCAGGAACCAGAACCAGTGTCTCTTGCTAATAAACCTTTGCTAGCTACTTAGTGCTACATTAGCAGCTAGTTGCCACCATCTTCAACCACCTCCAGTCACATAAACACGACTCAAGACGTTTGCCTGACAGAAAAAATCCAACAAGAAAAAAAAAAAAAAAGACTACAGATATGAGATTAAATAGCCTGGCCACCAGAACATGTAAGACCTCTGATTAACTTGCATTAAAAAAAAAACAAAAAAAAAAAACACATTTTTAGATCTACATCACAAATCTGAGTCTTTTTAAGGACGCCCTATTTTTTTTTCCAACGTATGTCCAACTCTTTTTGGTTTCAGCCTTTATGAAGCTGCATTCGTTGGGTATCAGTCCAGACTGTAAGTACAGGAGTCCTAACTACTCAAGGCCAGAAAACTTCACATGACCACCAGCCTATGGCTATATTTCAATCAGCGCTGTTACCCCCACCTCCTACGCTTCCTGCTCCGTGTTCTCCTATTTTTTTTTTCCATGCAGAGAAGGAGGAGGGCGGAGAGAGAGAGAGAGAGAGAGAGAGAGATCAGACCACACATACAGATCCAGGCCTCCACCCCCAGCCTCCAGTTCCCCCGCCATCTGTGCACGTCCCTCTGCCTGCAACTTCACAACAACAAGGCCCTGAACCTCTGCCGAGGAGTCAATCCATCACCGCAGAGAGAGAGAGGGAGACGGAGAGAGGAAGTAACAGCAGAGAACGGATGGGTGAAGGTGAAGGGTGGCGGAGAGAGGGAGAGAGGGGGTAAAATAAAAAGAGAAAGAAAAAAAAAGGGAAGAGGTGAGGAAAAGCGAAAGCGAGATGCCATGAAACTTAATCATAGGAAGGGTCGTGTCGGGCAGAGGAGGGGAACAGATTAAATTAGCATAGCATTAGATATGGAAAATGATCTCTGTCAAAATCATCCGCTGCACAATTATAATATGTTAATTACTTATTTCATTAAGGAAGTTTATTATGGCCGCGCAGATGAAATCATGCAGGCCAAAGACACCTGGAGGAAAAGCACTGATGCCTGAATCTCTCTCTCTCTCTCTCTCTCTCGCTTTTTCTTCTTCTTCTTCCCTCGTTCCCGTCACTTCTCCGTCTCCTCCGCCTCTCCTGCCTCTCCTGCCCCCGCCGTCGTTCCTTCACGTCTCTCTTTGTTCCTCGCGACATAACTTATCGCGTCACATTCTCAAACTCCATGTTCAACATTCACAGAGATCACCGTGGCGACCATCAAGAGAAGAGGTTTGATGTTTATCTCTCATCTGTCCATGCAGTAAAAAAAAAAAAAAAAAAAAAAAAAAAAAAAACAAGAAAGTGCATATAAATAATCTGCATGCAAGAAGAGCCAAATTGCGCACACGTGGATTCTGCAGAAACAATTACGGAGACTCTTCCTCAAAATCGCGTTCGTCTTTGTGCTTTGAAAGGTTTTGCTACGATTGTTAAGTCATTTAGTTGTTCTCCTCCGAGATGAAGCCTCCGAGATGATTCGTGTGTTTATTTCACACGAATCGAAATAAACAGAACGTTCGCTTGCGTCCTCTTTGAATTGCGCTCCGGTCGGCATTTGCAGCATCTCGACGCCGTTTTCGTTAATGACTCGCGCGCTTTCTTCTCCCTTGTCACTTTTGAACGTGTTGCGCTAATAGGACGACCACAACCCGCTGAAAGGAGGACGTGTCCCTTCAGGCTTTGCAGCGCCATAGGATTCACTGGAAATTGCTCTCCCAGTGAGATGAATGTGTGGGTTTCCCTTCCAGACCTGTTGCCTCCGCTCACATGAACGGACGAAAATAGATGAGAGGAAGAACTCCTACCTCTTACCTCATGTGCTCCTGCAATGTTGCTGTGCTGTACAAGGAGAGAAAGTTCTTTGTCGCCATCATAAAGTAGTGACTGCCTTTTTTTTTTTTTTTTTTTCAAATGATTTATTTGATATAGTTTGTGTGTTTGACAAACGGTGGCATGCCATTGTTTCTACGCCAGCCGTGGTCGCCAGGGTGACGACATACCGCTCAGAAATGTTGGAACATGAGGCGCTAAAGCAAATCTAGCAATCTGGTTCAGGTTTAACAATTACAGTTGAAGATACTGTCATTATGTTCAGTACTTGGTGCGATCTGATGGTCAGCGAATGTTTTCACGTTGTCCATAGCTCAGGTTCGCGCATCAAACCGAACAAGCCTTCGGTTTCGTTTGGGCCCCAGAGACTTTCGGCAGGACAGAGTCCAGGAAAGTTGCTCCGCTCCGTCTGATTACGTTTTACGCCTGCTCTGGCGCTCGCTCGATTTGGAAATGTTGCCGGCCCCTTAACAAGTCCAAAAGCACATCCTCAACATAAAACACTCAACAGAGTGCGTTTTTATCGATGCGCCGGTTTTTATTGACGCACTAAGAGCTAACGCGAGACACTAAAAACGGTTTAAAGTTTCATGTCTGCAATAATTTTGCCTTTGTTTTTCAGGAAGATCAGTGAAGCCGGTTGTTTTTAAAGCGACCGCTTTCCTCAAACGTTGTCTCCGGTCCACCTTGAACAGGAGTTGTGGCCGTCACAGCAGGAGGGCTGCAAAAATATTTGGAAAGCTGTTCTACAGCTTTAACCCAAAAAAAAAAAAAAAACAGGCACTAAAACAGCCATCAAATTCAAGTACCAAGGTTTATCCAGTGTTAAAACAACATGGAAAGAGCTCTTTGTGTATTTGGTAAATTACGGACTATTGATTATTAAAAGCTTCACTTTTTGTGCTGCTCTGGGCTTCAGTCATTGTTGAAATGATCACTGATAAGACCAGATATTAATTTGAAGATATAAATGTGCACAACTCTCATCGATGTGTCCTTGGTGAGCGTTTCAACCGGAGGACACCAGAGACGTCCAAACGTTTTGTCCTGTGGACCGAAACCGTCACTTGGCAAGTGCTGGAGAGCCACTAAAATGAGATTTAAAAAAAAAAAAAAAAAAAACTTTTTTGGTCCATTATTAGCAACAACAACAGGATTTGAAAATGTTTGCTCTGTTTGGTTCTTAATAGTTTTATAAGTGAAAAGAAAACAGATTTGGTTTCACCCATGTCTGATTTTGAATAAAAGTTGATGGATATTTATCTATCTGTCTAATTACTATAAAATCCGAGAAAAGAATCAGACGCCTTGTGTTGCACCTGAAGTTTTCCATCTGTCAGTAAATAGTCTCTCTGCATCAGCTTGACTTGAACTACACCATGTTGTCCATTCACGTTTTGAAACTACGGCGCACGACTTCTCGCTGCCTCTGTTTCGTTTTAATCTACTGGCTGCATTTGCTCTCCAGCGAAAGAACCCAGACGAAATATTTCCGCTGCAGTTCTCATTCCTGAGATCCCAAATTAGTCACAAAGCGGATCTGTGCCGAGCGTATCACTCATTGTAATAAGTAAATCCATTAAATTATAATTGGTTTGTAACTGATGAGGCTATTGCACACATTTGTTGAAATCCCGTCTATTTCCCCCCATATTGTTTTACATATTTTAGGTTTGCCTGTTTCCAGTTCAGCAGTTGCTCTCCAGCACAGGGCGCTGGGGCAATTTGCATTTGCTTCCAGTTCTGCTTTCTGGCTTCCTGGCTCGCTGCCTTTCTGGCTCGTCAATACCGGTTGGACAGACAGACAATGATGATGACAGTCATCAGGGATGGAGCAGCCTTCCACCTGTCCGTCTGACCATGGGAGTGCAACAAACAGGTGCTGAAGAATCGAGAATTAGCAGGAGGGTGTGTGTGTGCTGCGGGAAGCCGATGATCACAGATGATAACAAAACGAAATTCTTGCAGTTTTCCGGCTGCACTGTACTTTTTTCTTTTTTTTTTTTTTTTTTTTCCAAGATGGTGGAGATTCATAATTTGTAAATTTAAAGTTACGCTCCACAGGAAAATCCAGGAGCGTGTGAATTGGTGAATACTGAAACACCAGCAGCTCTACCCAAAGATATGTTGTGCCATGGCATTATGTGTCGTTGTTAGTTTAAATGTTCACAGTTAAGTCTTATGAGTCAGGTATTTGACAAAATTAGGCGCTTTAAAGTTAATCCTAACCTCTGACCTTTTGAATAGTGTGAGACGTCACAACCAGATGGTCCTAATGTGTTCTGCTAGACGTTTGGTGACAGACTGATGCAATAAACGTGAAGATAAAGGACAAGGATTAAAGACCTCTTTTACAAATATATATATATAGAGAGAGACTATATAATTGTGGGGAAAAGGTACATAAACAAATAAATGGTTTATATTAAAGCATATTCAAGCGTTAGAGTGGTCCAGTCAAAGTCTGGACCTACACTAGATCCAAAAGAGCAATGATTTCATTGTCTCTTCAACCAGTCTGACTGAAATTGAGAGTTTTTGGCAAGAAAAATGGACTCAAGTTTTCAAAGCCGATACAGACGTAACCAGAAAGACTTGCTGCAAACTCAAGAACTTGGCATACGCGCCTGACACTTTAAAGATTTTTTTTTCTAAATAAAAAAAATAAAAAAAAAACCTTCTATGTTCAAATTACACTCGTTCTGTGTTCATGCACCAGTTTAAATTCTAACTAGAAGACACTGACGTGGTTCTAACTTGACCAAAATGCGAGAAATTTGAACGGGAGCGAAAACACTGGCCGGCTTCAGGATGACACGTTTAATCTGAGGCTCTAATGAACTCCCTCAGATCATAAATATACAAACTCTGATCTGTGAAAACTTTTAATTTAAAAAAGTAAGTTAGTCTCTGCAGAAGTTAGTGGGGGAGAGGGGGGGAGAAAATCTTCCATCAAGTGTGAAGTGGTTCTGTGTTGCTTTCAAATGAAGCAAGCTGGTTTCAAAGTACATTTCTAAATAGGAAAATATGCACATCACACGTTCACTTTCCTAAACGCAGCTGCTGGATCCCTGATTTAGTGATTCACTAATGGATTTAAATGCGGGATGTAAAAAATGTTACATAAAATACTACAGGAAGATCAAAGAGAGCTTTTAAAAAGCTATAACATCCAACGCATGTACAGTAAGCAGCTGGAGGCCAGCAAGAATAAAATAAATAAATCAGACATTTAACATCCCTCCGATGATTCCCAAATGTTCAAAACATCTTTGCTGTTTAACATGTTTAGCATTTTAACTTCGAAAATCCCCCGGCGCCTCCCCGTGTCGGCCCCAGGATCTTCAAGCAATAAATAGATAGATAGATAAATAAATAAATAAATACTTTTTATTGATCGCGAAAATGAGAGCACTTGCTTAAGATAAATACAAGAGTAAAAAGAAAAGGAGACGAGCGGAAAGAAAGTCAGGAGATAATACACTGCAAAAAACGGAGACAAAAAAACAAAAACAAAAAAAAAACAGAGAGAGAGAGAGAGAGAGAGAGAGAGAGAGAGAGAGAAACGGAGACGGTCCAAATAAACCAGGGGCGATTTTTAGTATCTGGGGCTCTGCTCTGTAAGAAACACAAGAAGGGAAGGGAGGGAGGAAAAGAGAGGAGAAAAGTGGAGAAGAGCAAAAACATCTTTGGGAGTGTGTACAAAGAGAATGAAAACGCACACACACACACGCACACACACCCCCGAAGGCCGGGGTCACAGTCTGAACGCTGGAGCGGCGCAGCGGGCCCGGCGGCTACGCAGGAACACCTCGCTCTGCCTTTAATATCGCCTGCCCACCGCACAGATTTCAAAACAGATAGTCCAAAACAAAATAAGAAAAAAAAAAAAAAAAGAGAGAGAGAAAGAGAAAGAAAGAAAAATATAAAGTGATCAACGCCCCCAAACTCGCTCACACGCCGTTCTCAAACAGCCTCCGCCGTGTACACAAACTCCACGGCCCCCATGCAGATGTAGTGCAGCCTTGTTAGGTCGGGCTCAGAGGGTGGGAATGGATAAATTCAACAACAATTGCAGCCTCTGGGGATCCGCTGCGCAATCTCATAAACACGCTAAACTCTCCCTCTCTCTCTCTCTCTCTCTCTCTCTCTCTTTCTCTCTCTCTCCCGCATCACGCTCGCCCCCGTCTCGATCGCCCCTCTGTACGCGCACGCGGTTAGAGAGCAAGAAGTGAAAGGTAAGCTTTTCTTACAGCTTCATGCATAATTCTGCCTCACAGTGCCAAGCCAGTGTGCTGTGATGTGTGTGTTTTTTCCTTCTTCTTCTTCTTCTTCTTCTTGTTTTCGTTGTTGTTTTTGAGGCCGCAAGGTTCGGCGATGACGCGTCGGGAGTCCAGGCAACAGCTTTGCTTTCAATCAGGACATTTATGAGGGGTTGAATCATTTATGTACCCGGCGTCCCGAGCGCACGACAGATCCCTTGGAAACACAAATTATCATGTAGACTTGCAACAAACACTGTGTAATTACATCATGGCCTGTCAAGAGGCATTAAGGAACCTTCTCCCTTATCTCCAAAGTAATGAGACGCTAATGCAGCTATATGACACAGTCGCTGGCATTTAAAAATAAATAAATAAATAAATAAATAAGTAAGTAAAAAGTCGCCCAGATCCACTGCCACCAAATAATTACAAAACATCCACCGTTTTCCCTGCTTTAATTTCTATTAAGGGCTATTAGCAACAAATGTCTTTGGAGCAACTTTTCCTGGTTGACCTGTGCCTTACTTTACTTGTGTGTTTCTAAGTGCTTTTTGAACTCTACAACGCCGTGCTAAAGTATTTACTATGTTTGTTTAGCTTCTTCTTATTGGAGTTCTTTTCAGTGAGAAACCAACATGAAGGTCATAATAGTGAAGTAGCAGGAAAGCCAAGTAGTTTTCCAAACGTTTTACCCTGGTTTTTTGCATTCAGGTTATTTACTTTGATACAACTAAAGGAAAATAAAAAAAAATAGAGTACATCTGATTACTAATAATTTAGTAGAGTCCACTGATAAAAGGCCCCACACAACCAGCCGGGTCTTAATAAAAGCAAATATCTCTGCCATTTTGTTTTAAAAGTCACTATTGTACACGTGGGAAAAGTTTCAGATGTTTTCACATACATGAACCCGCGCAAGACCGACCCTGAGCGTGGTTTTAAACATGCCAAACCCACAGGGGGCGGTGCAGCCCGAAGCTAAAACCAACATCGGCCAATCAGAATGCTTCAAAAACTACCACAGCTTCCTGTTTGGAGTTGATCATGGTGCCATTAGATTCATTTGTGTAGGTAGAAGTACTTTTAAAAAGGCTTATTACAATAGAACGTTAATAAATGTTGATTGGGAATTTTGTCAAACCAAATGTGGATATGTTGGCGCATCATTTGTTGCGGCCTGTAACGCAGAGGGCCCCCGACTTCTGCCTTCTCATGTACACATGCAGATGCAAACACAGAGTTTTCTAAAATATCCGCTTTAGTTGGAGTTTTTATAAATAATCATTGGTATTAATATTAAATTGAGTCTCTGTGTGGATGAAATGCTGAAACGCATAAAAATTTGTTTCCCAAGATATCCAACTAGACTTGAACTAGGACACAAAGAAGGAGAGGCAAACCTTTCGGTGTTTGGGTGTGCAAAGCTTGCAGAGAGATACCTCAACAGACTTGGAGCTGTAATTGCAATGAAAGGCAGCAATAATGGCTGCTTCCTCATGGGGCCGAGCACCACGCACACCACACTTCTCATAAAATCCAAATGAAATTGAACACGGAGGAAAAGTCGAAAGGGCGTACATATGCTTTCGAAGCATTCCAAGTTGCTTTTCAAATGCAAAGCTAAACAGGTCGAAATGGGATGGTGCATCGGTTAGCGCTACTGTTGATCCATCAGGCGTCTATTCACAGAGGTCTCTTTAGGAGCAGACTGCTCAGGGCTGTTTGCCTTCGCCATGTAAACGTGAGAGAAATTGGGAGGGCCTCAGGCCTTAATGACACTGCCCCCTCCACACCAACCTACCCCTGGGCTGCTATCCTTAAATCTGCAGGGAATAAAGAGTGTTGTTAAACCAAACTGGAAGACAAATGGTTTTGTTCAATGGGAAGCCGCCTCCATAAATCCCCACTTAATGCGGCGGAGGAAGGATGAAGCAGAAACAGGTGAATTCGCCGCAGTGAGGGAAGCCATTCATTACTCCTCAGGAGAAGCGGAGAACAGGAGGAGAAAAGGCCCAGATGATGAACAGATGGATGTACGAGAGGAGAGAGAGGAGAGAGGATGGGGAGGACAGGTGCTGCTCTTCCAAAGTGCTAACGGTTCATGATGTTCGAGCGCGGAAATCTGATGAAATTTTGTATTTTATTGGATGGATGAAGATGTGTGTCTTCACTCATACAACCTCACGGGAGTGACATCGTATCGGGGTGATTGCAGATAGAAACAGAAGGACTAAATTTCCACCGAAAAACTGAAATCTAGAAAAAAAAACGTGGAACTTTGAGTTTGAAAAGTCCAAAGTTTTCGACTTCTCTAACACACAAGTTTACACGTTTTTTTTGTAGAAAATTCCTGAGGTTAATCTCAATTTGTTGGTTATCTCCAACTAATTTTCAACTTCTCAAACTCAGAAATTGTCTTTATTTCTATAAAAATTCTGATATTGATCAAATTTTTTGTTTTCTCTGACAAATTTTTAACTTTTCAACATCAGAAATGTCCCTGTTTTTTGGGGGTTTTTTTAGAAAATTTCTCAGAACGTTTGAATTTTTTGGGTAGAAATTTACCCTTTATATGTGTTCTATTGTGGGAGATTTCTACAGGTCTGAAGTAAAACAAAAAATGCACAAAATCAGCTGCTATTTTCATCTCTTGATAGTAAGAGATATTTTGTCCTAACAGGTTTCCACAGAACATTATCATGTTACACAAGCAATGATTAATCTTGTTAAGTTATGTTATTTCTTAACCATCCCATTTTAGCTGCAGAGTGTGCAAATGTGAACATTTGTTCTGCTGAAATGTTTATCGCCGTGTGGGCGTGTCTTCTGTGTCGGCCATCTTGGTGTGCAAGTAAAGAGGATGAAAGATTGAATCGGATAAACATCCCATGTTCTTCACTCTTTTTTTTGTGTTTTTCAGTTGCAGATCAGCAGTTTGACAAAAGCTGACTGACCAGCACTGCAGCGAGTCTGTCAAGAAGCGGCTTCGTTGTGCAGCGTGAGGCCGGAGCCCAGGAGACCCAAACCCAAGTCGGCCGAACCGGAGTCAAGCTTAAGTTAACCTCAGTGTTCTTCCATGGACAATAGTCTGTCGTTCACACAGTCATAAACGAGTCAAATATTTTTAAAGACACAATTTAACATTTAAGATTCAACATGAAAGTCACCGACCTCTTTTTGGATAATTTAAATGTCATGTTTCAAAATGGGTTCAGAATTTCTGCCTAATCATATTTCAATAATTCATATTTTCATGTTTATTTTTTTATTATTATTAGGACTGGACGATATAGAAACATAAGCCTTCAGTGGTCATGTGTTTCCCTCCTGATGATGCTAGCTAACATGCTAGGCTAATGTTAGCATATGTACTCTGTTTTTATAATTGATCGCTGGTGATTTATCTCACTATTCATGTGCAAACTTAAAGATCAAGTTGTTCTCCTGACATTTGACAGAATGGAGACACAGTTACTACAATTAAACACTTAAACTTCATGTTTTTTGTAAACGTTAAAATAAATATGATCAGGGCGTAATAGGAAGACAGGATTGTTAAATCAACTTTAATTTGGTATTCCAAAACCTCTGATGAGCTGCTTTTAATTACTGAAAATTGATAGGGTGGAAAATAAATCTAATCAAATTTCTAATCAAACAAAACAGGAAGTGCTATTTATGATGCTCACATCCCACTCGAGCACCAAGTGGGATGTGATGCGGGGATCTCAACGGCGAACAAATAAGTTCCGTCTTTTTCTGATGCGACCCGAATTTATTCAATGCCGAGTTCAGTTTAACATCTGCACAGTCAAAATGATAAAACTACAGCAAACATGAACAGATTGTTATTAACCGTCAACAGCACTCAGTTTGTGAACATCGCCGGCTGGTAAATCAAGTGCATCCATTCAGAGGATAACATGGCATGCGACGTCTCACCTGTCAGAGCTGCAGTCTGTAGCTTATGTGCCAGCTTGCATAGTCTCCTGATTACATGAGGCAAAATTTGATTATAAGCCTCGAAACTCCAATCACGAGTCCAAGTGACGTCAGAGGTCTTCATTTCCGAGACTATGGGTTAGGGAGATCGCGTTCGCCTCGCGATTCTAAACTTCTGGGTCGGATTTCAACTTCCTCTTGCTGCATGTCGGTAAGCTCCTGCGCAAGATACTGATCTGTGTATCGATGCATGAATGAATGGACTTTAGAGAGTGAGATTGCTAATGTGACGTCAGGATGACTAGCAAAGCACATTCAGCCAATCTGCTATTTGCTTGAGTCTGAAACTCAAGAACTCAACCAGCTGTCTTTGGCAGATGTGATCGTTTGTTTTGTATTTTGGTATCGATCTAATACCAAGTAAAAAATGGATCAGTATCGCCAATACCGATACTTTTTAAGTTTGACATATCATAAAACGTCTGACTTTTTTCAGTTTCTTTCCATTCGAAAACAGAATTTGTAGAAAGTTTATCGATCTCCACAAAATACTTTAATATATTAACTTAAACTGCAACAATTGGAAAGAAAATGGGTGTTCAAATCATCCAGGTGACGATCAAAAAATGTGTTTTTGAGGTAGAACAGCTACAACACAAAAATGTAAAAAAAAAATTGAAGAGGGAATATTAAGTATTGATCTTATCACATTAGTAATCTGAGAAGCCGATAATGCTACCAACTTGGTATCGACATTATCAATATTTTGGATCAATCCGTCCACTACCATTAAAAATCTCAAATGTTGAAACAGTCCTTAAATCAACCTAAAACTGCTAAAACATAATAATTTTTTTTTTTATCAGATTACACTCAAAATCATAGATTTATGAAGACCGCAGTAAAGTCAGTAAAGTTTTCTTTCCTCTGAAAAGACTTAAGATAGCTCACTGAGAACAAACCAATAAAACCTGAGTCAGTATTCAAAGGACGTGGTAATGATCCGCGACAGACACATTTGGCACGCGTAATAACAGCTGTCTATGTCGAATTTAAATTCCTTCACAGTTAGCAAAGACCCACGAAGTGATTTGAGCCCGGTAATGCAGCGCACGGACACGTAACCGCGGAACGAAGACGTTCCCTCACAGATGAGGCGCTAAGAGACCGAACAAGAGCCTGTGAAGGTGAAGGGTAAGGCGAGCGACGGGAAAGCGTCTCGCAGGGCAGGACGTTGGACAAACTGTGGTCTGAGCACGAGAAACCGGTGATAGGAGAGAGCCGCGAGTGAGTTATATTTAAACCATTAGGCTGCTTATTCACTCAGTACAAATGCAAATGAACAGGCATCATCATCATGGCCTCTTCCCTGGAAATCGACTCCCTCTGTAATACCTCGGCAGAAGTGGACCGGTCATGAACCCTCCTCCTCTGCAGTGCCAGCTAGCCCTCAAATGGCCTACATAGACAGCTCGATGCACACACGCACGTTCACGCGCGCGCACGCACACACACACACATACACACATACGGAGTGCCCCTCCTTTCCTAGGCACCCGCCCAAATCAGAGATCAAAGGCTGGATTTGTAAAGCTAATGGCTGCTGTGCTGCAGCCAGGGACAGGGAATGAAGGAAAAGAGGGAATGAGGGGAAAAGCAGACAGCAGAGGCAGAGTGACACGGAAGTGCAGAGAGAGGAAGAAAAAAAAAAATTGTGTTTTTAACATGCAGAAAGACTTAACACCATGTCGCGTGTGGACGTGCGCCGCAAATGCCGTGCTATTTAAAACTAAAGGCAAGGCGGAATATAGTGGGAGGTATCTCCAGAAACACCTAGACAAAACGCCACACTGAGGCGTTCACACTTTTAACTTTTGCTCGGTGGAGTTTTTACTTTTCGGCAAAAAGTGATGAGAAACACGTCCACAGATGGCGACTATCTCTCGCTCGTCACTGTGTGGGATTGCGGGATTGATGGTGTTGAAACAGACCTTTCTCTTTGTCTCGCACATGGCGCAAGTGCTGCTGCTATTCCCCACGGTGCACTGAGGGGCCATTGAGACAAATGGCACGAGTACAAAAAAAACAGGAGTGGAGAGAGAAAAAAAAAGAAGAAGAAAAAAAAAGAATAAAGGAAGGGAGGAAAGCGGAAAGAAAATGTGTCTTTCGCTTTCAAAAGAGCGAAATCACACGCATTCAGTCTGCCAGTTCGTATTGTCCTAACATTTATAGTGCTTTAAGCTTGTCAGTAGTGCTCCGTCACTCCCACTCATTACATTGAAATCCTTGCTGTCACAAAGGAGGAGAAAAGAAAAACAAAGCCCTCTTCTTCTTTTTTTTTCTAAATCATTCGCAGTGGTTTGGTTGATCACAGGAACATGTTAAGGAGCAAATTTCAAAGCTACATGTAAAAAAAACTCCACGAAATGTTCACCGAACCTCATATATCTCCTGTCAGGTCTTTGTGTTTTTTTATTGTTTCTAGTTCACTCAATTAGAAGCCATTTTGGTTGGTAGCTTCTCCCTGGCAGAGACGTTAAGGTGGTGGGGGGTGCGACTCTTGCATACATTAGCAGTGGAACCAGGCCAAAATGCTAGATTTCTCCTGATGACATCGACACTGTGACTTCATTATCATGATAATAAACAAGCAAAAATGAGCAGAAAACAACAACAAAAATACATTTAAATAAATGCGTCTGAGCGGCGAAAACTTGTCAGTCGCTGGTTAACGCCTGTGCCGTAAAGTCGACGTCTCATTCAGCGTCTTAATCAAGTTCGTTTGTTCCGATTTTGACAGCGAACAAACTGCGTTTTGAGACGTTCGTTCACGCCATTAAGCTTTTTTACGGGTTTCCTGGGATGAAGGCCGTCTTTTGAGAGCGCCGCCCTCTTCCTTCCCGCCAATCCTTGGGACTCCATCATTCATCATGATAGGGGTGCAGAAGGCCCCTGCATATCCCCGTGAGAGAGCAAGAGAGACAGAGAGAGAGAGAGAGAGAGAGAGGCTGAGGAAGAGGATGATGCGGAGGGATGAGGGCCAAAACCACATCTCTTTGTCAGATGACAAAAAGCTTGCCGACGCAACAATAGCTATCAGTCACTGCCGGAGCCTGTCGGATTACGGGGATCACTATACAGCCGCCGTGGTCTGTGTAGGTGTCTGCTTAAGGGGCGTGGACGGTTCTGGGTTTTAGAGGCGTCGCAGCAATTGGAGGAGAGAGCTAGAAATGGTTGCGACCTGCTTTGGTCCTCCGCACCCTCAACATGTGCAATCGGCAGAAGATCAGCAGCGTGTCACTTGTGAAGTAGAGGTTTCCTGAAAGGAGAAATCGCTACTGGAGACGACACAGCGCCATGAGAGATTGAGGAAAGGCAATCTGTTCTTATAGAGTCTGGCAAAGGCAGTCAGGCCCTTTCGATCCAACCATACAAGAAATAGAAAGAGAAAAGCACAGCTTCAAACCTTAGCAAGACGTGCCTGTTCACCGAAAGTTATGGGAAAACATGAGCAAGACGATCGTTAGTCAGAAAACCAGCCTACTGGGATTCTGGTGGGAGAATCCTTTGGCTCGACAACCATTAGCTCCTTTACTTTACAGATGATGGGCAAAAGCAGTAAAGCAATTATTGAAAAAGGCTATTAGAAATCCTAAAAACACCTGATCATCAGATCACTTCCCAGTCACAAAAGGGAGTCATTTCGTTCGACAGATTGGACAGGCAGCCATATTTGTTCTTATCAAAAGCGAAACTCGCCAATCAGAGAATCATTCAGCCTGGAGAATTTGAGCCTTGATCATCATCAGGTGAACCAGAAAATGTGAGGAGCAGGGTGCTCCAGTTCAGTAATGTCAAAATGTAGTTTTTTTATTTTATTTTTTTATCTTCTCACAACATGGAACATGTGGGTAAAAACTCACTCTGCACCTTTACTGAGTTTCCTCTACTCAGTAAAACACAGTAGAGGAAACTTGTTTGAGGAAGCAAAAGATTGTAAGATGGGGCCTTTCAAACATCACAAACATCATAAAACGACAGCAAGAGCTACAAATAAACGGTATATTATTTTGAATTTCACATGAAAAAACCCCCAAAAAACAATCCACACAATTATAGTAGCAATTAATTTTATTTTTGAAAAGTAAAAGCTAAAAAATGTCTAATCCAGAAAAAAAAAACATGACAGGAAGCAGCCAAGCAGACGTCTGCTTGTGACATTATGCTACGAGTTAATATTTTGTTGCTTGGATGTGATAAAGACGGTGAAAAAGGCATTGGCAGTGACCTCCAGTTCAACTGTCAAAGGTCAGAGTTCACGTTGCTCAGAGCTCCTGAGTCTTGAGTGGAGGGGTGGGATCATAGAAAAAAAAAAAATCAATTCATGGCCAGTGGTAAGTCTCCTTCTCAATCAGTCGCCATGTCAGCTGCTCCAGATGGCCACCGGGTAAGATGGCTGTCAAGCCATCAGGATCATCATTACCCATAAGGGCCGCTTCGGCCAAAAGGTCAAGGGGTGATCTCTGCAGATTCGTCTATCCTGAAACACCACAGATCCACAGAATATTTGTGTCACTGTCCATTTTGTTTTTCCCCTCTCTTTTTTTCTGGATTTTCTTCGTTTTCACGGGGGGCGTATCCTTTCTGTGCGGCTGGACGCCTGGTGGCTCTTTCAGGAACGGTGACCCGAGTGGCTACCGGGAGCTCAGCGCATCTTCCAAGAGGAGATGACCTTTGTGAACTCAGCAGGAAAATCAGCCTGATGAATCTTATTGTCCCGGGGTCACGACAGGGTCAGGGGTTCACAGAGAGGAGTCCTGTCTGACCTTTGGCCCTGTATCTCACTGATAACCTTGCTGTGGAATGAGTAAGGAAGAAAAAGTAAAAGGTTTTTTTTTTTTTTTTGACTGCTTTAGCTGCATTTTCTCTTCTCAACCTTCTCTCCAGGGACAATTAAACATTGTATGACTTCGGTTGCTCACTTTTCTTTTGCACACGAAACTCACTATATGCTCAGAATAAGACGAGAATCTGTACTGATCATAATTAATAGGTATTTATTTATCGAACTACCTACTGGTGCTTTCTACTGTTAGCTTAATTGTTAGTCGCTAATTAAGGAAGCTGTGCCAGTCACTTAAATTGTGCAAAAAGAAAATGTAAACAAGTATATATTTTCCATATATTTCCTTTACTTCCTCCTGGCAGAGGAGGAAGCAATGCTTCCAAACATTGAGCGATTGCAGTAGGTGCAAGAAGACTGTTTTGGGCATTACGGAAAGCTTCATGGAACAAAGGGCTGGGCTATTTTGTACAGGCTGCAGAAAATATTGAATAGACTGAAAGTGTGTAGTGTTACCACTCCAGTATTTTAGTTGGCCTCGTGTAAATTTCCTCAGTAGTGGCAAAGATGTGGCAAACACACTGATTGCACATAAAATGATTATGCCGGATCGGTGCAATATTATATCACCACCATCTACCCAACAGTGTCTATGACCAACTCCAATGACTCTCTGGAGGAATGCTGTAAAATCTGGCACCAGGATGTTGAGAAAAAAAGTATTTGAAGTTGTGAAGTGGGGCCTGCTTGGATTGGATTTGTCCAGCATGTCCCACAGATCCAGGCCTGGATTGAGCTCCTGGGAATTTGCTGATCACGTCAACACCAGAAATTCTTCTCAAATCAAGAGTAAGCAGTCAGTGAATGCCTTTCCACGAAAGGTTGTGTACAGCCCACGACACCTAGGTAGGTGCTCTACGTCATGCATGGGGACTCAAGGTTTCCCAAGCAACATAAAGCCTCTGCTAACTTACCTTCTTCTCATCGTAGTGCTTCCAGGTTGAATAACAAGCATGCAGCGTGACGTTAAAAAAAAACTCTTGTTGTCTTACATCTTGCTCTTTTTTGGTTCTTTTGAATGTGACAAGACGCCATCAGTGTCACCATGACACATTGCATGTACGGAGCTCCATAAGCGACAAGTGAAAGTTGTTCTGACACCTTTCACTTGAAACCAGCATGAACTTCGTGGAGAAATATCCTTTGCAGTCTCTTCCGACCCTGATGATGTGTAACATATCGCTGAAATTAGCACGAGTACGAGAAAGCAGAATTCTTCTGAAGTGATCAAATTCTGATTTTAGCTTTGAAACACAGTCAGACACGATATTAAAGGCGCTACAAACAAAGGTAGAAGCACCTTTGACAGACAGCTATAATGATATAGTCTTAGTTTCCTTTACCGCATTCAGAAGATTAGACACATTAAGCGATCAAGAGCATGTTTTTAAGACTGCTGTCTGTTTATTGCTTTCCCTGGTCAAAGACTACCAGTGTGTGTATGTAAACATAACGCGGTGCGTTGTTTTCACACACGCGCGCTGTTGGCTGTATGGGAAAACAGCATTCGTGTAGGAGGCAGTGCAGGTGCTGTATGTCTGATGGAGCCACAATCTGACACGACCCTCTAAACAACAGATGCAGCCGCTCACACTCTGGCAAATTCATGCACAATGAAATGCGCCCGCTTCCCACTCCGAACAGCAGAAGTTAAAACACATTCGCGGAAAAGAGAGAAGAAAAAAAATAAAAAATCAGCGCACGCACACGCTAAATCCGCACGGCGACTGTGACCTTGCCTTGCCAGTGGCATCCACCTACGCGACAATCTGTGTGACAGAAATAAAGAAAATAAAAGACGAGATCCTCATTCTTCTGGAACTGGCATTTCTGTTTGGATTCCTTCTTGGCGGCGTCGCAATCTGTCGTTTAGCAACTGCAGCTGAAACAGAAATCTCCTTCGTGGAAGCTAATAGTAGATGTGAAAAGGGCAGTGGATGTACTCGAAAGGAGGGCTAACTGAACTGGTTCGGCGTGAAATGGTCTCTCGAATCTTGAATTCATTCTGTTTTGCTCATTTTTGAGTTTCTAGGGAACTTGATGAGAGAATACTTTTCATTTTAGTAAAAATGCCTTTCTGGAGAACAAGAGAGCAGCTTTCACGGATTACAACTTGATTTAGAATATTGGGTGAAACTGGAATGCAAGAGCTTGCACTTTTTTTTTTGCCATTTCTTCCCAAAGGATAAATAGTAACAGTAGGAAAACGATCAAGTTCTTAGTGTGGTTCATTGGATTTTAGTCTCCAGTTACAGACTAATAAATAAATAAATGAATAAATAAATAAATATTACCAAATGGACCTGTTGAGACCAACTAATAATAAAGCCCTCAACAAAAATCCAACTTCCTCATTGAGCTCTTTTGGAAAATTTGTGACATTCCCTCTTTTTATTAGTAATTTTTTCATTCTTCTTCTTATTACTCACATTGTCAGTAGTTTGTTATTTTTGCACAAATTTGGAAGAAAACACCACCACAGAGGGTTTCATTGAAATAAACAACAGAATTCGTCAAATCCACGTCTTCCCATGCAATGAAAATATCAAGGTGAAATCAAAAGAAAAACAGGCAAATTGTATGTGTAAACCCGGGAAAGATGGGGCGGGGGGCGAGGGGGAACAGAAGGGGAGCTTACAGGCAACAACAGAAAGAAAATACAGACTGTTGAACTACATATGTCTCTCAGACGGCACCTACAGCCTGCTTTGCCAACAAGGAAAACAAGGAAAGAGCAACTAGACAGAGAGTTGGGGGGGAAAGGGGTGAGGGGTTGTATTATCCCCCCAACAGAGGGGTGGAAGGGCGGGGTAGTGTTGAGGTTTTTTGGGGGGGCGGAGGGGGTAAGGGATGTATGGGGGTGTTCTGCTGTGCCATGTTATTGAAATCTTCAAGTCCTGAAGCACTGTGCTGTACTTCTCATTAACCGGCGCAACGTTTGCCGGGGTGTCTCTTTCCTCTTTAATAATAAAACAACGCTCCCCTCTTTTCTGCCGACTTAAAGGATTTCCTAATTTAATCAAGGCAGGCAGAAGCAATAACAACAAAAGCATCAACAATGGTAACATGGCCTCTAGTGTCTTGTTGTACTTTTGCAGAGAAGGGAATGTGCCTGGATTGGGAGAGAGTGGGGGGGAGTCATGTGTGTTTATGCCTGTGTTTTCAGGATTGGGGTAGGTGGTGGAGGAGGAGGGGGGGGGGGGGGAAAAAACGAGAGAGGAGCATTTAGTTCACTTTCTTCTAACAATCTTGACTGCCAATCCATCTGCTGCTAACTGGGAGTGTTTGTTCGAGTGGGACAAAGGGGTAATAATTAGCCACTGGGAAGGCACCAGAAGAGGGAGGAAGCTCCTCGGTGACCAGTGGGTGACCCGTGCAGCACACCCCGGCCTCAGTGTACACAGGCAACCTGACCTGACTCTCACCCCAAATATCACTCCAGCACCCCCCCTGCGTGCCGCCCCTCGGCCCCCCACTGGACACACACAGAAACACGCAAACACGCCACACACACGGACGCAAATAGACAGCAGAGTTTCTTTGGTCTACTGACCTCATCATCACCCTCTCATAGTCCAGCTGGCCTCTCTTTCACCCCCTGACCCCGGGATCACCCCAGACGGCCCCCTGAGAGGCAGAGAGGCCGGGGTCAAAGGTGGATAGAGACAGTGGCCTGTCGCTTGTGTTCATACCTCTTTTTTTTTTTTACATTTTGTAATGTTATAAACCACAAGTGTCAATGTATTGTAGTGGGATTAATGTGCCAGAAAAACCCAAAGTGGCGTATAATAAAGTAGAAAGAATTTCTTTTATTTTTATAGAAAATATTCATATTCAATTGATGGGAATTAAAACAGGGCTGAGCATCTTTGCTTTATGTCTATTATGTTGCATATCACACTAAAACCCATCACTTCAGTGTATTTTACTGAGATATATAGCAGACGAACAAAAAGTGGAGCATGATTGTGAAGACTGAAGGAAAAGTGTTTTTGGGTTTTTGAAATAAATGGCCCTAAATAAAATCTTGTACTACCAATGACAGTCAGAAATCTACTTATGAAAATATGTATTTTCAAGGCCTATCATCTACATTTAGCTTTCCGATACCAAACACAAGGCATAAAAGTACGATTCATTTCTTTAGCTTAGTTTAAGGGCTTTGAATGACTGAATAATGCTTTGCTTAAAATTAGTGAGTTTCTTCCTTAAAGGAATAGTCCACATGTCCATAGACTCAAAGAGTCAGTTCAGTTTGCGTTCCTTAATGTTTTCCATCTTGAAACCGTTTTATTATACAGTCGGCCTCTTATTAAAGACAGGCACTGAGGTGATAGTATTCTGTCTGAATCCTGCTTGAAATCTTACCTGATATGTTTGCTTGTGTGTTTTACCCAAGTGGACTGAACGGTGTTGAGCGATTATACGAGTGTGACAGCGTGCGCCAAAGGCTAGCTGGCAGCGAGGTTCGTGTCCTGCTGTTTTAACTGCCTTTGTTTACTTCAAGCTATGGAAAAAAACATGTTTTTTTTTTTTTTTCTTCAAATCCTTAAGTGTATGTTTAGCCCACACTGAAGTTATTAAATGGTAACCAAAAAATGCAGAACAATGCACATTTGTTGGCACTCAAGGTTAGCTTTTATGAACAGCCTTAAAAAGTAGACTTTTCCATGGCGTAGCTCGCCTCTTGCCCCATGATAATGGAAAATAAATAAATAAATAAATAAAAAACTGAATACGGAGCTCAAACACACCATCAATCATCAACAAGACCAGGATACCAGGACATAAAATGTTCCACTGGACGCACAACATGTGGTGTAGAGTTTAGATTTATGACCCAACCTGGACCTGAATTTCAGGTGAGTGTTGGGGCAAAATTATTTGTTTGACCGCTGGGTCGGGCTCGGACTCCATTTTATAAGCCAATGTAATGAGAATGCTCAGCATAAAGTGCTGTTCATCTACTTGTTGAAGTCTAAATAGACGACTTGGCAGCTTACCATGTTGAGTGATGGAAGAAGGAAAGGTGATTAGACTGTAACAAGGACAGCAAACCTCTGTCTCCGTCAATCACACAGCCCAGATGACCTGCACTGGACTCACCCTGAGGTAACACTTACCCCAACCCTGTATAAAGACTGCATGGTTTCCATTTAAGTTCAAAAAACAATTTTCTTGACATCAACAGTCTTTGCCTCCAAGAAGATCAACCTTCAAATGAGAAAGTGTATTTGGGAAAGTTGGGTTTTTTCGGCGTTGCCTTTGAGCAAACAAAAACTGCATCATACGAAGAGCAGTAAAGTTCGCGTTTATGATACGGACGTGCATAAACAACTTTTGTTATGGGTTTTTTTTGTTTTATATCATACCTTCATTTGCCTTTACGGCAGATTCATATGCGTGTTCTTGAGTGTCCTGAGCAGCTAGTTTGGGAATATGTGTTGCAGCAAAATAACTGTTCCCGTTAAACAGCTACGACAATGATCCCGGTAACACGAGGTATTCATTATACCATGATATTCTAAAGACAAAAAAATCACATCATAGAACCAAGAAGAGGAAAAGCAGGGACTTCACCACTGTAAAAGGGGGGGTGGGGGGGCAAGAAAATCTCATTTTGTCCTCCAGTCAGGTAAAACACATAGCTAAGAAATGCAGGCAGGCATTAGGTGGGAAAGGTAGAATTTTTTTTTTTTGTGTACAATATGCAATTGCTCCATCATATTTGAAATGCAAACTGGCTCTTTTGGTGAGAGACTAGTGGGAGTTCGAGGTGCACTGCAATGGCTTCTGGGAGTAGAAAACAAACAGCGCTGTCAAAATAAATGCTTTAATGCCTGCGGAGGCTGTCCTGCACTCTGCAGTTAGCGAGACTGGTCCGTACCAGCCAGCTTAATGGGCTAATACGGATGAGAGTTTTTGTTTTTTTTTTCCTTTTTTTTCCTCCCCTTCTTGTGCTTTTGTAAGCTGAACTTTACATCAAAGACCCGTGATTAATTACTGATAAAGGGGTTAATAAAACATTAATGCTTTTTGTAATTAACTACAACTCTGAGATACTGTACACCACCCCGCCAAGTCCGCCCCCCAACCCTCCATTCTCTCCTCACTCACCCGGAGCTATGTCTTGTCTTCATCTTTTTATGTCACATTCTGCTGCATTGTGCCACATTGCATCCTTTTTTTTTTTCTTTTTTTTTTACCACCCCTTTTTCTGAGGTTGAAGTGAAATCATTAAAACAGAGTATGGGATGGGCCAGAAGGGAACAAACAGAGCCCCGGATTTGTTTATCCTGCTCCAGAGAAGGATGGGGTGGCGGGTTTTTAATTAAGGGCTTTTGAATATTAATTTGGAAGGGTGATGGAGGCTCCTACAAGGTCAAGATAAAAAACAAGAGCTTCATCACGCTGACTTTCACGAGAACCGAGCCTCCAGAAAACAAAACACTCTCGTTAATTGTCTGGCGCAGGCCGGCGAGAGGTTTTCGCACAAAAAAACCCGGGTAGCATTGCATCAGCGGCACAAGGGGATTCTCACTGTGTTCTTCTACCTGAGTCAGGAAAACAATACAGATTTTTTTTGTGTTTTGTTTTTGTGAATGCATTTTTACAGAAAGGTATAAATTAGTGAGTTACGCAAGATGGGACAATAAGACAAGTTATTCTACTAAAACTTATAGGGCTGGAGAAGTTTGGAAATGCCCCTTTAAAAGTCCTATTATCTGTCCTAAGCACACAATATGCAAAAAAAACACTGTCATAATGTTAAATAAAAAGTTGCTCCTGTTGCTTTTTCCCCTTCTAGTTTTTTAGCAGAAACTATTTTTTTAATTCAAGGCGGATGTTAAACTAGAAATTTGCTAGTTTTCAAATTGAGACTTTCTAAAAAGTCTGATGTACATTTAAAATATCAATGTTTGCTGTAGTACATCCACACGCTGTGCGCTAACTGTTGAATGGTCTGCATGAAACGACCCTGCAAGAAATGCTGCTGCCAAAAAAACCTAGCTGAAAATCATCAAAAGACATTTTCCCCTAGTTTACATAATGATCAAAACCTATGAATTCATTTTAATTTGTCTCTTCTTGTGTGGCGTTTTAGACCCTGCTAAATAGAATTGCTCCACAACGGCACGTTTGATATGTGATTTTATTTTTTGTTTGTTTCTTTTGTGCGTATGTCCTTCATTTAGCATGCATTCACACCACACCTGTTTCGTCCACTTTTGTGGAACTCCAGTCCAAATTCTGATGTGAAACAAAACAAAACAAAAAAAAAAAGTGAAACTCCAGTCTGCCTTGACACCTTGCTCTCGGTTCAGTTGAAGTGAACTCTGGTGCAGTTAAAATGTGTGTGTGAATCCCAAGTGGACCAGAGACCGCTCCAAAAACAGAAAGTGGACTATAGCGAAGGTATCCCGGGTAAATAAAAACAAAGCAAACGCAAACATCTGAGGCGAACGGGAGAAGTAGCTTGTTGTCTTTTACCAAAGACAAAAGAGAAATCCTACAACTCCTAAAATTTGAGTTTTCATCACAAAAACTCTGTTTTTGTTTACATTTCATGTGGAAGGAAGTGGCACTCGAGTCTTCTTCATGGGGTTTTTGAGTAATTTCGTTCCACGGTTCTTGGAAAAAAGTTTTCCTGAAGGGTTTAGATCGTTTGACATGCTGCATTGTGAAAGCAAATTACGCCATCTGAAAATATAAATATTGCAATTTTGGTCCTCAATTGAATCGAGCCCGTCAGACTATCATTTGTGAAAATGTCCTTGGTCTCTGTGTGCGGAGAGGTAAACATCACCTGTTTGGACTGCGGCTGGGAGGGACCACTGCGTCTGGCCCTTTAAGATGGCGAGAAGCTCATTGCAAGCAGTAAGTTGGATATGAGCTTTTCAGTTAAGAGTTTGTGGTTACACCAGAAAAAAGTTGTTCTCTTTGTATGGCAGGAGAATCCCTGCCCTACACAAAAAAGACTCAAACTGCAAATGAATGGTGGAAAAGCAAAGGGTTTAAAAGATGAAAAGCGCTCAGCAATTAAAAGCATAATGCAAGAAATTAAGCTTCAGTGTAGAAATTATTTCTTACCCTGCGGGTTTTACTTCAACCCCATCAATCGATAAGCAAGAAGCCGACTGCGCTACAGACATACTACTGCACTTGATTGATTTTGTACCTAGCACAAGTGAACACTCCAGCCTGTGAGAAGGTGGAGAGGATTGGGATACCAGAGGAATAGCCACTCATCTTCAAGGAGGAAATTTAAACTACTTGCTATGAAGGTCAGTCGCTTTTCAGGAGCAGAGAAACAGAAACAGGTGAAACAGAACAAAAAAAGTAAAAGGAATGAAAACTTGTTTGTGATACTCAGGGCCGTACTGCAGCGCAGCGAGAGAGAGCAAGACTTTCAGCTGCTTTCTATCAGAGAATTAGCTGAGATTCATGTCAAGTATTTCTCAGACAAGGTGAGGCTCCACATTGTCTACCACACACCCATGGAAAACCACACTGCTGCTAACGCTGCTAACGCTGCTAGCGAAATAGCTAGCATGAGTTGGTTTTGTTATTAGTGTGACACCAAGCAGATCACTGCTGAAGCTAAAATCCACACCGCTAAAACACTTGATGCCTACACACACACACACACGCACACACGCACACAAACACACAACATACAAATAGAGAGATTTCATCTCCCATCTCCCAAACATAAACACACTTACACCTATTCACAGTGGATGAGACAGTGGGAATGTGTGGTTAATATTTAACAAACGGGAACAGAAATAGATGGGCTTGTGTGCCGAGAGCAGAATGGGTTTCAGCAGAGCGGCCTCGGTGGCACATGAAATATTTAACCCACTCCAAACAGTAAATCATTGGAAATAGAAAAGTAAAGTTTACATCAAGATAGACTTGTAAAGGAGGCTCTCCTGCGCTCGAACGTGACGTCAGCGTGGAGCCATTTTTAATACTCGATACAGTCTTGCAGCAGCTATGAAAGGAAGTTTTAAGAGAAACTTAAAACTTCTTTAAGTTTATATATATATATATATATATATATATATATATATATATATATATATATATATGTATTATATCAACTTTTGCTTTGATGCAAGTAAAGATGAATAGTTGCAAACTGGTCGTATTTTAAAAGCAATCACTGGTAACATTTTGGGTCAGTAAATTACAAGGCTAACTGTAAGTACGGGATCATGTTGCCTTAGAATGAAACAAGCATCTGGTGTGAGAGTTTGGGAGCGTCTTTTTTCTTTTTGTGCTTTTCTCTGCCTTTTCGGAGCTTGCACATGTGCTACCTTTGTGTATGATAAATCTGCTCCCTCTCATAATCTATGTGATTCAAAATGTGATATATGTGAGCATGAACTTTGAATTATGACCCAAACAGGGGATCGTAAATCTCTCCCCCCACAAACTCTGCCTCTGTACACACTCGCAGACTCTTTGGTTCGGTCCACTCATAAATCTCTCCAAACTGGAGCGGAGGTGCGCGCTCACTGCTTTCTCTCTTTCTTCCTTCCTTCCTTTCTTTCCAACGCACTCTTCCCGTACGAGTCGGGAGACTTCGGATTAGGCGAGACGACCGGCTGGTCCAGCTGACTTTTGGGGATAAACACACGTGAGCGGAAGAGAGCGACAGGAGAATTTGCGTTTGTGCCATTTGTTTTGGAGTGAATGTTTGCGAGCCGACGAAAATGCTACATTATAAGTCAAACATAATAATCGTTGAAATAAAGTCAAAGACAAAAGAAAGTGCTCTGATCAACCAAAAAGTAAAGCGGCAGGAAAAAAGTAAGTTTGAAGCTGCTGAAAAACAACAAGCAGCTTGGCCAAAAAACCACCCACAGCTTCCAGACTGACCACTGGTTTTGAGACTGGAGCCCAGAGGGTGTTTTACAGACGGTGTTTTCTCTCTCTGTCTCATTTGTGTGGCAGCCAAAGAGGGTTGTTGTTTTGTTTTTTTTTTTAGGAGAATCACAGCATCAGCAGTCGAAACCTGAGTGGTGAGAGGACAAAAGAGTCGTCTGCTATTGTTACCCTGGCTCTCAATAATTAGCAAGTTAGCATGAGGTGTGATATCACAAAATAACGCCTTCAGACAAAAAAGGGGGGGCAAAAAATATATAGCGCTACCTCGGCATTCCTTCTGTCACCTGTGAAGGGAAACACCTGCATTGAACAAGAGTTGGTGCCACCACTCTGTTGTTAATATTCGCTTTGTGTTTCTACGGCAGGGTTCGTTACTAACGGACAATCCAAACTAGTTCTGAGGCGCTTTATAGGTCTTTTCTCCATCATGCTGTGAGTGAATTAAACATGTCGATGTATTTAGTGATGAACTCGCAGTACATTGTTGGGAGTTTGGGGCTGTTCCTCCTGGGAGAACCGAGTCGGGTTTGCAGGCAGCATTCTTCAAACCCCATCATTAAAATATCCGAAGGACTGAGATCGGGGATTTGTGACGGCCATAATAAATATTGGCTTTGTTGGGTTTAAGTTGCTAAATTTGTAACCGATTTGGCATTATCATTGTAGACCCAATGACTTCCAAGAAATAAACTCGGGTCTGTAAGCATGTCTTTTTTTAGCAACAGCAGCATCCGTTTTTATCTCCTGACTCAAGATCAATCAACCCACATGTCTCTGTTAATTAGCATGTTCTCCCGTCTTTCCCATTCTGAACAGTGTGTTTCGTGTCATAATGTAAAAAAAAAACAAAAAAAAAACGAGACATAAAAACCATTTTCTGTCAGATTAAACTTCACATGTTCTACGAAAGCGGTCACTATTTGGCAAATGTCAGAATGATCAGGAGGAGATTCAGTTTTTTTTCTTTCTTCAAATTCAGAAGTTTACATACACTGAGGTCATCAGGCCTTTAGTATTTTCTCTCCATACAGAATGAATTATCCCATCTATCCTTGCTTAACCTTTTTTTTTAACCCTTTACTGTATTTCTGTGTTTCAACGACTTGAAACTGAATTACAATTTCTCTGTAAAATTGGTCAAAATTTCATATTTTTGTACATAAATCTGATTATTTGTTTTATTAAGTGCTTCGAAGCAGGCGCGTGCAGAGGGGGGTGCTATGGGGGCTTGAGCACCTGCCCCTTTTGCTCCAGGACCCCAAGTGCCCTTTTGGTCTTTTTTTTTTTTTTTTTTTTTTTCTTACACATGTACTACAATTATTACTGTTATTATTATTAGTATTATTATTATTATTACTTTGCAAGAAAAACAACACAATAAGCCCTCCGGTCACATTGTTACCTTTGACCTTTTGCCCGTGACGCACGACGCACTTTGCCTCTCGCGCGGTGAGTTACGGCGGCTAACTGCGGAGCTCAAGCTAGCGAACGTTTTTGGTGAATTAAAAAAAATTATTTTTGGTAAAAAAAACTGGAGTCGGCTTGCTACTTGTCAGAAAACGGAAACGTTAAATGTTGTATCGTTTCTCCTTCAGCACGGAGTCGCGGTTTAAGCAGAAATGAAATATAACAAGACAGGCGGAGGAAAATATCGAAAGAGCTGTTCTTATCTATCGATCCAGTATTTTTATCAGACAGACATTACGCTGTTGTTGTTGTTGTGCTATGAGCTAGCTGCTAGCTAATGACTTTGCTAGCAAAGCAAGATAACTAAAAAGCTTCTCTCTATTGTTAATGACAGCAGTCATTATTCAGTATTACTGATGCAATAGGGGCACAAAACCAGAATCATCTCCATCATGGATATATGTCCGATTTTCTAATTTTCTTTGGTGAATGATGTACATTGCATTTATTCTAGCGTTAGGTAAATGTCTCTTGAAGGAGAATAGTACTTAAATAAAAGTCCAACAAGGACATTCATTTAGAATTAAATATAACTCATCTGAACTACCATGATAGATATTATGTATGTAATAATCAAACTGCTACTGTCATTAATGAAGGGGCAAACATAAACTTTTATTTGCACACATCAGAAATCTTTGGTTTGATTTCAGGCTCTGCCAAAGCATCATGTGAGAATCACAAGCAAAACTTTGAATAGCAAGCAAAGATTTCTGACATGCGCAAATAAGTTTTTTTGTTTTGCAAATAATTTTTTTAAGTCATGAGATAAAAATTTGTGATTTCAGTTTTTAAAAAAAATTAAGCTAAACATTTTTTTTTTGTGGAAAAAATGTTACAATTCAAAATGTCTTGATCACAATTTTATATTATTTAATTGAGGTTAGTATTTTAATTGAATAATTGTGAAACAAATTGAACTCCATAGGAGAGGTCTCATTTTCTCTGAAATTAATATTGTTATGCTATGGACTGAAAAAACATATTGGTTTAAACACAAGGGTAAAGAACTGGTAGTGTGGTTTATTATAGTGTTCTGATCATAATTCATTATGTTTTGCTTGTTTCAGTTCAAAGATGCCACGTAAAGACAGACGTCAGAAACAAAAAAGAAAGGATCTGCTAGAAGCAGCGAAAGGTAGTGCATTGTTGACCATCTGGGTCAGAACCAGTACCGCAGGTAAGAACAATAAAAGTAAAGGTTCTGACCATTATCAACCTGCAGTGTTTGGTAGTGAACACATATTTAATATTACAAGGCAGATATTATGCTTTTATTATGTTAAGAGTAGTCTTTTCTCATAGTGACATGCATTAATTAAATTTTTGCTTTTGTTTTTTTTCTGCAGTTCCACGTTAAAGTTTGATGCAGCTGTTTTTTCTGAATGGACCGTCTTCATCTCCACTGCAAGTACAGCAACCCAGGCAGATGTTCTTTGATTGTATGTCTCACAATTTTGTAATTTATCATTGTTAATTAAACTCTGAAAGCTGTGTGACTTTGTTAATATTCTGTCCTAAAATGCGATTAGATGTGCCCTTTTTTCTTTTTGAGCACCTGCCCCTTTAGTGGTCTCTGCACGGCCCTGCTTCGAAGCAACATTAGTTGTGAGTTGAATTGTGTTTACTTCAAACGCAGTTGGTATCTCGGCAGTACGATTGCTGATGTAGCACTGTATTGTACTGCCACATAAATGTATAACCGCTTGAAAATTTGTCTCGTTGGCTCCCTGCAACCTCAAACATGAGAAAAATCCACCATAGAATGAATGGAGGAAAACATATTTACCTTTGAAATGTCAACTCGAAATAAAAAAAGAAGCAACATATGCACAATTTATTAGTTGTAAGACAGTTTTGTAGACAGTGCAACATGCTACTTTGGGATACAGACCTGTTTATCCCAAAGCCGTTTCCACCAGATTAATCGTATCTATCCGTCATCAGTTTCGCAAATTTGTCCCCAGACGTAAAGGCCTGGAGAATGTTCTATCTTATTTATTTATTTTCCTCTTCCATCCCAGACACAGCTTGCATTTAGTGAACTGATGCACCTGATATGGTTCATTATGATTGTCATTTCCACTTCTGCTCCTACGGGGGCCTGCTGCAGTCATTCTGCTGCCGGTAACGGCGCTACGCGGGGTAATTAGCGCGGGTGCGTGTCGCGGCGGGTTTACGGGACGCGTCGCCGTCGCCTCCATTACGGCTGACATTCATCGCTCATCAGTCCACTCACAGATGATGATGATCAACATACGGTGCATCATCGCCGCTAATGAGATGCGCTTTGCTGATGAAAGCCATTCGTCGAAATTCAAGCGTAAAATATTGAGGCAGGGAGGAAGAAGAAGACAGAGAGACAGGAGGGAAAGGGGAAGGGAGAAAAAAAAAACAGAAACACTCCGCACACACAGGAAGGAGCTTTCGGACAGCTCTCATCTTTCAGTCTAATGGCGTTAACTAAGATTCATTAACCACCAGCCATCTTTGTCCTGCAGGAAACTTGGAAGTCTGTTTGTGTTTGTCTGCTCTCCGTTTCCCCCCTTTCCACTTGCATTCTGTCTTGTGTGGCACGATGTCAAACTTGTGCGTTTGTGGATGAACGTGCCGCACTGGTACGACAGACCGATCGAACGGGGACGAAAATCATCTGTTTCAAATGGAGGGTTCACTTTGTGCCATTATCCTTGGTGAAAACAAATTCACGAGTGACTTGCTCCTGGAAACGTGGCTGCGCGTGTGTGTGAGCGGGAGCGCGTGTGTGCGTGGGTGTTGTCTGTGCAGACGGAGTGCTCATCATCTCCTGGAAGGATTGATATGAACATTCTGTCACTCACGGGCAGCACAGATGGCTAATTTCCGGAAAAGAGCAGATTTGAGCCAGGTTTTAAAGAGAAAAAAAAAAAATAGAAATGGCACTTTTTCAAAGCGCATGTGTGTCTGTGAGAGAGAGAGGGGACAGACTGTGTGTGTGTGTGTGTGTGAGTGCCTATAATGTAGCGGGGGTTCAGTCAGGCTTGACCACTGACAGATAAAAGCTTTGTGTTGTTCAGCTGCCAGCCCAACATGGCTGCCTGTCAGAGTTTGAGTGAGCAGTGTGTGTACGTGTCCGTCTGTGAGTGTGCGTATCCGGTGAAACCTCCAATGTGATCTGGGCGCCCACAGCTGTGGAGCTCTTCCAAAGTGCTAACATTTAGACAAACAAACCCTGCTCCACATCGATTGCAGGGAAAAAAAAAAAATAAAGAAACAGGGAGAGAAGGAAATCCAGACGTCGACATTTCAGTACCAATTTAACACTCTTTGCTCTCGCCACCAAACGCTGGCAACGCCTTTGAGGGGATATAGTCATGTTTACTGTAAATAACCAGTTAAATGGCCACTGGCAAGCTTCGGGCTGCAGGCTAGGAAAAAAGAACCAGAGATAAAAATGGGAGTCATCTGGTCGACTCGCCATTAGGCCGATGCAGCCGAGGTACTTCAGAGCTGCGGTCGTGCGCGGCCGGGCGATGCGGCGATGAAATAAAAACGCTCCAATAAAACGGAATCGCTCGCAGTAGAAGAAGTTTCTGTTCGGACATATGCCGAGCGTCTGAGGGCGGTCTGTTGCCTCGGCGACCTCGAGAGAGCCAAGTCGAGGCTGGAGGACGTCGGGGATCGTACCGACTGCATTGTGTGTGTGATACTTGGTGGAGGGGAAATTAAACAGACGATGAGCCATTTTCATAATACAGTGTTGATGACGATGAGATTGCAAAAATACATTATAGAGGAAATAAGAATCCTGTTTTTTGGTTTAGTTTTTTTTTTTTTTTTACTTCTTTGATTGTCGCTATGGTTACAGGTTGTATTTGACGCAATTTGAGATTTTGAAATTTAACTTGGTTAATGGAAACAACAATTTTGCTTTTGTGTTTTGCTGAACAGTTTTGGTGCCAGGATGAGGCGTTTTGGTTTATTTTGGAAAACTGCAATTTAAACACTTTTTCTGCGTCACGAGTTACTTCCTGTTCCACGTCTTTAACGAACTGTCACGTTAACACAGTTATTCACATGTGATTTTCAATGTGTTTCTTACTTAATTCAAACACAGCAATTGGAAAGTTCAGTTTTCTCGACATTCGTGTAATCTTGACCAAGTTTCAGCGCACATTTGTAATGGAAACGCAGCTCCTGAAATACGTTGCATTCAGATGACAACTTTCACTCTGCAAAAATGCTAAATGTTACAAAGTATTTTTGGTCTACTTTCTAGTTCAAATGCTTTGGCACGCTTGAAATAAGACAAAATTTAAAGTAACTTTTCAGTGAGATATTAAGGCCTGTTTTACGTAAATAATTCCTTAATGTAAGTAGAATAATCTGCTACGTTAAAAGTTAATTTGCCTGAACGTCAATATTACAACTGAGACATTTGCATTAGAAACTTGACCAAAATGACGTGATAGGATTTTGTGCTTTTGCAGTGCGCTCGTCTGTTCATGTGCATCATTAATCAACCTCTTTGCGCGTTTCAACATTTGCAGAAACGTGCCTGTGCGCCTCTGTCAGCGCTCATGCTACCCGTGTAGCGTTAGCATCCACCCAAGCGCCACTTCATCCTTTTCTTAAAGAGACGGACATGTTTTTCTCCATCTGTCTGCGTGTGAGTGTGCGTGTGTGTGTGTGCTGAAGAGGGAAGTGTGTTTGCACAGACATGCGATGCCTTCGCTCCCGCACTAAGCGGATGAGGGGCCCTCTGAGCAGCGCTAAAACATCTAACTTCTCGTCCTTGCCCTTGTCAACATGGCGCCGTCCGTTATCCCTCACCTAGCACACAAAGACACTTCTTACAGAAGGGATCATCAGTCGCCTTTGCAACTCGGCAGATTCAGTCCATAAATCCTAATTATGCCCCCCCGCCGCCTCCCCGGATCCCCCCCCCAGCCTTTGCTTTACCACTCCACAAATAAATGGTCAGAAAGTGTAAAACATCTGCTGCATGGATCATCTCCGTGCCTGCGGAGGTAAATCATCCTCGTCTGTTTCTATTATGAAGGCAGGAGCGTCGAGGGACCTCAACTCCACTGAACGTGAAGCATCACTCCACTGACTTGTTCCACCGCGTCACTTCGCTTTTCGGCTTCTAAAACCATCAACTGTCTGCTGCTGGTGTGTGTATGCGTCTGACCGTTTCAGGAAAAGCTGATGGGGTAAAACCAATCAGCGGTGACAGTAAAATAAAAACGAATTTATGCACGCAATTTATTTATTTATTTATTTTTGTGCAGGATCTGGTTTCCAAAACGTGATTATTGATCTGAAGGGAGAAGGTGAGGAAGAGCTTTTTGAATTTGACGTTTTGCCTGTGCAAGGTGAAACAGGCCATCCAGGATGAAAATGCAAAGATGAGTCAGACTGTTAATGTATGAAATGAATCTCAAATCTCCATGGCAAACCTTTTCAAGGGCATATACGACTTGTGAACAGGCATCCATATCAATAACATCATCATCATTCAATGGAGGTAAAAGGCAGATGTAAGGGTTTTTTAAATGTATTTATTTATTTATTGCCACAATAAGAAAGAAAAGGATTGATTCAAAAAAGAAAATCCGAGTTTTGACTTAATTTTTGAATCTGTATTTAAAATTAAAGTAGTTCATCATGCAGAATACAAGAACTGAACCTTGATTTGCCTCAACATATAAAAAAACAACAACTTAAAAACAAAATATTGTTAACGAATTGGAGAATTTTTTTCTTAGCATGAGAAAGTGCGCTTTAGAGAGTAATGTGTAGCTGCAATAGAGTCCATATTTAACTTAATTCAAGTAACTATTTGATACCTGATGATTATAATTGTTGGCATGTAGAATGAATATAAGAGACTCGAGAAGGGCTCTCTGGGGAACACCTCTGGTCAAATAAAGGGAGCCGCAAGGCTCTGCACAATTCCTGGCATCTAAGAGACAAACATTGGAATACAATTGGATTGTCGACAATTAATTGAAGATTTCTTATTTTAGTGCCCACGTTATCCTGCCGTCTCTGCATTGTTGTTTGTTTTTAGGTTTTGTTCTCCAGATTAAACTGTCTGACTTAAAATACAGGGTAAAAAAAAAAAACCCAACCTGTCGCATCATATTTATTTCGCAGATTACATCATAAAAGTAACCTGAAAAATGTTAAAGTCGACTGACATTTTCTTGTATTGACTGCAATTCTATTACTTTCTGAAAAAAACAAACAAGGGTTAAATTTTTGATGCTTAATATATGTATTTTTCTCAATTAAAAAAAAAAAAACTATGTCAAAACTGAGGCTACGTAGGTTTACTAAGCTAACGCAATTCAGACGGAAATGTTACCCTGAAGCGTTCTGGACGGTTTTCCAACACTTTCCCAGACAGAAAGTTGCACACGCAACAAATTCCCAGCAGCGCATTAAGCGCGCAGTCAAAGCCATGAACGACGCTAGAGCGAGGGCCATACTGTTTCCCTCGTACAGTAAAACCCAGGACCTTTAACTTCTAACAGTAATTTATATCCATGCAGTATTAAACAAGTGCACTCACCCAGGCCTGTTGGTATTGACAGTGTATTGTTGTTTGCTTGTATGGAAAAAAACCCAGATGGTCTCAACATATTTCATATTGGGGAGGGTGGCCGTGGGTTCGACGTGTTGTGTGTTTCTTGTGCGGCGTTTTGTTTTGCCCTCGTCCTTTTCTGCCTGTCTCTTCCTCTCCTCCCCTCCTCTCCTCGACTCTCCTCAGCCTCCAGCCAGCCTCTCGGCAGACAGGAGGTCAGGCCACGCCACTCCGCCCTGCCTGCTGTGAGCGCCGGGTCACCGAGCCAGATAACACCACCAACTGTTCAAGATTTGAAGAAATCAAGCATTTTTGTTTGTTTTGAAATTTGTACTATTTGCTCGCGCCCTCCCCACCCCACCCGACGAAGCTAGCACTTTATGCTAAACAGTGGAGTAGTTCAAGGTTGGAAAGTCACAAATTAGGGCTTTAAGGTCTGTTTGTGCACCTTCAAGGCCTTTTGTGAAGGAACACACATCTTACTTGATTTTGGAAGAGAGGGGGTAAAAAAATAGGCCAGAGTGGCATTAAGTTACAGCTTAATGTGAAACTTACATTAAATATGTTTTCCCTGCAAGTTTTGTTTGAGAGATACCTTTTATTTTAAGACAACACAGCTTCGCCAAAGATGCATTCACTCAACTAGGACATTTTCGCTCTTTTTTTTTTTTTTTTTTTGCTGTCGTTGCTCGATGTGAATATCCAGAACTGTTCCAGGTTCAAAAACTGATTACGCACCACATGCAGAAAAGTGAGACTTCCTGTGTTGTGCTGTAATGAAGGGACATTTCATACTTCTTAAGGAAGCTGACAAGTATTTGATAATCTCAAGCTTAATATCTCAAATCTTTAGCTTTATCAAACGTGGTCAGGATGATGTTACATTGAACAGAGACTTTATAAATGAGGCGGTTGACAGTCGATGAACTCTTTACTCCGTTTATGATCGCGTGACGAAGGAGGAAATGTTTCATCCAGCGAGTACCGGAGATTTAAAACGTCAATTCAAAAACCAGCTGATACTTATTTGTCCAGTTACAATTTGGCGAGGGTCAAAAACACGTCAAATTTACTACGTTTTGTCACTGCTGAGACGCAATTGATCAACTATTCGTATGGCACATTTCAGCAACACGGGAGTTCAAATGCTTCACATCATGAAAACATAAAAAAAGAACAGTTGTGAAAACCAATAACGGACGTTGCATTTTGTAATGTTGGTCAATATCCCATTTATTATGGTTCAAGAGCAACTCTGAGCTAATAAATCAGACAAATTGTGCCGAGACCAGAAAGGCTCTTTTTGAAATCTCACCCTTCCGCAAAAGTTTGCATTTTGAGCTCAGACGAGTTAAGAAAAAGATTTCCCAAAGACGGCAGAATTATAAAAATAAAGGCGCTTGAACCAACGGCGAGTTTGGATTTACGATTTTGTCCCAAATCACCTCATATTCATCGATCTTCAGCCTTTTTAGATGTGCTCTCTGCAATATACTGCAGCGTTTGATCCTTTTCGTCATCGGATCTTTTGCTGCCTTTCCATTTCTCTCTTTTACATATTTTTTATTTTTATTTTTAGCAATTTCTTTAAAAGAATAGATAAAGAAAAAAATACCAAAAGAACATTGGGGAAGGGAGGCACCTAAAAAATAGCTAGGACATTTTAAGCCACCTATCTGCATCACGTACTTCCACATTTTTGATCCTCCAAACATTATTACGAGACATATACTGCCAGGATCGAGGCTTTTCTGGGGAAAGTCTGCTGATGCTGCTACTATCTGCTGCCGTAAATCTCGCCCTGCATTTCTAACCGCCGCCGCTATCCGGCTGTCCGTTTCAAACGGATACACTCATCCCACCGTCTTCCTTATGTCCATTTAACAACAGCTAATGTTGGGGTAATACTAACGCTCCGTAACAAAAGCTAAGCCGAATCTGAACACGTTACTTGATGCGATAAGTCGGGATGTTTTAGGTTTACGGCTCTTCCTCCCATGCCAGCCTCTCTGCAGCCCCCCCTCGCCGTCCCGCCCCGCCTGTCTCACCAGCTCGCTCCTTCCATAATGTCCTCTCTAGACACCAGTACACTTGAAGGGTTTAAGGTAATTGCACTCGGGGCTTCATCTTAACGCCGCTCTCTCACATGTGGAATCATTATCCAGGCTAACAATTACAGCCTGCTCTAGTAATTGATCAGAAAACTGTCTCGGAGGTTAAAAGGTATTAAATATCGCCACTTTCTTAATTTACTGCGCCTGTCAAATAAAAAAGGAGGAGAAAGAGGAGTGAAAATGAGAGTCTTCGGCCTTTTTTCCGTCTCTCGGCTTAAATAATGACCCCCAATTAAAGTTCCTCTGTGTTACTGCGCGCACTGCTCTAATGCAGGTCTGTTGGCCCTGTGGCTAATTTTGTGTACACAGGGTCATGAAGATTTTTAATTTATCATCTTCTCGTTGTGGAACTGCATGCATGTGTGTGTGTGCGTGTGTGTGTGTGTGTGTGTGTGGGTGCATTTGCATGTTCCTCCTATTTTTCCAACTTAACTTTCACCAAATCACCAATTCTAATGAGTTGCCACTGGCAATTATTGCCCACTTTACGGCCGACCCTACAAGATGTTATGGAGACTTGTTGATCTGAAGGTGCCAGTTTTTGCTGCTGTTCTCCAACAGCGAGCTTCTGGAGATTTATTCTCTCTCCGTTGCCATCCTACTGAAACTGGGTCCTCAGTCTGTGCAGAGGCGAAAATAAACAGGCCTTTTGTGTTTTTCCAACTTTTACGTCATTTACGTGAGACGTACATCTTAATTCTGCACCAGGAGCCAGATACAGTAAATCTGACAATGGCTCAATCAAGAATTTTGGTTTTTTTTTAGCTTCCTTTGTCTTAGGCTCTCCTGAAAATACTACCAGGATCTTTAAAATTGTTCCATGGACGACGGCAGCCATTATAACTGCACATGTAGTTCAAGGCTTTGCAGCAGCTCATGATAAGTTTGTTGCGTTAGAACTATGTTAATTAAGGCACATTAGCGTCCCTTTGAGCACGATCAATCTGTTTTAGTTCACGAGTCAGCGTTTTAGTCAGATTTAAGTCCAGACTTTGAGTAGGCCTCTCCAAAACCAGCTTTGTTTTTTTGAACTTTTGTCGGTGTGCTTTGATTCGCTGTCCTGCTGTATGAAATGAGAGTTTGAGACAGCAAAGTGGCCGATGTGCATTCTCTTTTTCTCGTAGAAAGCAGAATTCATGTTTCCATCAATTATAGTCCAGCTTCCCTGGAACATCACACCGTCACAACCGTGTTTGTATGCAGGTCTGATGTTCTTTTTTTTTTAAATGCTGTGTTAGCTTTACACCAGATGGCCTCTTCAATATGATGAATATTTTTCCCCAAAGGTTTTGCGGATCATCCAGATGCTTGTTGTTGTTTTTTTTTTGTTTGTTTTCTTTTTAGTTCTTTTTGGAAAACAATGGTTTTCAACTTGAAACTCCGTGGACGCAGGCCTGGGCTCACACTCTTTCTCGTTGCTGAATCATGAACACTTTTGAGTTCATCTGAACACTTGTGTGTTTTTGTCAGTGATTTTCAACAAAGTCAAAGAGAAAACGCGAGAGTTTGGCCTGCTGTCGCTTCGTGCCCGTCCAGTTGGAGTGAACGCTGCAATCCGCTGGGTTTGCTCCGGTAAACCTTTTAAGCTAACGAGTATGAAAAGCTGAACTCCATTGGAATGTGTATGTGAATGGATTGAATAACGTTTCTGTCAAGACGCTTTAGAAATATTCAAAGTGAATTTTGACCCATAAATGAAATCATCCATTAGAAAATGTCGTCCACTCATTGTATCTACGTTTGAATATTAAGATTCACTGCTCCACTTAAAGCCTCATCTGCTGTGGTGTACCCCAAGGCTCCATTTTTGGTCCCGGTTCATTCCGATGTTTGATGTACAGTTCTTCCTTAGAATAACTATTTGGGATCGCTCTCACTTTGATTGAGTTTGCCGATACCCTTAACCTTCCTGCTTTTCATCACTAAATATCTTCCAGGAGCGTTTTTAGATTTTTCTTTTAAACTAGAGAAGCGAGGCGTAGTTATCACACTGCTATAACACAACCTGCTCTTTCCTCAATAAGGCCTGAGGAAATTTTAATTTCTTTGGATTTGGGCTCAAGCAGAAGACATTGATACTTATTTTGTAGGCACCGGATGTTGCAATGTTAACTTCAATGCATTCGCATACCATCTGTTTAGGTCACAGATTAAAAAGACACACGTTGACGTAAATGCAAGCAGAGCCCTTAAAAGAGGCGGACCTTTCTCTTGACTGCTAATTCTACTTTTTAACCTCCATTAAACAACCGGCCCCGACCCATCCTGCACATGTCCCCGCGTTTCCTCCCCCCACTGCCACCTCAGTAAGGACAGCTGACAATGATAGGTAGACAGGGTGAGGTGGAGGAGGTGATGGGAGGAATGGAGGGATAGAGGGTAACAGCAGGGGACAGCAGGGGCTAGCAGGGTGAGCGACGCTCGGTGCCTCTCAAATCAGCTCCATTTTTTTCATTAGCTCATATCCTTGCCAGGCTTTACAGCTGGCTGATCAGCAATCAGGGGCCGTTTGTTTCAATCAGCCGGCGACTCCACTGTTACAGACAGGACCAGATTACAGAGGGAGCTAGAGAGAGAGAGCGAGAGAGAGAGAGAGAGAGAGAGAGAGAGGCAGGAAGGGGTAGGCCGGCTGTGGGGGAGGACGTCTTTACCTCTCACCAATGACTGTGATGAGAGGGGTGAAGCAGGGGACATGCAGATACAAAATAGAGTGCGGGGCGGGTGTAAATGGAAGGGTTGGGAACAATGGAGTAAACCGTGGTGGATATGAGAAAATGCTTCCTGTCACTGCAGACACAAGGAGGCGAGGCGACTTTTTATTTCCGCCGTGCCAATCGTGAGCAGAAAAAGTTAAAAGGAGCAGTTAAGAAGGTTTTTTTTGTTTGTTTGTTTTTTGTTTTTTTTATTTTTTGAAGCAAGGCTCAATTAAGACGTTGCAGACAAGCAGCAGTGGCTAACGCTCCCCGCGTCTTCATGTAGTGTAACTTCGGATGAGTTTGTACCACACAGGCAAGTCTGAGGAGCGCAGGAACAAGCTTCAAGTCTTGCAGTAACTTAGTAACGTCTAAAACATAAACATAAAAAAAAATTTAAAAAAAAATCAGACAAGCTAATGCCAACATGGCTTCATAATCCCTCAAACTGTTGTGGTTTTGTATTTCCACAGAAGTCGGAACTTTTTTCACGGTAAGTGAAGGTTGGAGGCGGTGCGCCACCAATTATCATCCTGTGTGAAACACCTGCTGAGAAAGAAACACTTAAGGACTATTAGGTCAGAGTAACGGGCTTAAAAATAAAGATTTGCAGAAAGCAGAAGAATATTTTTTTTAATAAATGATATTTTACACATCTTTTTGCTGCCTTTTTTTATTGTTTTTGTCAAGTAATTCACCTAAATGTTATTTTATGTTTTACTACCACCTGCTTATATTTATCATGTAAATTGTTGTGTGAATAAACACTAATTATAAAAGTCTAAAGGTTCATGAAATAAACTGCATAAACTACTGCGACGTTCCTCAGATTAGAGTCAAAAATGAGCCACAAGCTGCTTTCACTTCACAACATCATCCAAGGGGACTGCGCGTCCTCATCACTGTTAATATTTCCAAACTGATTTAATGTTCTCATGAGTGAGGGAAAAGCATAGTAACCTTATTTTTGTCAAGCTTTTTCATCCAGCAGACAGGCAGTGAGCAGCAACGTGTGGTGGAGGGGCAGAACGGTGCTGGCCTCTGACACGTCCAGCTAGAAGAAATGTTTACAGCATGAATGTTAGGAAACAGCTTTAACAGTTTGCGGATGGTAACTTCTTAAAGAATGGGTTTGCCTTGATACCAGGATCATGATTATGACCAGGCTAGCAGTTAGCTTCATCCTTCAGGACCAAGTAATACGGATTAGTCCTAAATAAAGACCGTCGGACTTCTGTCACCTGAACAACACTTCCAGGATCAAAGGATGACGTCCCTGTGAGAACTTGAGAAACTCATCTATTTCACTAAAACCAGGAAGGTAGAGCAGTTCAAACGTCCTCACACCGACTCCCCGGAGCTCAGAGAGCAGACTTTAAAATGATCCTGTTAGTTTGCAAATCACTGAACAGCTTAGCACCAAACACATTAAAGTTGTGTCGTCCTGTCAGCCTTCCAGGACACTCCAAGTCTTCTGGCTCTGCATCGCAAGAATCAGGACCAAACATCGAGAAGCACGATTCAATTTTTACGTTCCACTAATTAGGAACGAACTTCCGGAAAACGGCAAAACTGCCGAAACACCCAGTTCCTTTACATCGAGGCTAAAGACCCGTTTGTTTAGACCCGCCTTTAATTGATAACTAGAACGTTGTTAGTTTGTCTGTTAGTTTGAAGTAACTTTTCGTTACTTCATTCTATTTTGCCACTGCAATGCGACATATGCTGTGTGTTTTATTGTGTCATGTCTTTATCATGTCAAACACTTCGAATCGCCGTGTTGCGATACAGATAAACTCGATGAACAGGAGTTATCAACGATAAGCCGTTAACTGCGCGTAATGTTTCTACAGAACAAGACGTCAAATATTTCCCCCTTGGGGGAGAAAACAGATGGAGCCGAACAATTTGTACCCCGCACAAGCCATCAGTTTGATCAAGTCCTCTCCATCCGTTTCACTTAAGGAGAATAAACTCGTCTTTGTCATTAAGATCGCCTCCGTTTTCGGTGGTAAACGCCGCGAGACCTTCGCACGAACCGTGAGATTAAAGGGCCTCGCGGGGCCTGCGTCGCTGTTCTCCGCCCACGGGAGGCGTTCAGGAAATAAAGAGAAACGAGGGTAAGATCCACCCTCATCCCTCTTTCAGTCACCAAGCCAGAGAGCCGCTCAGCCGCGCCGAGTTAGAGAGAAAAGAGTGGGGGAAAAGGACGGGAACTAGAACGAGGAATGATTTAAGGGCGCGAGGCGGCGCCGTGCCCACGGAGGCCTTGTGCCTACCGAGCGTGCCCAATGAGCGGCGGGGACTGAGGCGTGTTGGGTCTATAAGCAAAGTATTTATCCTGCCAGAAACCCTGAGAGATTAGCCTCAGCAAAAGTTGATTTATATCGACACACGGCCATCCTTTACCTTATGCTACAGATATCCTCTCTCTCTCTCTGAGGATTGTGTCTGTCAGTGGGCCCTGATGCCCAGTTAGCCTCCAGCTATGATATTTGATCATGGTAACTGCTGACTCTGTCACCTCCATTTCTTTTCTGTTCAGATACATTATGTTCAACGGCGCTGCCGGGACGCCGATGTACAGAAGGGATGCAGGGATTGGGGGGGAATCTTATACGGTGATGGATTAAAACGAGCCGGATGAATGCGGCATCCTCGGCGTCTTGACGAGTCGGTCGTGAGTTTATTCTGCGGCTTGGACAGGCTTGTCTCCCCGCATAAACAAGGCGATATGGAACGCTCCGCAGCAACCGGATTAATCAGATTTTAACCGCGGTTACGTAAACCTCAGAAGGCCGACGGTTACGTAAGGCGTTCTTAGATGTACAGATAACAGGCGAGGGCTCTGTGCGATGTCGGATTTTGAAGAATATTCTTGTTATTGTCGAATACGTCTTCACGTGCTTTCCGTCTGGTACGACACAGAAGCCTTGCAAAAGTATTCGCAGCCCTTGAGCTTTTCCAGGTTTTGCCTCGTTCGCAAAAACCAACACAAGATCTTAGCAAATGTTTGCCTCGTTTCAAGTGCAAATATACACTTGAATTAAGGCAAAAGTAACTTAAAAATAACTTTTCAGTGAGGTAGAAGTCTGTGGTTTCTTACATTTGATTTAAAATGCAGTTCCTATAGTTCTGCTGGCGGACTATGTCACTTATAACATTTAAAAAGTGTCTTGGATTAACATGTAGTGGCCATTTGCGTGGATTTTGTCGTCCACATTCATGAAAACTATTAAAAACCTCCATTATCCGTCACTTCGATAAGTCCATCACATAAAATAATTGTAAAATATATTGAAATTTGCTTCTCTTGTGACAAAATGCAGAAAAGTTAAAGGAGCCCGCATACGAAAGCTTTTGCAAAACACTGGCCGACTGTTATGTGAGGTTACAGTCTAGCAGTCAAAGCTGTACATCAGCTTTCTTTTCAAACGTTGACCCCTCGTATTTTTACAGAAGTGACATTTCCACGTCAATCACAGCTCGGCTTCTGTCTAGACATCAGTTCACGTGACCTCCAGGCCAGAGAAGAAAAAAAGTTGCTTATTATGAAACGACTAGGAAGGACACGGAGTTATGTATGGCGTCGACGGTCGCTCGTCTGAAACGTTCGTGTCTGCGGATCGTGAGCTTCTGTTTCGCAGAGCAGCTGGGAAGAGCTGCAGTGAATTCAGAAATCCACCACCTGAACTCTGGGAGTGGAGAAAACTTCTCACAGACGCTGCAGAGATTCTTCAAGCAAAACTATTTCAGGGCCACATGTTTTCTGGTTTTATGGAGCAAAGAGACAAGGAGCAAACCTGGATATTTATAGCGACCCCCCCCGAAAAATATTTGCACATCTGGTGAGGATGTGTACGATATTTTTCGAACAAACTGTTGCTATGGAGACTCGGTGACCTCCAGGATGCCAATCCTTGCTGCAGTTCTCCCATCAGTGAGCTTTGGATGTACATGTGAAGTTTTTTGCCAACATAACCATCATTCTGTCTGCATGTGAAGAGAGCACAAACTAGAGTGGCACAGTTGCAGCGTTAACAACTCTTAGATTATTCCCAGTTTGGGCAAGTCGGTGTTTTCTTTTTTTTGTCGTTGTAGTTTTCTGATGTATGTAAATAAATGTACGTTTACTTTCCTAGAGTTATGTGCTCTCTTGTCGTTCCCGTCTTGAAGAGTGACCAGATCAATTCAACACGGAGCAACAACCTGCTATCCCCTTGACCCGATCCCGGATAAGCGGAAGAAAATGGATGGATGGATATAACAATTGATGGAGTCACGCACAGTCCACCAACAAAGAATCTACTGTACCTGACATGGAATAATGTTAAAAGTGTCAAGCCAAAAACTTATATTTCCACCGTCACACTGTGTTATAAATCTTATTGTAAATCATCAAATACATCAGTTGCTTTGACTTTAAAAAAACGTTTCGATTTTTCAATCTATTCAATGTAGCTGCTTCCGCGCAGCCAGTGCAAGGAGTAAAGCTTCCCCTTCAGCTGATTTACAATCCATTGTCAGGTTTAATGTTATTAACAATGCATTATAGTTGGATTTGGACTAACAGCAAGTGGGATGTGGCCAATCATGTGAGCCTCTGTTTGCCCTCACTGGAGGACCCCCACCCTCTCATTGTGGCTGTAATTGGCTGAGCTCAGACAAATACCCTGTGACAGCTTAAAGCAGCAGACAAGTTGGCACATTATGCTAATTATGAGGAGTCATTACACGTTTAAGGAAAATGGCTGGTGGGCTCAGAAGGAGGAAGGAGGACGTCGTCAGAAGCCGCACAAACACACGCTCTGCCCATTAGCCGTCCGGTCTGATGATCCCCTCCTTCCCTCGCCTGCCTCTTCAGCTGGGTTCAGCCGTCGCCGGCGGCCCAAAGCCCGCAGCCGTCTGGTCTGGCCCGGCCTAGAAAACACGACCTGGCAGCCGCAAACGGTCATGCGACAAAAATACTGCTAACATTTGGGACCAACGACAGAACTTTTTTTTTTTTTTTTTTTTGCCACTTTTGCCTATTTTCCATTTTTAAGTTGAATTTTTTATTTTTTTTTTTTTAACGCAATATTACTTACATAGACATAGTGAACCATTCTAATTGTTGTTTTGTTTTTATTTTGGAGATCTAAAAATATTTTCTAGCTCTAAAGCTTCACATTTTTTTAGAATTTTTTTTTTTTTTTACTTTGTGGTTATATTTGCATTAATATGCCACCATTATTTGCTGAAAATGATCTCAAGATGACAATATTATTGTTTATTACAATAATTTCTGGGATGATTTATCTGTTATGACAGGCCTAGTTGACTAGTCTAGACATAAACCTCGAAAACATCAAACGTGTGGGCAGTAAAACCTCAACTGAGTGATCGATTTTATGCTGATTACAGATTTTTAAGGATTTTTGCTGTTTTATATCAAAACAAATTTTGATTTTCAGTGTTTCTCAAAAGTTTTGATGTGATGCCGCTCAAGAATCCAAAACCTCGCATTGTTGCGACTTTTTGAGCTCAATGAAGTTCCTGGTTAACGGACACATGCAATTTGGGCTCAGATGTTGTTCAGCTTTCTATCCTGTGAAGTTTTTACTATGTGCATAAAGTGAATGGATTCACAACCAATAAAAAAAAAAAAATTGTAAAAAGTGTTTAAAAACTTCAGTTTTTGTCTCCAAATCTTGTGTTTGGATGCAGAAAAATCGCGGTTTTGCAAAATCTCTTGAGTTGTCGTGGACAGGTCTATGTATCCTGTGACAGTGTGAAGGTGCTTTCTGCCCACACAGCCGCGCAGGCACTCTGGAAATTATGAAACCAACCATAGGCAACAAACTAAAGGCATAACACGGTAAATTAATCTGATTGCAAAACATCTAAATTGGAGCGTCGTCTACCGTAGACGCCTTTCCTTCTGTTCCCGTGACACTGAGGGAAATGAGATGGCATCTGAGGTCCTCCTCACCCCCCACAGAGACAACAGGTAAAGTGGGTAATGAGCAACAGACACAGTATTCACACAGACCGCCTCTCATGTTCCCACACAGGCAAAGAGCATTCATCTCTCACTAATCTAACCACAGGGATCCCTCACAGTTATGGCCCCACATAGCAGGAGCTGTCAATACGGACAAGGTTACTGAACTCGGGGTCATAACAAGCTAGACCCCTACCACCCACCACAACATGCACACTCTGCATCCACATAAATACGAACAGCACGTTGGCAGCAGAGCGCCTGGCGCGGACCGTATATAATGAATGTGATTTTTAAAATACTTGAAAAGTTTCGATCGATGTGAATTTTTTACACTGGGCACGTCAAAAGCACGAATCCTCTCCTAAACTTTTTCACGTTTCGAACTCTAAATTTAACGCAATTTATTGGGACTTTATGCGTCAGACCAACAAGAGGACGTAAATGAGTGGGGCTGAAAAACATATCGCGATACAAGCGTTTCGTATCGGTCGATAGATGATTATTGATTTGCTTTTTTTTTTGTTGTTGTTTTCCAACATATCGACATCCATTGATCTGAGCACAGCTTTGGTTGTGTTTTCAGGATTATTTTCCTGACTAAAAGGTTTGAAACTCCCAGCTTCGTCTCTAATCACCTCCAACAGGTTTCCCTTCAAGGTACTCCAGTGTTTTACCTCCATCCGTCTCATCACCCAAAAGATTCTTCTCCGCCTCTGCTGAAGAAAACCTTTGCCTCAGTCTTTCTCGGTAGAGATGCTCCTATCAGGTAAGAAGTTCATTGCTTGGGAATGTCGTTTTAAGCACGGTGATGGCTGCATGATGCCGCCTCGCAAGTAAGATGGTCCAGGGTTTCAGTCCTGGCCTGGACGATAGATGAAATTCACATTTTCCTCCGGGGCATGTGTGACTTCTGCCTGGTCAACAGAGGTGGACAGATTGATCCAAGACATCGATATTATTGATACCAAATCGGCACATCGACAAGATCGATACTTTAGTTTCCTATTTTTTCTGGAGGTTTTTTTCTGTTTTTGTGATATTGTAGTTTCCTAACCTCTATGTCAGAAAAGATTTTGTTTTGATTTCTTCTCAACTGACAATTGTTTATGAAGGAAAAGATGTACACAAATCTGCTTGCTTTTTCTACTGTTTCTGTGTATGACGTCAAAATGTTATCAAAGTATTTTGCAGAAACATAAGCGCTGTCCAAATTCTGTCCTAGGGTTTTACCAAATAAATAAAAAGTAAAAATAATTATAGAGAAGCCACGAAAATTCCTAAAAATTCAAAAGTTTGACGATTTACCAAACTCAAATGAAAAGGTTGATTGCACTATATTTTATTAAAGGGTACGAAAATACATCTGTCAATTTTTATTGGTGAAAAGTATATCATTTTCCTTCCACTTTAGAACTTTTGCACTTCGTCTCACTTAAAATCCCATGGAAGTACAAAAACAAAAAGAAAAGTTCTTTTCCCATCGCATTGTGACAGAATGTGGCAACTTCCAGGCTGCTGCCTCCCAGAGTCTGATGCTAATTGAATTTCATCGTTCACACTCCAAACTCTGCAGCAGTACAAGTGCTTAATCACTCATTTTTCATAGGAACAAAACTGTTTGGGCGGGAGTACCATGGGAATTTCACTGATGAACTCGGTAAGCTCATCTTAAGCAAAAATCAGAATGTACACAGAAAGTGCTTATCAGTGTTTTTTCACTCCATAATTGAGATTAAATTAGAGAATAAGAAAAAAAAAAAAAAAAAAAAAAGCAATAAGAAGAAGAATCATCAAGCCGATAATAGGATTATTGTTGTTTGTTGTGTGTTTGCTATGGATGGCGGATTAAAAAGAAAAACCAGGGTTAAACGCAGGGAAGATTAGCACAGCCCGCGTAGTTATCGCCCTACCGTTTCATAAAATTAGCAAACGCAACACACTGAGAGCTCATTTGCATGAGGAGATAACGCTGGCATTGTTGTACGAGTGTTGCCGCTAATTAGAGGTTGTGCGAATACTGTTATGATGAATTAAACCCTTCATCATTAACACTGAGAAAAGAAGAAAAAAAAAACTCACAAATGATTGGACGGAGGGGGGAGAGCTGAAACGGGGAGCTTGAAAGAGTATTTACGGGGTGTCAACTTGACTGACATTCCCCCGCCAGGAAAAGAAACGGAGTCTTGGGAGGGGCGGCTTTCCTTTTTTAAACATTATCAAAGTCAGTAAAGCCCCAGATTGAAATATTATGGGTTTTAATAAGACTTGTGGGGGTGTGACCTGCCTCGGTGCAATGGGTTGAGAGAGTGTGTGTGTGTGTGTGTGTGTGTGTGTGTGTCTGCCTTGTGGATTTGCTTGGTATCCGAGTGGAATTACTCATTTGTGCCTCTGTGAGTGATGTGTGTGTGTGCCTTCCTGCTCCGTTCTGTATGTGTGTTTGCATTTATCTAAAGTGGTTAATTAAATAGCAGAGTGGAATTGTCATTTAGTTTTAATCACATGCCATAAATGAGGAGAGCAGCCAACTCGCTCGCCTTCCCTCTGTGAACCGGTCCTTCAAAAACATCAGTGAATAAAGCCTAACACACTACTCTGCTCGAAGTTACGCAATCTAACGAAGAGGAGTGGAGAGCAGCGGCGGCGGCGGCGGCGGCGGCGGCGGCGATGGTGGTGGTGGTGGGTGGGGGTAAAAGAAAAAGGGAGATGGTGCTAATTAAAGTCAGCTCTCTGTCAGTTCTGGTGGATAAACACTTCAAGAAGCTTTGCAGATAGATGAGAGATGCCTTTGTGTCAGGGAAATCTCCTACGTGGAAACGTGTTCCGGAAAGGGCGACGATCCCCAGGGAAGACGACGTCTGATAAGGACCTCGTCTTGATTTTTTTTTTTTTTAAAAACAGGCCTCATTACGGACCAATGTCCTATAGATCTGCCCTTCATTTCATTTCGCATTCCACAGAGTGAAGCAACAAAACAATGACTGGGAAAAAGTGAAATATAATTACTTGCTTATTGGTTAATATAAAGATTTATCGTGAGGTAAAAGTTTAGCGCAAAATGTTTTTGGAGAATTTTCTGCTTGTATTTAATCACCAAAGTATACACATAACTTGAACCTTTTCACTTTGGGTGAATTTACTTTTATAATTTACTTTCTTTCTTAGGATTTTGTGTGATGAAGGATCATAAAGTGTTTCTGAATTGAGCGGTACAGTTTTAAAATTTGTATGTACAAAAATAAAATCTGAAAATGTGACATGCATTTGTATTCATCCCCCTTGACTGGGATCACACAAAATAGATCCAGCAAAGTGGGAGGAGACTGATACATAAGCGTACTCGTTACTGTGATGCCCCAAAATAAAAGCAACTAATCACTTATCAGAAGTTAAGTGATTAGTTCATAGGATCCACCTGTTTGTTATTTAATCTTTAGTGAGTAAATCACATCATACAGAACACAGCAGGAAGAAAGTTATGGACAAGTGGGAAGCATCTTAAAAAGAGTTTTAAAATTGGGTCGGTTAAACCTGCAGAAACCTTGAAATGGTGACTGATGTCCGTGTTCTGTGCTGCTCCCACTCCTAGCGCCCAGATGAGCAATCTCCTTAAATGTTCCCAGATATTTCTTAAACGTCACAAATATCCCTTCACATGTCAACTTAGGTTAATGACAGTGTAACCTCTTTCACATTCCCAGTTTGTCTGCACTGGTCCGCTGATGTTATTGTGTTAGTTCCCGGTCAGCAGACGCTGCCGCCGCCGCACTTTTTTGTACATGTTGCTGGTGAGTCGAAATGAGAAGCGGCTGCGGTTCTGAGAGGGCCTCCGTGCCTGGGGGCAAAGCTGACCCCACTGTTCTCTTCCGACTGTCTGTGATGCGGCGCAGATCTTGGCTCCGGGCTACAAACATACCAGGCTGGAATGGATGGATCTGGAAAGGAGGAGGGGAGGCAGAAAAGCTACAAGGGGGCAAGGGCTTAATTTGCCCGTTTTGTCACTAACTTTACAAAGGGAGATGCTCCGAAGTGGAGCATTATCCGCTGTGCTTAATCCCACTCTGTCATGGCCAACGAGGGGCTAAACGGGGAAAAGGGAGGCAACACGTTGGGGTCGCTGGGAAGGTTTTCCCTGAGGTGTTGACTGGTTTGCTTTGCTGTTTGCATTCTCCACTCAGTAAAATAAGCAGATCCTTCACTCTTCAGTGGAAACGTAATGCAGAAATGTCGTCTTTCCACATCGGCTTGCTCCTTGTAGGGTTGTGGGAGGTTAGCACCTACCTCCACCAATCAGAAGCCACGAGGCGGGGTTCACCCGAGATAGGTCCAAGTCATTCTTAATCACTGGAACCTATTTTATCTGTCATTAGTCCTCTAATTGTAATCATGCTGTAGGTTTTTCTTGTTTCATGAATATCTGTAAGTTTGGCTTGTGGAAAACTAGATATTTATAACTTTCGCCATAATCAGTGGAAAGATCTTTGATGGCATAGTAACATAGCATAGCATAGTTTTACTAATTTCCACTGAAATTTTGATCTTTCTAGATGAACCCTGAAGTCTTTGGTATTGTAAAAGTTACAACACATTTTCATGCCTGGCACCCATATTGGATTTTGAGGATGAGCTCAGTGAGAAACTCTGACATCTGGGGGCTCGTCCGGTCAAACTTTTCAACATCGACCTTGTTAAATCCATTATTTTGTAAATGTCAGTTTCCTATCCTTCTGACTTCAATCGACAGTGAACATTATTCTGTTTTTTTTTGTTGTTGTTTTTTTTTATGTAAATACATAACTATAACGCTCATATCCAAGTGGCAGTGAGGGAGAATCTAAAGGTATTTGGTGAAGGGCTGCGCTCTCTCTTTCTTTCTTTTTGGTGAGTGTGTGTTTTGGAAATTCAGCACATTTTTCTCTGAGTGACAGCCAGCAGTATTTTTCAAGGCTTTCCTTCCTCGTGAAGCCCGGGCAACAAACTGCACATCACAAGCCGGCCAAGATGGCATCCATCTCACAGCCCTGCCACTGATCTCGCAGCTATCGGTCGCCAATCAGACTCATCATGTAGCTGCCTTCTGCTTCCTGACAGAAACCGGGGCCAAAAAAGTTAACTCTTACTCCGCCAGCCTGGACACAAACACACACACACACACACAAAATAAGTGCTTCTCCTTCTCGTTGGTCAGACTTTGTTTGCTGGAAACAAGATTGAACCGCAGCGAGCGATCACTCTCCAGGACGTCACCGGGACAGCCATGCAGCTGTTTTTCTTTCCCTCTCTTGTCTCTCCTCTTAACAGCCAGACCGGCCTCATCGTCTCCCTTTGCATACACAATGCCGCGCTAAGTGATTTGTGCGAATGTGCAGGAGTGAACATTTCCAACTTAATTGGGAATATTGAATAGCAGATAATTAGATATTTGATGTGACACGTGGCGTCTAATGGGCTTGATGCAGTGGTCTCGTGTTGTTCCCATAGAGAGAGGGATTTCTGATGTGTTGTCAGGCCCCGGTGTAAAAATAACTGAAGTGACAGAAATGACTCGGTTGTCAGTGTTGTCGAGGCTGGTGCGGATTTTCACAGCCATGGGTCCCCTCCCCGCCGCCCCGTGAGCGCGCGCGGCGCGTGCGTGTCCGCAGCAGCCTGTGCGCCCGCGTGCGCTTGTATACACGCGTTTTATTTGTGCACCGCAATGTTGTGTGTGACAGTGCTGATCGCTGTGTGATGACAGCCTATCATTGTCGCTGTGCAAGAGTGAGAGTGGCAGGGGGGCCTTTTTGGCATGTGTTTTCTCCACGCCTTCATCTGTGTCTATCGCACTCTGAGCTTGGCTTAACAAAGGAGAGGGTGGAGAGGTGAGGTGGAGAAGGGTGTGGGTGGGCGAAGGTGAGGAGGGCGCTGTGGTGGTGTGCTGGCTGTCAGAGGCTGGGTGGGGCTAGCCGTGGAGAAAATGTGATGGCAGCGCAGTCACATGGTCTTGCCTCCATCCGTGCGTCAGGAACAGGAAGCAGAATGCAGGTTCAGTGGAAACTTACCGGTGTAAGTAACCCAGTGCGGGCATTACTGAGAAAGAAACCCTGGGCTCTTAATGACGCTTGAGCCGCGGAATTGAATTTAGATTCTATTCCTGATCTAAATTCCTAAAAGTCCTGAAAAGCATATCCGATTCAACCCAGGCCGAGACGATAATCATTGTTTCTGAGCCTGATCCAAACTGACTGATGGATTTTAGTTATGGGCTAAATTACCTCACAGTGTAATCAAGTCCTGCAAACACCAGGCCATGAGTCAAAGATGAGTCTAGACATTGCAAGGTGGTGGTTCATTGGGACTGCAGTGGGAGGCCCCTAATTGGACAAAGTCAGGTTTGTCTGTACAGCACATTCCAGCAACAAGGATGTTCAAAATGCTTTATAGCATAAAAACAAAAATATATATAATATGTTTTATCTTGAAGAAATAAAAAAAAAAAGAAAGATAATGGACCAAAGGCATTATGACACTTAAGCCTGTGATGAGTTTGCAATTGCACAATTAGCCACAATCATGCAATAGTAAGCCGCATTGCTGCAGGTTTGGTGAATTTTAGATCTAATCTTTTCAGTTTCTGTGGATGTTCATTTGCGCAGCAATAAAAAAAATAAATAAAATGAAAAGATAAACCCTTCAAACCTCCCATTGTCAACAAGTGCCATGAAAAGCAGTCATTTCTTTCTCTTGTCGGGAATTAAGTATGGGGAAGGCCTTTCATAAAAAAAAAAAACTTGCCTTGAGCCATTTTTCACAAAACGTTTTAAGGAAAAGTATCACATGATTTTGTGTCAGAGAACAGCTCTGCAGGGCTGCTTCTGCAAACACTGTCAAAAAGCTCCTTTCTTCTTAGCGTTATTACTGTGCTCAGAACATATGGAGAAAATAAACCAAAGCAGCATTCATTCTCCTAAACCAACCACTGCAGGAGCAAAAAAAAAAACAAAACAAAAAAAAACTCCCAGTGAGATTGACTTTGGAATACTTTGCAACCGGTCCACTTCATTGCACATACAGTGAATGCAATGGGAACAATGAGAAGGGTAAAATTATCTTGGTGAAGTGACAAGGAAGTGACAGGCTGTCCATTAACTCAACACCCAACTGCAGCTTCCTACCTTAGTACTGCTATGGTGGTCATTAACTGGGGTGACTGCCAATCTGTATTCTCCACACCAAAGCTTTCACTCATCCCTCCTTCAGGAGAAGCAATGGGGAATTTTAGGTGTAAATCATAAACACAAACTGCATTCTAAGATTAGATGGCCCGAATGCAATGGTTTTTATACACAGACACACATATATATATATGTGCATATATGTGTATATATATATATATATATATATATATATATATATATATATACATACATACTGTATATACAAACAGACAGACAGAGAATAAAAATGTGTTGTCTAAATGCGCATGATTTTATGTTTGCTTCTTTTTTCATCTGTATTATTGTCTCTTGATGCGTTCCACATTTTGCCATGTTACATTTAGGAAGTAGAGTATTAGATAATTGCAAAGAATTTAAAGTGCAACATTGTTAATATTATTATTATTATTATTATTTGTTTACCAAATGGATGCTTGAGAACAGATTTACATAGAGTCTGTGTTTTTTATGGAATTACTTTTGATTGGGTATTTTGTGTGTTTCTCCCAGTTATGCACACCTGCACAGGCTGAGACGTTTTCTTTTTTTTTCTTTTTTTTTCTTTGTCCGTTCATCTTTACGAAAACAGCCTCAAACTCAGTCCGACTGGATGTGGAGCGTGCAGGAATATCAGCTTATCAACCTGATTTAAATCCAAACTTTGACTGGGTCGTTTATAATTTGTAGAAATTTTAAGTTCCGTGTTTCCTTTCCTTTCCGTTTGTTTGTTGTTGTTTTTTTAAACCCAGCAAAAACTTTGAGCTAAGCGTCTCCCCAACTTTCTGTCTGAGCAAAAGTGAAAGAAAAAGCTCTTTTTGTTTCTTTGTTTCCTTGTGTAGAAAAGTCACACGATATCAAAATGTAAAATTGCAGTCGTCACATTACGACTGAAGATATTTCTGCAACGGACTGTGTGATGTGTATCACTTTTTCACTCAGCCTGAACCAAATCTGCATACGGTGCTATGAAGAATACATTTGCTTTCACTACAGTTCTTTCTTATTCCCTCTTTTATTCCGTTGACATGTAAAAACTCGAATGAATAATGGTAATAAGGATCACAAGGGAGCAGTAATTGAGCTGGGTGTGGGCTATGTGGGAACACAGCCTCCATTAAGGAAAAAAAAAAAAAACAACAACCCATGGTTGAACATTAATGACAGAGGATGAATGTACAATAGGTTCCCTCTAAATCCCAAATCCTGCGGCAGCAGTCGTTTAACGGCGTTCCCACGAACAGCCGTCTGACTTTTAAAGAACACTAAACTGCTTCAGTAAATAATTTCCTTGTTGGACCCTGAGAAATATGAAATCCCCTCACTGAAGTGGGGATTATTTATGTGGCCTCGCATTTGATCTCGAAGGAATGAGAGGGAAGACATTTTCGATTAGTTGCGGAGAGGGCGATGAATTGAAGGCCCGGAAGAGATCGGATGGTGTCTGTTCGCAGTCGTGCAAGTTTCTGTGTTGACGTCTCGGTTTTTGTCTGTTTTGGTGTTCAAGGTTTATGGAGTCATCGCAAGAAAACAGGCGACCCTTTATCGACTGGAGAGCAAACTGGAGCAGTAGTTAAGATGGAGTTTGCAGCGTGAGCATGAGTTTCCTCAAAGGGAATTTTTTTTAGATTTAAGTGCAATTCAAGCTGGTAAGTGTGTAAAAAAAAAAAAAAAAAAGGCTTTCATTCCTGGAGCTTTTCATCACATTTTTTCTTTATTTTTTGGTAAAATTCAACTTTTAATAAACTCGTTGTAGTTAGAAAGGGAGAAGAAAACAATTAGAGGCTTGGCTCAACAATTTCAGGCAACTAAAAGCATGGGGCGACTCATTTTGATGTTATTATCTTTTAAAAGTTGACCAGCGAGTCTGAGAACTTTTAATTAACAATTTCACTCGTTTGTTTTCCTGGACTTTGGATCTGGGACCAAGCGGCTCCTTTCTTCACGTTTCGGAAAAGGGAGGGTGGGAAAACAACCCAATCGACGAGGCCAATTGAAAACGTCCGTTTTGCGAAATATGTCATGTTGGCGAAGATGGAATCAATGTTCTGTAAACCAAATAAAATGTGAGCCTCCTCACATCGAAAGTCTGAAACAAAGAGTTTAAAGAGCAATGTTTTCTGGCAGGTTTTTGCATTTTCACCATTAAGTAAAGTGGAGGATCTGTGATGCTGTGGGCCTGATCCTCTTTCAACTATTAAAACTATTAGGGAGCGTGAAAATAATGAAATCTGAATATCTCCCGCAGAAAACTGCACAGTGCGTTTCAGTTTCACATAAGATGGTTTTATAACTTTTTGCAATATTTTTAGGGCTGCAAATAAATGTGGCTGTCATGACATACTGCACTAGTCAAACATCTTTTAATAAAAGGTATAAGAAGCATGACCCTGTGATGAAATAAACATCACTATATGTCCACGTATGTTGGCGGAGCCTCTCTCTCCTGTGCATCAGTTTCTGTAAATGCTGATTTGACAGCCTGTCTCTGAATTCCCACTCTCAGAACCTGAACAGCCGCATCCCCCCTTTTGCAGTAAAGGAGAAATATAATCCTCCCTTTTAAATTATTTATTTCTGTTGTCTAAGGCCTAAATGAAATGTCTGTGTCAGGGATGAAGCTCTGCTCGGCTCTTGTCGCAGCAGCCTGGTTCAAACTGGCAGGCCGGTTGGTTTATTCAAGGTACCGGCTCCGTCCTGTCTCACCCGGCACCGGACCTCGGCACACGAACAAAAGCCAAGAAGACGGGAGACGAGAGGCTGGAAAATTGTATTTTTATTTTATTTCAAGAAAGGGTTTTTTTTAATCGGTTTTGGTGACTGTTTTTCGTCCAATCTCCACCGATTAGTAAAACAGATCAACAAAACACAAAGAATCTCTGCATGTCCATGAACTATTGTTTTATAAGCAGACAGACTGAATTCTCATTGATGAAGCCGGAATCAAACCTACAAGCTTCCAAGTGACATTATTGTTATTCTGTCACTTGATTAACTAATGACTGTTAAACATCTTCAAAATAGACGAACTAAGAAAATGTGTGCAAAGTTTTTGCTTCTCTGTCACACAATAATCTGTCACACAATAAAAATTATTTGCCAGAATTTTCCGGTGAAAACTTTCCAGAAACCCGTCGAACGTTGTGAAAAGCAGGGCAAATATTCCCCCCCCCTCCCCCCAGTCCAACATGTTCAGAAAACAGAAACCCAGTCTGACAGCGCTGTCCTTGAACCCTGAAAAGATCCCAAATCCTCCTGTTTATTTTATTTATTTATTTATTTTTTGGATGCCCATTTCCATGTCTGGTGGGATGAATTTAAAAAACTTTCCCAATTGGTTGAATCTGAAACCCGACAGATTTAATCGCAAGTTGTCTTTTTTTTTTTTTTACATTTACACATCCGTCCTCGCATTCTTTACTCAAGTGAAATCTGAAGTCCGCAGCAACAGAGTGGTAGACTGACACCCATCTTCTCCATCAGGCACCGACATGGTGATACAACCGGACAGGTGACCTGTGGGGGGGGTGGGGGTTGGACAGGGGTTGGGGGGGGGGTCGGGGCTCCGGGACCCCTCCCCACCCTCCCCTTTGCCCCGCCTGCCGCTCAAATGAGGACTTGTCCAGGGAAAAAGAAGGAGGAAAATAAAAGGCCTCGAGGGCCTGGACTGTACATCACAGTCACGTCTAATCTGGTTACCATGGCAACAACAGGGATTAGGGAGCTTGATAAGGGAGGGGCCTTCTAGCAGACTAGTCATATGCATAATTCATGTAAACGAAGCGCGGTGGGGACGGTGGATGGATGGAGGGGGGGGTTTGAGGAGAAGTTGATGAGAACATTCAGACATTCAGAGGACAAACACCTCACTACTGCATGAGGATGAGGTCCACTCAAAAGTTAGTTAGACGCGCTCATCTTCTTATTTGTGAATGCTGTTACAGTACATAACCTTGTACTTGTGTGGCGTTTTATGGCTAAACGGCATTAATGTGCAAGTACGTGTTCAATTGCAGCATGTAGAAATGTCTTCCTTTTTATTACACATTTGTTTAAACTCTCCCTAAAACAATGTAACGCTCAGCTTGACTTAAAGGGGGACTTACAACATTATAAAGGGCATCTGTTTGCAGATATCAGGCAAAATTTGATCATCACTCTTAAACTGTTGACAAAATAAATATTAAAATACCTCATAGAGAAATCTATCAATAGATATTCATGATAGTAATAGCAGTGAGGATAAGTGATTATGCTGAAGAATAAACAGAGCAGCCGCAGAAATCTCTTAAAATATGATCAGCTTAAATTGACATAAACTGACGCTGTCAATCATTCACTTGTAGGTGTTACCCACATCCTCCGCCTTGCTCTTTGCCATGGTACAGCTGGGTTTCCACCGCAGGGCCTGCTATCAATGCTAAAGCTAGTTAACATGCCCACCAATGACAGCAGATACACTGTTTGTTTTTTCTACAGTGGTACGTTGTTTCTCTGCCAGGAGCACATTTAGGAACATGTACATGGGCATGATTGATATCGCTAAGGCGTACTCCATACCGCATTACTGCAGATGGTAACAGTAGCACCGGAGGAGAAAGTGAAGGAGCCTGATTGGTTTTGCCACATGTTACCTGTCTCCCACTGTCACCACAAACTGACGGTTTAAACAAATATGTAAAGAAAAACGACATATTTCTGTAAAAGTCTCAAACTGCAGCGTTAGCTTGACGAGACGTAGCATCGGTGGCGCCCGGGAAACAGTCGCGTCCAACAGAACGGCGCAGGGTCAGCTCAACTGTATTAGTCATTCTCACTCATGAACAGATGTCTTAAGGGGCGAGATTATGGCTGCGATTTCAAGATGGCTCAATGTGCATGTCAGCAAAGCGTGAAGTGATGGGGGCGTGGGTGACGGGAGGGGGGGGGCTGCGTGTTTATGTGATAGAGAGATAGAGACAGTCTGACTGTCTGCATTAGTGAATTTGAATGCACTTGTTTATGTATATGTTGCTTCTCAGTGGACATGACAAACGTGTCGTCCCTTCAGTGTGTGCTACACCAAGGTGTTACTTCACCCCCCACCACCACCACCCTAACCCCTCGGTTGTCCCTTGAAAACAACACACCTCTTCGCCCTCGCTCTCCTCCTCCTGCCCTGATACTCCGCACCCCTTCATCCTTCCACCCCCTCCCCAACCCCCACCTGCATAATAACAGCCCCTTCTGTCTTCCCCTGCCAGAGAGCGCCCATGTCCAAACCAAACACAACAGATCAACAACTCGACATGCAGATCGTGTCACGGGATAAATTATGCGCGGCGTGTCAGCTTCATACGTGGGCTCTCGGGTGGCTGTCCGTGACATGTGTCAGGGTGCCCCTGCATCTCCGCCGCGCCACGCTAATGACGGGATGCCGGGTTAGCCCTCCACCCCAGCTCTTTTGCATGCCCCTACAACCCCAACCCCTCTCTCAGCACCTCGCTACCTCCCCTGCCCCAAGACCCGTCATCCGCCGTAAGACAGTGTGTCACCTCCAAGAAGGGCAGAAGATTGGAATGAAAATAAAAAAAAAGAAGAAAAAATATGCTTTTTTTTTTTTTTTAAATGTAAAGAGTGACAACCGTGTTTTTGGTCCTATATGTGTGAATCTGGGATGGAGGGCCACTGAGGGCCTTTTGGGGAATTTTGAAGGTAAGAGATTTTCACACTTTCTCATGTCAAGCATTATTTCCGCATTCAAAACTTAATTTTGCTTAAAATTGAGGGCTTTTTTGAAAAGTTATTCTTTCTCACTTTTCTTCTTTTAAACAATCAAACACCTGCAAAAGCAGCTCTAGTCACATGAACGTGTATTTGGGGGATTTTATGTCATCGGCTGACATAAAGTATCAGGTGACGTTGCTTTGTCATGTCAAGTATTTCCACAGTCAAAACTTAATTTTGCTTTAAATTAAGTATAACTATAAGCTCAGTTAGATTGAATGGAGTTTCGATGAACATCGATTGCCACTGATTCTTCATTGATCGGGCCGCGATCCAACCTCCCATCATCCCTGATCAGCATGTCGTGATGATGTCACCCCCAAGTTTCGCACACAGTGATGGGCCTTTTATAAACGGGCCAAAAGTTAAACTTTTGCCGTCTTCCGAACCGAACTCCTTTTTCCATGTATCGGGGGACCCGAATGAATCGGCAAACAAGGCAAAGCGCATATAGTCGCCACGTTTTTTTTATAAGCCAGGGATCGATATTGTTTCTACTTTACAGATGTGTGCTGCTTTCTGTTGGCCTGTCACACGAGATGCAAAATGAAATACGCTGAAATCCGTCGCTGTATCGTGACAAGACATACTGATATGTTCTCATGTTGCGTTAGCAAGTTTTAAGCAAGATCTTTTTTTTTGTTTTGTTTTGTGTTTTAGATTTTTCCGGTATTTCCTCACCTTCATGTGTTCTCTTCCTTCCCATTTTTTATTTATGCCCTCTTTTTTTTTGTGGTAGTCTTTGTATGCAAATCCTGTCTGACTTGTCTGAATTATGTGTGTCTGTCCGGGAGCTTTGGTGATTTGGAGTGACTGAGGATTGCACGCGCAGTGATTGCATCCACTGGGCCCACTCTGAGCCTTGCATAAGTAATTGAGATGTCAGTATGTGTTCTCATATTCTCACAACAAAACTGTACGAAAACATGCACTGTTGAAGGTCATTTGAATAATTCCTTAATGGAAGGCAGGCCTTGTGGGAATTTTTTCCTCTTTTTTTCGGGATGCATGAAAAAGCAAATGTCAATGATCAAAATCGAGCAGCATCATATCTCACGGAGGCAGCACTGATTCCTGGAGCACTTCTCCCTCCATCTCTCTCTCTCTCTCTCTCCTTCTCTCTCATTCTCTCTGAAAAGATAGATAAGGGATAAGTGTCTTTGTACATATCAAACGCAGCACAAGCCACTATTTCTCAAGGGTCTTTTTGAAACACAAATTGGTTTTGAGACATTTTCTGCGTTGACCTCTTTGATTCGAAATAGGAAATGACAGGAACATGGTAGTTGTTCTCTTACACAAAAGAAAAAAGGGAGAAAAAAAATCCCTGAGAGGTCAATGATTAAATCATGCAGACACACATACATCTACAGACAGCATTTGGGGTTGGGGGGCTGGGGGGGTATATCATTAATCTTTCATGTGTGGATTATTATTGTGGCTATAGGGATGTCCCCAGGTGAGCAGACAAATAGAGATGGATTAGCTGCAATACAGGAAAGATCTGCAAAGATCATATACAGGAAGAGAAAACTACAAGCAAATATAACATAATATCATGATTTCATAGATAGATAGATAGATTTTGTAGCTCTGAGTGTCAATGTGTTGATCATATGCAGCTGATGATGTTTTTCTGCTAGTTTAAGGGGGGAGGGATTATAAAATCTCAATTAAAAGGTTTAAGCATGATTCAGCTAATAAATTGATCTTATTCTGCTGACTTTATAGAACAGGATCTTCATTATTTGGACTTCAAATGCACCAAGTGCTTCTTTTTTTTATGTTTTCATCCTGCTGACCGTTTTGAACTTTAACGCTTGAAGTCCTCTTTATTTCATTTTTGATTTTTACACTTTTGTGGCCTTGACTAAATGCAAACGTGGTCGTTATAAAAATGTGCTGAAGTTGCTTTTGATTTTTAAAAACTCGCCGTCAAGTTAGCTATTTGCTGACAGAAGAACAAAATAGGCGTTTCTACTTTAAATGCTTAAAAAAAAAAAAAAAACCTGTCACTTAAAATGTAACGGGGCAGTTTTTCCATTTTATTTCACAAATACTTCACATTTATATTTTACTTTTACTTGAGCACGTCACCTCTGTTGTCTGTGGGGCCGGAGAGACTTTATTACTTTCTCTTGTGTCTTATTGAAAGCAATTTCGAGCTTGCTCGTTTTTCACTAAACACGCTCTTTGCGGACGCTTTCTCGAAGTGCTTCTCTTCAAGAAACAAAACACTGACACACCAACAGACAGATTTGGACTATCCCCTTATCCTCCTTCCCCACCAAAAAAAAGAAAGAATAATGACAGGGCAAGGACAGAATGGATAGGTATCCTATCCTGTTTTGTAAAACCACATCCCTCATCCGCCAGGATGGAAGAAACATTTCATTCCCCCATGCTTTGTCCAGACTTGTGATGGATGAAGGGCCTGGCGACACACACCTGCAGATCGGCACCCGGCGCCACATCATAACTAAAGCCTCGGCAGACTGAGATGATCTCCTACATCCGTTAGCCTGCCGCTGTCAAACACCATCCCTCTCTAAAGACAACTCTGTCACATCAGCCGTCCCACAGCAAGATGAACCCACGTTGATGAAAGACTGCTGCATGTCTATCAAAGAGAGAGAGAGAGAGAAAGAGAGACGGAGGGAGATGGAGAGCGGGGAGGAGGGTGGAGTACAAATACACAGCGGTCGAGACCAGCTGGGGTGCCGCTGTCTGAGGATCACAGTGTGCTGCCTGGAACAATGTGGCACGGCTCTGACGAAGAGGAAGAATATATTTCGTAAAATAAAAGCGTTCTCGCGGAGCTGGGAGCCACGGATCTCGCTCTAATCAAAGCTACGCCACGAGCAACATGAAGCTAACGACGAATTCCGCCGCCGCCGCTACGGCGGGTCCCAGACAGACGTGACTTTATTTTTGACAAAGTACAACTGGAGTGGAAGCGGAATGAGCAGCAGGACGGGACGCCCGCCGTTGTGTTTTTGTCGTCACGTCGCCTCAGAATGATTCGGCGGTTCTGCGGAGCCGTGAGGAGAAGCGTGCAGACTCAAATTTGGAAGACTTTCCTCGCAAGAATTGGAACATTCCGATGAATAAAAATGTTTTTTTTTTATATATATATATACATCACAAACAAATAAGTGCCGAGTCATTCATTTCAGCCATATTCTGTGTTTATACGGCGAGACCAGAAGTAAGATGGCTTTAGCCTCGTCGTTTCTCACAGGTAGCCATTTTGAAAAACTTGATCAGACATCGTGGCAACGGCGTTAAGACGAGGTCAGACAAAGACTAACCTGCGCAATTCTGTTAACGTGACAAGAGCAGGTCACACCAGAGAACTAGTTAGTTAACTTAGGACCTTTTATTTGTGAAGTGGTCAGACGAAGCTTGGTCACAAATTCAACACAGTTAATATTTAGAAAGTTCTGCCTGCATCCGGTTAGTAAACCCATCCCTCTCATCTGATGTTTTTCCCTTCCATGTTTAAAAAACAACTAACAAGAACCATTTGGTACCTTTGCAAACACAGTTTGATTACTACAACCCAATCTGGCGGATTTTTTTGGAAAGGCTCAAATATTTCTGCCACAGTGATTCTGCACTGCTGCAGAATCAATGAAATTATGATGACATCACTTATCACCCCGCTATGCTATGCAGACTGCTTACTCACCTCGGGATGCTGGATACTTGAAAGCGGAACTGAATTACTGTCGGATTAATGTGGCTGATAATTATCAGGTCATAATATAACTCAAACACAGTCAGCTTATGTTTCAATACGAAGACATATTAAATTGGGCTGCTTTGAAACAGAGGTTTCTGGAGTACTGAAAAAAAGTCCAAACATGGCTGCCGGTACTTTCTGAAAAGGCATTTTATCAGGAGTGAAACAGATTCCTGCGACTTTCGTTTCTGATCCGGAATAAAAGCTCGGTCTGTGTTGACTCTCTGTCAGACGCTGTTTGTTTAGTCTCAGGTTCTCTGGGACGGGGATTAAGCCGCGCGTCGAAGCCGCGCCGCAAACTTCCGTCTTTCCGCTCGACGACGACTTCCAGGCCGGTTATCACGTCGCTGCAACCCACGAACAGCACCCAAAAACACACAAACTCCACAACTAAAGACCTTCTAGGGAAAGGTACGGGTGTGTTCCCACCCTCACCCCCCGCCTAAGCGCTCAACCCTTGTAGAGGTAACGCCACACCTTCAAAGAGGGACCTCATTTTTCTGTTTTACTCCTCTGTGAGCCCCAGCTGTAAGGTGACACTTCTCCATCAGGGCCTCCAACAGATCAACACCTGTTCTCGGTGTGATGAAGTGAATCAGATCCCTGACGTCACTCCACCTCCGACAGGAGCAGCTGACGGAGGTTGTGGCTCCCAACCACCAGCCCAGGTGATTTTTTTTTTTTTTTTTGCCCTCTTCCCCTCCTCCCCCCTGACTGTCTGCTGTACATAATGGTCCCGGCCCGGTGGAGGAAGCAGGCATTTACTTACACAAAACCTAGAGGAAATCCCTACCAATCCTCAGGGCTCACGTCCGCCGGCGCCCCAAAAGCACAAAGGCTATGCAAATCTGGCCCAGCCCGCGTTTATCTACCCTCGGTTTCCGCTCGCACCGCGGGAAACCGGCATTGTGCCTCGCGTGGCGATTATCGCATGTAATTTACATAGAATACGCGCAGGAAAAACAGCGCGCGGGTCTCTAACAATGCAGGGGGAGAAAAGACAGGGAGCCTCTATCTGTCGGCTCAGGAGCTATCTGACGGAGCAGCGAAATTACAGGTTTTAGCTGTGGGGTATTAAACCTACAAGGTGTCTGATGTTCAGGGAACACTATCCACCCACCCCCGCGACCCCCTCCGCTGCCCACCGAAATGTTGTTTGTTTTTCTGCCTTGTTTGTCTTTAGAGCCCGAGTCGGGCGGCCCCTCCGTTCCGGGGACGGCTGCGTCTTCAGCCGGGGCTAATCTGCCCCCTCTGCCTGTGTTTCCTTTGTCACCGGAGCCGTGTATCAACACGGCGAGGCGCAGCCAGATTTGAGGAGCCGCACAAAGGCTAATATGCGTGCGCGAGCGCGCGCGCGCGCGCGGCTGACATGAGACCCGCGTTGTGATCGCGAGGGAACGGCAGTCATAACACTGCAGCATGGCTTCCTCCGTACAAAGGCCGGCACTGTGCGCTCTCTGTCAGGAACCTGAGACATGAGGGCGAGATGAGAGATCACATTCCTGACGCGGACGCTTCACCTGCAGGGCCGCCGGAGGAGCAGGGCAGGCTGGCCGCCTGGGGCGCTCTGTGGCCGGCGGGGAGCAAATGGAGGTCACCGCGCATACCTTCAGCCCAAACAGCAGCTGAATGTTACTGGGCCCGGTGTGGATTTAATCCCTTCAGCGTTTTGTTTGAAATAATAAATAGTGTGTGTGTGTGTATGTGTGTGTGTGTGTGAGTGTGTTGGGAGACATAAAAAAAACCCCCAGCTCATAACCAAACAAAAAGACTGAGTGGAAAACAGATTCCAGGTTTGGCTCTGTTGCAGATGTTTCTTTATGTTTGCATAGTTTCCCTCCCAATGAGGTGGGAAGGATTGATCTCAATCTGGGAACTCTCAGGACATTTTTCAAAGGAGCTTTCTTCTTTTCTTTCTTTCTTCCTTTCTTATTTTTTTGATAATTCAGATATTTGTCTCGGATTATCGACGGTGCGGTATGAAATCGCACAGAGACAAAGCCGTTGGCGCCCAAGGCAGCGGCGTGGACCAATGTCGAAATGAAATGTCGTTTGTTACAGTTATGTAATTAGACTGAACATTTCTGAAAATGTATTCAGGCTTTTGTAGGTTGGACTTGTTGACCTTGAGCATGTTTATTTTTGTTGTTGTTGTCGGTTTGTTTGTTTAAGGACTATTGCGCATAAAAAATGGTTCCCTGATAGAGGCAGCAGCTCTGAGTCCCAACTGAAAATGCAGGCAGTTTATGCTTTATCAATACACATCTGTATTAAGCTTTATCTGACTTTTCTTAAAACTTTCGACGCATTTAATTAATAAAAAGCCCAATGAAAAACAGAATAGAGTCCGATCATAAACTAGATCCAGGCAAGGTGGGATTGTCAGGTTGTGACCACTCACATATTAAGTTGTAAGTTTTCAGTTCTTTTGACACAAACAAAATTGTGGTAAAAGCAGTTGGGGTTTTAAGTTGAAGTGTATGCAGATGCAGACGAATGTGTTTTTAGCTAAAAAAAAAAAAAAAAAAAAACTTTCATAAACATATAGATTTGGTAAAATTGACACATATCATCCTCAGTCCAGAACACCTTCAGAGAAGAAGTGAAATTCTGGAGAGATTACGCGAAGATCCATCTGCATGTGCGCTTTTACATTGTGACGTTTTACATAATCGCTACTCGCAAAAGAAACAATACTTCCAACACTGATTTAGCTAAAAACTTGTTTTTTCCCCCCTCCTATATAAATGCATGCATTGGATGAACCAAGATGGATTTTTCTCTTTTTTTAAAATAATTTTTAATGAGCCTATGCTTAAAAAAACGCCAAAAAAAAAATCCCCAAAAAACTTTAATGTCTGTAACAGGGGTGCCAACGACTGAGTCTGTATTTGTTGAGCTCTTCTTTAATAATAACATCCTTATTGCCAAGTCTGTCTTCGGCAGACGCCCCATCTGATTCTATTCTAGGAAGAAATGCATTAATACAACACTGATTCATTCAGAATGGCCCTCTGAAAGTCAGTCACAAGCCTAGCATGGGTTCCTCGGAGTACAATAGGCCCCCTTACAGGCTTATCACTTTTACCATCATAATCATTGGCAGTATGATGCAGCTCCGTCATCAGTTCGAAGTATGACACGAACGACTTCCCCTCTTATTCTAGCCAAGAATAATTAAAAAAAAAAAAGAGAAAAAATCTGGCTAAAAGTTAAAAGCGGCAGCAAACGACGGGGGCGGGAGAGGGGGGTCCATTTCAGACGGCACCTCTGCAATGCCCGTGTTTTGAATAACCATGAAAATAAATCCGGTTACACTGGGTTAGCATTTGACACGGATGTGAATGCTTTAATTTGCCCAAGAGCGAGTATCTACAGAGCTGAGATTTATCTCACCACCGTTACCAGAAAGAACACACAACCACAAAAATCTGACTGTTAACAACTGCTTTGGGGTTTATTTTACAATTGAGAAAGAAAAGGAAACAAACTAACCGGTGCTAAAAAGTTTGTTTTGTTTCTTTTTTTTTTTTTTTTTTTTTTTCTTGTTTTTTTTTGTGTGTCCTTTTTCTTTTTTACAATATTGTCAATAAAACATTGAAATGTATAGTCATTGTGCATCGCTTATTTATTTTTCTACACCATTTCATGCATCAAATTGGATGCAAGTATAATTAAAATCATTTCTGTAAACCGAGCCAAAGTAGCTTAATTTGTATTTTTCTTTAAAAAATGACATTTTGTAGCTCTACAGCATATATTTATGTACACCATCTGTTTTTATGCTTTTTTTTTTATTATTATTTTTCTATATAAAATGACAATATAAAAGTTAGAGAATGCACACACCTTAAGATACAAAGAATGTGGAGCCTTTTTAAATGGTATAAGATATGTCTCATGGAGCACTGACGTTTCACTGGTGGTCATTTACATGTAACGGACTGTTCTCTTTACAGCTGAAGAAAGCGACACAATTTAGAAAGAGAAACTCGTAACAAACCATACAACTGGAAAATCGTTATAAAGTGATGCTTCACAGCAAGGAAAGTTTCATTTTTTTTCTTTCTTTTTTTTCAAGCGCAAACTTGCATACCGACGGCTGTTCAGTTTCACCGATTGACTTGTGACCAAGAAGCAGCATTTTTAATTTTCCAAATGATGTTTTTTGTTGTTGTTTTTTTTTTCTTCTTTAAATACACCAACATATTTATGAGCAGGCTATTTGATATTTAAAAAAAAAAAAAAGAAAGAAAGAAAGTGGAGAAAAAAATTATAATAACAAAAAGAGGAGTTGGGAAGGTGGGAATGATAATCCTCGGATCGTTCCAAATCAGATTTTAAGAAATGCGAGATATTTGAAAACGCGTCCTCTTCACAAATTGAACTGTCTAAGGTGCTACTGTACTTCAGTCTTTCAGGGTATATCCTCCGTTCATTCTTTTGGCGAACACATCTAATGTTCCTCTTCTTGATATCAAGTATTATTACGCAGTCCAGACTCCCACCCATTTATGCCACCTTCGCCGTCGAAGCAGTAGTTGTATTTTTGCCATGAACAGATTCAAATCTCATGTTTAACCTTGTTTCACTAAAATACATGCACAGGTCAGACAAATAGCATATAAATATTTTACAAAATAAGTGTAAAAAAGCTTGGCAAAACAAAACGAAACAAATAAAACAACATTTAAAGAAATGGTCCAGTCAGGCAGTCGTCAACTAAAAATAGTAAGACTGATTTTTTTTTTTTTTTTTCTTTCTTTCTTCTGGCGGCTCAATTCGGCCCAGTGCAGTAACTGTGAACAATGTCATTTTAGTGCAATGAAATTCTAGTCAGTTCCACAGCTGTCAGTCTTTTCCCTCAGCAGCTCACGGATTTGCTTGATTAAACTTTTTCCATTTTGTCGAGCTTCTCCAGTTTCTCCAGAGCAGTGACAAACACCAGGTGGTCCTCTGGAGACTTGCCATGGGTCTTGCTGAGGTGCAGTTTGACTGCGTGTTTGCTGACAAATGTCCGATTGCAAAGTCTGCACTGGTACACAGAGCCCGTGTCGTCCTCCGGTGTGGTCAAGGCTGACAGTGGGCTGCCGAATGTCATTTTGTCTGTGATCACCTTTGAGGCAGCCTGCTGCTCCCGTAGGTGCTCCGCTGACAGTTTGGACAGGTCCTTCAGGCTAAAGCCCAGGTGAGATTCCAGGTGGCTGATGTAGGAGGAGGGAGTCCTGAACTGAGAGGCACAGTCACCACAGAGGAACACGGGCTGGCACGAGTCCATGTTCTTGAGAAACTTGGTGCCCCCAGTCCGTCTCAGCTGATACTTCACATTTGCCAGCCAGTGAGATATGGTGGTCATCGAGAGCCCTGTGAATTTACAGATGTGGACCCTTTCCTGAGGGCCCAGGTCAGTCATTGCGTAACGGCCCTCTGGGGTCTCCCTCAGGCTAGAGGCGAACTGTGCTTGCAAGATGAGAAGATGCTGAGGATTCCAGTTGGACTGCCTCCCTTTCCTCTTCTGTACCGGCGAGAGGTCCTCCAGGGCATCCTCGAACGCGCTGCCGTCGGCATCAGACTTCTCGGAGATGGAGGAGGGCGTTGATGATTTGGGCGTCAGTCGTCCTGTGAGGTTCTTCACCATATCTGAAATGTCCATCAGAGCATTCTCTCTCAGAGGAGAGGAGACAGATTCAGGGAGGGAGATAAGGGGCTTGTTGCCGTTTACGCTATTGTTGGTCAATAACACGCTGCTGTTGGTGTTGTTACTGCTATTAGTGGTGGCCTTATTTTTACTCAGGTCTATGGGCTGGTCGTTACTTTCATACAGCTGAAAGTGGTTAACGGGCTCAGTCGCCTTGCTTTGAGGAGTTGGGGTAAAAGCTGGTTTGTCCATCATGCTGTTGCTGATTTTGTAAAGCATGGACAACGGATCTGCTGCTGGACTCACAGGTTTAGAAGCCTTTCCCAGATGCGTGTTCATGATTGACTGGAGTGCACTCAGAGGGTTGATGAAAGGACTTTCGGGTGAGTGGTCCGTGATGATGCCAAGACTGTTCCCATTCGTTACTGGAGACTGGGAGGCCTCTGAGCCATTTTTTGAAGTGTTGCTATGGCTATCCAACAGACTCTCTTTGGGCTCCTTCTTACAAATAAGCTCAGAGTCTACGCTACCTGGGCTGATACTTCTCAGGCCGGACGGTTTACCGACGGAAAGGTCGTTTGGAGACGGTAATTGCTCCCTCTGCTCTCTCAGTGCAGGAGAGGGTGATTTTACTAATGACGGTGGCCTACAACGCTCTAGACTGACCAGCTTTTCCTCCTTTTCTTTCTTCACGGTGGCAGTTTTGCCCGTCACTTTCTCAACAAGCTCCTCCATGGCAGTGACATTGCTCCTGAGGAGAGTCGGGGAGGAAGGGCTACGAGGGGAGTGGATGACGGCGTTAGAGTCACTCACAAGACTCCGAAGCCCACTATTAAACATTGGCTGCATCTGAACGCTCTGGACGGTTGGGGGAAGAACAGTAGCTGAACTTTTAATTGCACCTTGCAGCTGGTAAGCTGCATGAATGCTAGGATAGCCACCCCATGTGGGAGTGCCCGTCTGGGCCTTGCTGATGGCACTGGATACAGTGTTTTCAAGAGACTTTAGTATATCTAAACCCTCTTTAGGCGTTTCCTCCAGATCTTCTTCTCTAAGGTATTTATAAGATGTAGTATCAGTTTCTGATTTCTCACTTGCGTCATCTTTCTCCTCCTTGATTTTTTTCTCAATAGGCTCACATCCTTCAAGTTTTTCATCCTCTAACCCCTCCCTTTTATCCTCGGAGCCAGAGGAGAGGGCAGGGGAAACTGGTTGGGATTTTACAGTACTGGAAACAGGGAGTCTGGTGGTGGTCGGTGGTAGTGGGATTGACTGAATCTTTTCTTCCACCACTGGATCAAAGACCAATTGTTTGCCTTTCTTAGAGGCAGAGTTTGTAACCTTCAAAAAGTGACCGGTAACCATCATGTGGGCAGTCAGCTGTTGGAGTGTGTCATGCGAGCTCCCACACTCCATGCATTTAAGGATCTGCGCTTTGCGAGCCTCAAACTGCCATGTGTAGCTGGCACCATTTTGGTAGCCGTAGCGGTTGTTTGGCGTCACGTAGGGGTTAGCGGTAGCTTTCGAGTCTTTGCCCATGTCCCCAAGAGACACAGAACCACCACCACCACCACTACCAGCATGGATGGAGTCTGGGGAGCATGGAGAGACTATAACATCTTGAATAGCACGTTTTTTAGCTGAAGTTGGCACCAGCTTAGTAGCCAGGGCTGGCACGGGTTCTTTGAGAGGCACTTTCTGGTAATGCTTGGTCTTGATCATATGTACGCTGAGATCTTGTAGGGACTCAAACGAGTGGCCGCAGTACATACACTTCAGTACTTTCTGAGCGTCCTCCTTCCCCTCCATTTCCATCAAGGATCGCTTACGTGGTTTGGACCAGCGCTTGCCCTGGTCCTCCTCTTTGTCCTTGTTGTCGTCGCGATAGTGACCCGTCTCATTCATGTGGACCGTCAATCCCACCAGCGTGTCGTAAGCGGCGCTGCAGTCTTTGCAGCGAAACTTGCTTGCACCGGTGAAAACAGAGCCATAGAGCTTGTTGTTCTGCCGGTAGAGCTGCACTGTGCTGAAGAGGCTAGGCTCAGGTAAAAGGTGGTATGGGGTCTGTTGAAGAGTTTTGGCGAGTGCTGCCTGGTGCCAGTCATAGGCTACACCACTTCCGTTGCTGGCTCCACCAGCGCTGCTTCCACTGCTGCTCGTCGCACTGTGGCTGCTTGCGGAGTTCGTTGTCGTACCGTTGGTGTTGGCACTCGCGTTGCCTGTGTGGTTGACGGTGTTGGTGGAGCTCCGACCATTGTGGTGACTGTTGGCCATGTTCACCACACTGCTCTTGTTTGTGGTAGTAGTAGGCGAGACAGAGACAGCAGAGACAGGCTCTGGAGTCGTGTGGGCAGTGTTGACACTGCCGGCTGCAGCAGGCTTCGATTTCATGATGTCCATTGTGATGCTAGACCAAGAGGCATCTGAGATGAGGTTTGCATAGACGGCTTTCATCTGCGCCAGGCTGTCCTGGAAAGATAGTCCGTTGTTGGGACGGTAGGGCGGAGCAGAGCCTTCCCTCTCCTGACCGTCTCTGGAAGAGGTGCTCTTGATATCTGCAAGTCTGTCGCTACCGTCGCTGAGTGGAGACCCGTATCCGGCATCCGGGTTAGTGCCATTGCTAAGTGGAGAGTCTCTATAGCTGGGGGGCTGGCCTCCGTCTGCATCCTCCTCTTCATCATTGCACAGGAACTCTGTGTCCTGTCCGTCTAAAGAGAGGCCATCATCCTGCAGGTGCTCTTCCTCATCATGAGTGGTTGCCTTAAGCTCATCCTCAGGCATGTATGCTGGAATGCAGAAAAGAAAGAGGAAAAAAAAAAAGAGGTCAGCTCGGTGAAATTAAAAATTAACGCCACACTAACAGGACCACTGACAAAATAACAAGGAATGAATACTCAATGATGGAAAATGCAGGCTTTCATTCTCTTCCAGAGTGTCTGTGTGTGACTGTATGTGACTGTGTATGCATGCGTGAGCTCGTGTGTATTTTACACACATGTGGCTCTGAGAGGCAGTGGTGAAAAAAAGCCTCCGAGGGAAAAATAAATCGCTGAGCTTCTGACAGTTGTCCTTTTCCTTCTCGGCTATCTATTCTTCCACACGTGTCTCATGTTCCCCAGGAAGACACTGGCTGTTTGGCCTTGTTAGCCCAGCTGCATGCTGAACTCCTCTTTCACCCCCACCCCTTCTTTCTCTCTCCTCCAATGTTTTTTTTACTTCATGTTAGTCATCAGGTTCCATAAAGTCCACATCTTCACACACTTAAGCTCCACTAGAAATTGGTAGTTGAAATAAGTAAAATTCAACTTTGGGAGCTTGTTTAGCTTTTTGAAAGTCACACATTTTGAGTTGATTTTTCGAATTGTATCAAGAAGTGAGTTAAAAAAAAATTTTTCCACTTCATCTGCCCTAACCATTAGCTAGTTTTTTTTTTTTTTTTTTTTTTTTTTACTGACCTGTAAATGCACCCCACTCAAGTTCTACCAGGACGCACAGTCTCTGGTGTGGAGACTCACACTTTTGCTTTTTACCAAAAACAGTAGAAGTTAAATGTGTATGAAATCATTTGAAAGACAGCTATTTCTAATTCATACACTCATTCACAATTCATCTTGGTTTAAACAGGGGGTGAGACATCACAAATGATTAGCCTACCCTTTCCCACAACCAGAACTAGAATTGGGTAAAATCTGGAACTGCAGGGAAACGTTTTACAAAAACCTGGGGAAGGAAAACAAGTCTGGATTTGTGAATCTGAGCTTGAACACTGAAGTCAAACACCTTGTTTGCACACACAATCTTGGTCTCCAAAGCTAATCCTGAATGCAGAATAGCTGCATGTTGTCAGGCCATGCGGTTGTAAAGTGAATGAACAAGTAACAGCTGTTACTATGGGAAACAGACTCAAAACCAGTTATTTAAAGATGAAGTGAGATGAAGGACAAAAAAAGTAAGAGTGAACATGCTGACATCTTACTCAGCAGATGACAAGAAGGGTAAGAGTAAAACAACAAACTTGTCCTGTTTTATCCTTTTAAGTCTTCAAAATGTCTTAAGAGTGGAATGAGTCTCTATATCTGAGTTAAGGTAGGATACACTTCCCTGTCAAAGAGTTGTGAACGCTAATCAAGCAAAGCCTGGACGTTAAAAAAATAGCTCAAAATGTAAATTCTGCAACCGGAAATCGGCCACAAAACCGTCCCTGGAAAAGACGTGTGCACACACATGCTTGCGGTAGTTAGCTAAGCATCTGTAAGCCACAGAGCAAGAAAGCGAGGGAGTAAGGAAGGGATAAGTGAATGAAAAGACCTGGGGAAGAAAGGAAAAGTGAGCAGGAGGTGGTGGTGGAGGGAAGGGCTGTAGAAAGGAGAAAAAAAAAAAAAAAAAAAACATAGGGAGAGGAGTAAGTGAGTGAAGCAGGGAGACAGGAAAGACAGCCCCCTAGCTTCTTCCTTTATCTCCTTCCTGCATGGTGAGATGTGCGTCCTAGATGCCAGTATCAGTCTCTCCTGATGAAACAGATGTGCTGTCAACTTCAAACGGCACGCTAACCTGTCACATCATAATCTAAGTGGACATAATACCTGATATATATACACTGGCACCATTTACTGCTGCCTGAGAGGAGATGGGTGGAGGAGGGGGTGGGGGAAGGTGAGCAGCTGCACCATCAACTGTGACTGCATGATGATGATGATGATGCGCATGTGTGTGCGCGCGCGCGAGTTTGTCCGCACGTTTACCTTCCCGTGCATATCTGTGTATGCACTTTTTACACTTCATACGATTGCTTGTAGAGCGCGAACCCAGCAGCCACCAGTCATAATGTTGCCTATAAGTCTGAGTTCGCCGGGTACCCACTGATACATCCCTCCCCCAAATGAGCAACACACTCCCCTAACGCCTGACAAGATTTCTGGGAAATGAGAGCACTACAGGAGAACCTGGCTGCGCTTCAATCCAACTGACAGACTGAGACCGAGACAGTTTCTAAAACTCCTGAAAATCCCTAACACAGCAGATTAGCATTATGTGCTGCTCTCCCTACAACACATCTGCAGAGCGTCTTCTGTTCCAGCACCTCTCCTCCTCTCCCATAACACGTTGCCAGAGAAGCGGGCTATCAATACGCATCAGCCATTTAAAACAAAAAAAAAAAAAAAGAAAACACAAACGCATCCCGGAGAATGGCTGTCCGCTCTTCACGAGCTTGGCGGCACAGTGCAAACATGCGATAGGAATTACCTACGTGAGCAACTCATGTCTGCTGCAGCCAAAAACAAATAATTAAAAAAAGAGAAGCTAAACCCCAATATTTGGCAGTGTTTAACACACACAGAGAGCAGGTTGAGAGGCGGCGGATCAGAAATATCCCTGGGTGAGTGACAAAAAAAAAACCCAGAATGCGCCAGGGAGGGGCCTGCAGCGATGAGCAGGTCGCCAGGGAACCCTTTGACGATCCCTGTCAATCAATTCCTGTCCTGCCATGTTGTCATGGAAACAACAAAGAGAGGAGATATCAAAAGCATGCAGACAAAAGACTGGCAGCAACCGACATCTGTAAGAATCACAGGCAGCAAAGTGGGCGGCTTTGCATGCCACCAGCGAGTGATATTAGTGATGAAATGTGGTTAGCGTGAGCCTGATCACTTCATCTGCATCTGTTCGGACGGGACGATGGAACCCGGCACGTGATGAAGAGAGAATATAAAAAGCTGCACATCAGCTCAATCACTGCAACTCGGAAGATGCACGCTTCTGACTGGTGAGCAGATTTGGCTTCTCACTCCCTCCGCCTCCCACCACTTTCTTGTCTGGTCCTGGGCGCACATACGCACAGCGAGCATCGGCAGTCACGAGGACGGGGCTCAAGGAAGGGGCACGGGTCTTGGCAGGGGCCGTCCCTGGTGGTTTGGTTTGCAGAGTGGGTGATGCCTGTGAGCAGGGCCATCTGCACGGGCGCCAAAGCGCCTGTCACTTTAGCTCGGGGACACGCCGGCGTCAAGTAGACAGGCGGCAGTGCGGCCAGGACGGGACGGCGGAATCGCTGTCAGAAGCGGCAGCGATCAAGGCCGCCACCAGCCAAGCCAGATCAGAACCATCACACACCCAGGAAATACATAAATATATGCATATTACCGCCCCTCTCTCACTGACCTACTACTAATGCTGTATTGACAAAGAGGAACACAATAAGACACCAAATTATTTTGTAGCCCAGTTTCTTGCACAGGTTCTCACAGCTCTTGGTGTTTTTGCACCTCAAGGGACAAGACATCTCCAAACCAGGTCCTCGAGATCTGCTGCACTGCAGATTTTAGATGCAACCCTGCTCCAACACAGCTGAATCAATTCATGGCTTGTTTGAAGGCTTTGGCCAAACTTGATGGTTTGCTGACAAGGTAATTCAATCATTTGATACAGCCACGTCTAAACCCTGCAGGACAGTAGATCTCGAGGACCAATGTTGGTGACCTGCAGTCTACATCCAAAGCAAAGTTCATGATCCTAAACAGACTAAACATTCCTATGGACTTAATTCAAAGGTGAACACTCGACAAACGGTAACGTGGTTTTGGCATATGTGTTTTTGCGCACAGCTTTCATACAACAGCGCCGACCACCGAGGAGACACCCTACCCTCCACCTTGTTTCAGTATAAGTCACGACTCTAACCTGCAAGATTTTCCAGTCTCTCCCTACATCCTCTGTTCTGCGTTTTGCTAGTGCCACACTTTTCTCCAGACAACCCTCTCTGAGCACAACGATGATGAAATTTTAACCCTGGGCGTTTTAGCCATTTGACATTCTTAATATTATAGTAGTTATTTAGTGAAAAGAAAAATCACATAAACAAACATTCATCAAGATCACTCATGTCTAAATACAAAATCTGGATAGTGGAAATTGACTAGTTCAAGAGAAATATAAACTTTGCTGTTTGTGTGCATTTCTGGAAAAAAAAATACACACAATAACTTCGGAAAAATCACACAACACTTTGTACATAGGACTGTGGAAATAGTTTGACTTCTGCTTGATGTCGAATAACCACTTGAAAATTGATGAATTTATTCATTTTGGAGGAAGTGTGTGCAGTGGAACATGGTGGTGGCTGCATCATGCTGTGACGATTCTGTTCTTCAGCAGGGACAGTGAAGCTGATCAGAGTCGATGGGCAGATTGAAGCAGGTAAATGTAAGGCAAATCTCCCTTCCAGCAGAACAACCCTACATATCCAGCCAGATCTGCATAGGAATGGTTCTTGGCAGAAAGTGTGTTGGGAAGAAAACTGAAATAGATGTTACAAACGTACAACATCTTCCTTCCGCTTCACGATTCCGCTCTACTTTGTGTTGGTCTATTACGTACAATCTGAATAAAACACATGAAGCTTTTTGAAAAATGTCAAGGTCTACGTATGCTGAATATGCTATAGAGAAGTCTTAAAATAGCCTACAGCACAATAACACTGACTTGCACTTGCAAAGGTTGCTATGTCTCAAGCTACATAGAATAACATCTATACAGCCTGCTATTATTACTTTTAAAAGAATCCATGTATGTGTTTGGGTCCTGTCTTTATTATTACATAAATGAAAGTGTTCCAGAAGGACTACTTCAATGGAGGTGTATAATTGTAAATGTTGTTTTCACAAATAAAAACAGTTCTTATGTTATTCAGACATTTTCAGCATTGCCACGCGTTCTCAGCTGGATGCAAGCATGCTCCATTCCACCGTAGCGTTGGCTGTGTGTTTAGGTTTGTTGTTTTACCAGAAGGGGAACCTCCACCCCCAGTCTCAAGTCTTTTGCTTAACATCTTTTCTGCCAGAACTGCCCTGTCTTTAGCTTTGTTCGTCTTCCTAGCAACTCTGACCAGGTTCCTTGTCTCTGCAGAAGAAAAGCAAACCGATCCGAGATGCTGCCACCACCATGTTGCCCCGTTGGCAGGACGATAGTTCTCCACCAAAAACGACGACGGATGAGCGTGTAAGCAAAAAAACATTCTTTTTCCGTACTCGAATTTAATCATCAGATTTTTAATGGCTGAAAAGTCAGAAAAAAAAAAATCTCTTTTCTTCTACTCTGCAATAACAGGCAACTTTATCAACATGCAGGTTTTTTGGTTGTGAGACGAAACGTGAAAAGGGTCAGCGAGTTAGCGACGTCTTCGCCGGCTTGTTTTTTGACGACGTCGAACGGCCGAGAGTCCCAACCAACGCCTGACCCTCGCACTGGAGCACGATGCAGTTCGGGCCATGTCTGCAACACTCCTCCTCACACACGCCGTAACTCATCGGATGTCCTGAATTTTGTAAACACTCCGAATGAAACAGAACCAGCAGACACGTCAGCCTCTTGGCAAGAAACATATCGCTCCTTTTCAAAACTTCACTATCCTCCCCGTCCTTCTTGGCTTGATTTTTTTTCTCTGTTGCCTTCTCCCTTTTCTTTGCTGAGAGTCTGCTGGTTGTTAAATCAATATAACTCTCAGGCCCGAGGAGCTTCGCCATTTGGCCGCTGTCAAAGCCAAACAAACCAGATAAGAAAGGCAGAAAGGCGATGAGATGGGAGAGGGAGAGAGAGATAGGGGATGAAACGATTCGGCTTCCCCCCCACTCCTCCACCGCAGGGGCCGCGTCTTCCCGACGCCCCCCCACACCCCCTCCTTCTATTTATTTACACACATTTCTTTATTTATTTGATGTGGGTTTGGGAAGAGGGGGCAATCACTGCAGTCATTTGCGGCACTAATGTCCAATCACTCACCCCTTCACTCATGTGATTTAGGCAGTGCAGGAGTGCGTCCGTGGCAGGGGATAGCGGGGAAGGTGGTGGGTACAAGTTGGGGAGGGCCGAGGCCGTTTAGCCCAGGCCCCTAATAGGAAACTGGCAGTCTTATTCCTTCCCCAGATTCTGTTTGTCACCCCGCTCTCCATTACGTGCCTCTCAGCCCTGATGGCTTCAGACAGGAGCTGATCAAAAAGCCATCGCTTGACCTACACGCCGTGGCAGAACACGGCCCGCGCCCGGCGCAGGCACGGGTCGAGATGAGACGAAGGCTGGAGGAGGAGAGGAAGAGGAGGAGGAGGAGGAGGGTGTATGTCAGTGCATGGTGCAGAGCAGAGAGGGGGGCCGAGGGAGGAAGAGGGGGGTGCGGGGTGGGCTGATAGCTCTCGGGCCGGGACAAGAGGGCTGTAAATAAAATGACATTATTATTTCCTCTGTCCCGTCATGTAGAAAAGCCAATTATGGTAATGCCGCTGCCGGCGTGTCAGAGGGAATGCTGGGATGTGCTTCCCGTGAAGCGGCTAACATGAGAGCAATGCCCCTGATCAGGAACGCGGGCCCCTTCCTGACAAGAGACAGAGCAGATAGGAGGAAGAAGACGAACTAAAGAGAGCGAGAGAAAGTGAGAAAGTGAGAGAGAGAGAGGGGGAGAGAAAGAGATGAATCAAACTGCAAAAAGCTGCGTGTGGGCCTTGTTTTCCTGAACGGATAAATATTGAGCTATCTGCAGCAGAGAAGCTGTTTAGTCTGACGAACCAGGAGTTTCGTCCCAGTCAGAATTCAAATGGAGACGCATTGATCCCATTGTAATATCTGTATCGATCCCGATATTGACAAAAATTGTGGATGTTGGGTATTGATGACAATGTGCCCAAAGGGGCAGATCTTTACAGTCTAATTCTATGGTTTGTGCTCTGACATCGCAATTTATTGTTTATTTTGCATCATATTTAAAATTCCTAATCAGACTTTCTGAGCCGTTCGAAAAGTTTCTTGTAGTTAATTTTTTTCCATGTTTGACCAAAACACTCAACTTCTTGTTGATGTCAGCTTCAGTATCTTTATTGTTTATTTTACATTGGCTAACATCGCTCTGACTGAACAAATAAAAGTCGCTTTTACATGTTTGACCAAGCTTGTGAAGATATTGGTATATTTAAGTGTGTTGTACTGGTGCAGAGTTATCAAATAAATGTGTATTTCGGTACAGTTACCTCTGTGTTTAAAAAGACGACAATTC
>CAKLNU010000905.1:0-192500 GCA_922788865.1 Poeciliopsis turneri | reverse complement strand
TAAGTGGTTTTAATTGTTGCTATTTGATGGACTGTGATTGGTTTCTGAGCTGCACAGCTAATAAATCAGATGTTTAAATTCTGGTTTTATGAAGCGGTACAGCAGGAACGGGAGGATTTGGCTGAACTCACGCAGTGTAGGAGGGAGGGGTAAGTAGTAGGCGGCGGAGTCCTCCAGGAGACTCAGGACGTTGTCCAGTCCCGCCGCCGCCGCCCGGCCCGCCTGCGTTTCCTGCAGCTGCCGCCCGGCCGTCCGGACCGACTCAGCGGCTCGCTCCAGCTGGTCCAGAGCGCCGTCCAGGCCGTCCACCGCCCACACCTGGACATCATCCAGAGTCAAAAAGAAGGCGTCCTTCAAGTGACTCATCACCTGAGGATGGAGACAGAAACTTTAAGTCCAGGACGCTGCTGGTCCACTGCTAGTGGAGCTACTTCTTTGGTTTGAGCTTTAACACTTTTTTAACTTTGAAAACATTTCGTTATCAAAAGTCATCCCAAACAATCACTTCCTGAAAACCAAACTGCACAGCAAGACGTGTAATAACACACTTGGCCACGTGGAGGCGACATGGAGCATGTTGTATCATCGACATCCAGCAAGAATCAACCTGGTAAAATCACTAAGTTAAAATGTTAATGTTGCTAATTGCTCTGTTAATCTAGTTAGCTCCCACATATCACTGTCTTAATGCATCACTTTAGCATTAGCTTCTGCTATCTACTATGTTGGTGCCAGCTGCAGCATTAGTGGAGCTATGCTTGTTGTTAGCCCTTTAGGTTGTTAGCCCTTTAGCACCGCTAACTTTTTAGCTTGCTAAATTTCTGATCTCAGTAGCATCTCTGCAGGGTTTCAGAGTTTTTACTGCCTGATCCTCAGGTCGGTTAAATCTGAGGAAGTTTAAAGGAGGAGTGTGAGTTTTACAAAGGCTCGCTCGGTTCCGGGTCTCCAGCAGGTTCTGGAGAACTCACCTCCTCTGTGGACTGGTTCAGGATGGGAAACGTCCTCTCCAGACTGTCCAGACCAGTCAGAGCCAACCTGTTGGCGAGGTCGACTGGAGAAGACACCACTACAGTCAGAGAAACCGGTTCATGGGCTTCATGCATTCATCAACAGAACCAACAGAACCGGGCTCACTTTGGGGCTCCAGACTCTGGAGGAGGGGCGTGGCCCGTCTCAGGGCTTCCTCAGACACGCCGCGAACTCCGACCTCTGCCACGCCCCCCACAAAGCCCAGCAGGGGGTAGCGCTCTTTGACCCCGGAGAGGAGTGAAGACACGGACAGGAACGTGGAGCGGACCAGAGGCAGATGGGCGGCTCTGAGCAGGGCACTGGTCTGAAACGGGTCAGAGAGCCGTCACAGCAAGAACCAGAACTGGAGCCAGAACCAGAACTGGAGCCAGAACCAAACCGGAGCCAGAACCGGAGCCAGACCTACGCAACTGGAAACAGAACCATCCATCCATCCATCCATCCATCCATCCATCCATCCATCCATCCATCCATCATTTCATCCATCCATTCATCCATCCATCCATCATTTCATCCATCCATCCATCATCCATCCATTCATCCATCCATCCATCATTTCATCCATCCATCCATCCAACTGAACTAACCTTGTGATCTGGACTATCTGCCATTTCTTCTCTGCTGCTCTGAAGGGAAACAAAATGGACGTCACAGATCTTCACCGGAACCAATGAGAACTTCAGAGGCCTCCAGAACCAGAACCGGATTAAATCACCTCAGAAAGATTTATCATTTCCTGACCAAAGTTTGAAACTGTTATTGTGAACCTGGAAGAACCAAAACGTCCAAAATTGACTCAAATTTCAAAGTTTATTTTTTAATCCGACCAAAAGAAAAACTGATCAAATTATATCGGATGGAAAATCAGAAATCTGGTCTGATCTGTTCAACTGGAGATTGAACAGATCAGATCAGATTCTTCCTCCAAAGATGAAGAATCTGGACTTTATTACCATGTTGCTGTTAAAATGCCTGAGGCCACACCCAAAGCACAAACCGCATCAGAATCAGAACCAGATGTTTAAATCTGGATTAAATGATTTCTGATAAAACCAAACGTCTGCTTTTCCTGAGGAGCTTTGAGGTTTTTTTTTTTTACCAGACTCTGATCCTTCATCCCTCTGAGCCGTTTAAACTTCACACACAACTTATTCAAGTTTCAACTAACTTTCCTCTTTCCCTGAATATTCAAAATGCTTCCTGAAGAATTCAGCTTTTTCGATTTCACTTTGCAGAATCTGAGCCGGTTTGGGACGCTGGGTAAAAACCAAACATCAGTTCCTGTTTCCAAAATGAATTCATGAAGCTGCAGCAGAGAAGGAAAGCAGAAGCACAAACCGAATCCTTTCTGATGTGAAACACTTCCTGCTGCTGTTCAGGTGAATCTGCACCGCTCGATGTTCAGCTGAGGATGGAAACTTTAAAAAATCGCAGACAGAAGCTGAGAAAAGCTGCTTCAGCCGGCTGAGCCCAGTGGGAATAACGATGACGAGGATGAAGGAAGAAGGTTTAAAAATCCATCTGGGTTTAGGGGGAAGATATCAGCGTCCTGATTGGCTGGGGCGCCGTGTGATGTCAGCTTCCTGTTTCTCTGACAAATCAATTAACCTTGAATGAAAGGAAACATTTAGGAGGAAAGAGCTGGAAACTCCAGGGAGCCGTTCCTTACTTACACAATATTAGCCTAAATAATGTGGATTATTTAGGCCACAGTAACAGAAAACACTGAGCTTCATTTTTCATTCATATTTCAACATTTTCTTCATTCATTTATAAAAGTATATCAAATAATAGTTTTAAAATAAATATTTTGTAAGCAAGCTGAATATTTAGTTTCATCAAAATATTTAACTCTTAATTTTATGTTAAGTATTTAGTCAGTAAAGTAAATGTTTATTTTTTTTTAAAGCAAATCTTTAGTTACAAACTAGAAATTTAAATGTTTAGATAAAAGCAAAAATATTTAGCTTAGAACTAAATATTGACTAAATGCTCTTCTCCAAACTAAATATTTAACTAAATAACTGCTAACTAAACATTTTGTTTGCCAACTAAATATTTAGCTCTCATGGTGTGAAGAGACTCGGTACTGAACCCTGAGGGACTCCATGGAACAAGAGACAGATTTTAGAAATGAACATGGAACCGACCGTCGCTCCTCCCACCCTGCCGTTCATCTGAACCAGAGCCAGTGAGCCAAACGCGCCGTCCTGAAGGTCTGCGGTTCATCTCCGCTCTGACGGTCTGCGGTTAATCGCCGCTCTGACGGTCTGCGGTTCGTCGCCGCTCTGACGGTCTGCGGTTCATCGCCGCTCTGACGGTCTGCGGTTCATCGCCGCTCTGACGGTCTGCGGTTCATCGCCGCTCTGACGGTCTGCGGTTCATCGCCGCTCTGACGGTCTGCGGTTCATCGCCGCTCTGACGGTCTGCGGTTCATCACCAGACCATCACAAGTCGTTCTCTGAAACCGAACCAGGAGATCTTGAGCTGCCGGCCTCCAACTTCTCCACAATCTGAGCAGGAAGTTTTGATTTTGATTTTGGCCAATTATTGACACTGGGGTAAAAATTAGGCTTTTTGTTTCCAACAGAACATAAACTGTCAGGTTTGACTCGACCCAGTAGAAACAGATTTACCAACGATATCAAAACTAAAACATGGCTCCATGTTTGACTTGTTGAAGTCTTTGGGTAGAACAACAAAGCTGCAAATAGTTTTGTACCTTCCTGTATTTTGATGATTCATAATGATGATGATCAAGAACTTTTTCAGAAAACCATTAAAGTGGAACAGGAAGGTTTTACTGCCTTCCTGTTCCTTTTAACGGAGACGTTTCCCGACTCGCTGCAGGTTTCAGTGCTTCAGGTTCAAAACTTACAGGTTACAGTAAATGACTTGTGTTTAATAAAGTTAATGGATGTTTGCAGAGAGTTGATCTGTATGAAACCCTGTTTCTCCTCAGTGTTTGAGGATTTCATGTGTCGGTTCAGTGTGTGGTTCTGAACATCCATTGAGTCCAACCTGGAGATCCTCTTGTCTCAATCAGGCTGAGATGAACGATGAGGAATCAAGTTTATGACTTTGATCACAAGTTCTCCAAAACGTGACGCTTCTTTGGGAAGGAATGACCTTCAGTAACGAGCTTGAAATTCCAAGTTCCCCAACATACCAGGGGGATTGTTGGCTTCCTTTAAGGTAGCAAACAGATGAAGACGGGTTGGCTGAAGTCTCCTGTACCCTCAGATATCCTCCTACTGGTGAAACGCTGGTTCAACGTTTCACTGACGGGAGAAAAAACACTTTGTTTCTCCAGAACGACCCACAGAAACTCCAGCAACCGGATTCTGAGGCTGGAAAATGAGACAGCTATCAGGTCGTAACGCTCAGTTTGGTCCGTTTCTAAAAACTGACCAAGCAGCCAAAGGTCAGCGTCGATGAAAGGTCGCTCTGGGCGACCCTCTGACCCAGTCCTGCAGGGTCAGAGGTCTCATTCAATCCCCCGATTGGAGCTATTTAACCTGCTAACTAAATGTTTAGTTAGCATGCTAATTATATTGCTCCATTCTAAATATCCATCCATCCATTTTCCGTCACCCTTCTCCCTAACGGGGTCGGGAGTTGCTGGTTCCTCTCCAGCTGCGTTCCGGGCGAGAGGCGGGGTCACCTGGACAGGTCGCCAGTCTGTCGCCGGGCAACACAGAGAGACAAACAGGACAAACAACAATGCACACCCACACTCACACCTAGGGAGAATTTGGGAAGGCCAATTAACCTGACAGTCATGTTTTTGGACTGTGGGAGGAAGCCGGAGAACCCGGAGAGAACCCAGCATGCACAGGGAGAACATGCAAACTCCGTGCAGAAAGACCCCGGGCCGGGAATCGAACCCAGGACCTTCTTGCTGCAAGGCAACAGCGCTACCCACTGCGCCACTGTGCAGCCCTCCATTCTAAATATCAATAAGCTAAAGTTAGTAAGCTAAATGTTTAGCTTCAAACTAAATATTTAAGCTGAGCACATTTCTGATAATATTGGGTTAATATACAAATTCACTGGCTGATTAGCAGATGTGTAAAAGTAACTAAATATTTGTTTAAATAAATATTCAGCTTGATAGGAAATATTTTGTTTCAAACTATAAAGTTAGCAAGTTTAATATTTAGTTTAAAGCTAAATATTAAACTTTCTAACTAAATATCTTGATAGCTAGCTAAATATAACTTGAAACAAAATATCAACTTAGCTAAATATTTTGCTAAAATGCTAATGTACTTGCTAATAAGTGGAAGTGAACTATGAAAGTAAAAGTGCGGTGTTGTGAACGTCCTGCTGGTTTCCTGCCGTGTTTTTATGGTTTTTCTTTTCCACTGTTTCAGTTGAACCAGGTTGAGCCGTTTTAAAGGCAACCCAGACATTGATCAACGGATCTGCAGCAACATTAACCGTCCAGGTTGATGCAGCTCTTTATGTCTGTGGTTCTGTGAGTAAACTGATGTTTGGGGGCATGAGGTTATTTTTATGGTGTTTTCTTTTCCTGGTCCGACTCCATCTTGTCTCTATCAGGTCCGATCTACGAGTTGAGGTGAACCAGACGCAGTGAGATCCGCCGGCCTGAGTTCCCCTCCAGGCCGTTCCCGTGATGAAGGCCTCAGTATTCCAGGCTTCATGTGATCACCGCCTCATTCGCCACACCGGCTTCGGTGGTTTTCAGGCCTTAGAGACGACTCAGCTGCTCAGGGTTGACTGTGATTATCACCGTCACGCTGCGGTGACTCGCGGATTTCTCCTTCCAGTCAACAAAGCCTGTTTACAGTCAGAGCAGGTCAGGATGCATCCGCTGACGTCCGGCGGTCGGGAGATGACTGACTTTCATAATTCAGCTCTTAATATCAAAATGAAGTTGGAAGTGAGGAACTTTTACTTCCTGACTTCATTACTTTTTATTTTCTTTCCAAGTAAACAGCCTTTCTAATAATCCGTCAGCTGATTAACATTCTTCATGCTTTTCTCCAGGTTTTCTGTGGAGTGTCTGGCAGTTGGAGTGTTTGACCATTTCCACCATGTGTGGCTGCTGGTTTGACTGGGACCAGCCTGTCTGGACGGTCGGGCTCCTACAGACCCGCCTTGACTGGACCAAAGCAGCGACTTGGTTACAGAACCAGCTTTATATCATCGGATCGTTTGGTTTTTACTGGCTGTTCTAGCAGAACATCAAAACGAACTTTTAGAACCAAACCTTCAGTAATTATCAGCCATTATTACTGTTTATATGTTTGTATGATTTGAATATTTATTCTGGGGACAGATGGAGATTTGAGTCATGAAAATAAATGACTTGACTTGGACTTGTGTTCTGAGGCTCGAGTTTTACTGTGACGAGTTTAAACAGCCAGTGAAGTTGGCAGATTATTATGGGATGTTAATGCTGCTAGTCATCCTTTCAGCTGCGTCTTCATATTAATGAACGTCTCTCCAGCTGAATGCTGCATTAAATGGTTTTCATCATTTCATAAAGAAATTAACTTAACTGACCTCTGACCTTCTCTCCTGCTAAACTAGCTGCTGCATTAAAATGACACTTCCTGTTGGAAATGTCAAAATAAGAGCACCGTTCATTCAGAAGTTCAATAAGCCGCTAGTGCTGAGCTTCTTAATCTCTGAATTATCGACTATTTTATATAATTTCTACCCTAAACCTGAACGAGTTGGTTCAATCCTGGTCCTGTGACACTGCAGAGGCTGTTAGCGTTTAGCATCTTAATGCTAAACATGCTAACGCTAATGTCAGCATCTTCATTTCTAGAAGCTCCATTAAAACTATAAATATTCTTGCTTTTTTATTTAGTATGCTAATTTATTCAATAATTTAGAGATTTTTGTGTTGGAAAATCATTAAAATAAACCAGGAGAAACTAGAAGAAAGGACGCAGCCCTCTTACATAACTTGTTTTTTATTTGCACGTCCACTGAGTGTTAACAAGCCCAACACAGAGGTTAGCATCCAGGTCTACAGCAGGGGGCGCTCAAACACACGAAAGCTCTGAGGACAACAGACAGGAAGGAAACCAGCAAACAAATTCACATCTGTACAAATCTACAGTCTGTCGGTCCGCTCCGCTCAGAGGAAACCGTCCAGCGTCAAAACGTTCCGGTGAGGCGCAGATTTACACGAGTTCATGTTTGTGGAGCAGCTGCGGATGGATTAACGTCAAACTGAGACTGAACTGCGTCAGCAGTGAGCGTTAAGCCCAAACTGCGGCTCCTCTCTGTTCAGAGGAACCAGAACCAAGCGGGGAAACGGCGCCATCTGGCGGCGGATCGCTCACAGGGACAAACAGGGAGGCGTGAAGCAGAGAACAGGTCAAAGCTTCAAACCCGGACACTACAACACAAACACAATAAACCGCTAGTCTGAAGCAGCCTGATTAAAACCTGAATGCATTCAGGAGCTTTGAAGTCGTTAGGAGTGAAGGGCGCCCTCTGGTGGGCTTGTTTATTAATGGGCTGGGATGGAAACACCCAGAGGTTTTGCTTGAGGTTTCAGTAACTCTTTATGTCACTGAACATGAAGGAGTCTTCAGAAATGTCGATGACTGTTGCCATAAGCGTTAAAAGTGTCAACTTTGCATCAAAGTTGTCATTTTTTTTTCCATAAAAAAGTAAATTTTGTGGAAAATCAACTTTTTGATGTTTCCATCATATAATTTTATTCTCGTCAGAAACAAATATGGAGCGTTGCTTTGATTCTTTCATGAATCTGTTAATCTCCATGGCAACCATTCCGCTGCACAAAACACCTGGGTGGACCGAGCCCTGCCCCCAAGGCGCAGCTCCTCCCCCACTCAGCTCCTTCAGACTAGCCAGCAGCAATTAGCAATCACCTGCTGAGGCTGGTAAAAATGCTAAAAGGTTAACAGAGGAGCCATGTTGGGATGACTTCCTGGAGGCGGAGCTTCAGGAAGAAGAGGAGTTTTTAAAGAGACAGAGGCGTAATTTCAAGGGGTTAAATCTGGAAGTTAAATTTCTTTCAGTTATATTTGACAGCATTTTGACAACTGAACGTAACAAAGTTACTTGATTATATAAAGTGGCACCGGATGCCCTGAAAATACGTAGTAGCGCCCCTTTAAATAAAAAAACAACAACACTCTCATTGTATTTTACAGTTTCACTGTTTTCTACATGATCAACCCAAAAACAGGCTGATGTCTGAATCCTGACACCGTCCATCAACCCCCCAGGTTTTTATGGTTACTTTTGTAATTTTTTGCAATCAAAATAGCAAAATTTCTGATGCTAGTTTTTTTCCTTCCAAAAACTATTTATAGAAGAAAAAACCCAATAAGAGGCAAACGGTTCGCACCGGAAACGTCTGTATCTGTTACAGAACTTTAAAGACGGGACATCGAGTAAGAAACACCGCCCCCTGCAGGTGGGAGTTAGCATCACTTAAACCCAATGTTTATGATGTTTTTTTGCAGAAAATTTGCAATAAACTCATGATTAGAGAGCAAGTATGTGGGGATCTGATGATTTAGTGTGAATCAGAAACTGTGGGACTGAAACAGTTCAAACATCTGGCCTCTGCTTCAGCCTCCAGGATAAATCAGGTATGTTACATCAGCTGGAATCAGTCCGCAGGTTTTCTCTGCAGTACTTTGGGGCCGGGACGAAACCCGGCATCTTCAGGCTTCTGGGAAAGTTCTGGAGCGGGACAGAACCCGGACCGTTGCAGGCGGGGAGCATGCTGAAAACAGAGGAAGTTTTCTCTGCGCGGTGGAGCGTCGCAGCGTCAGAGGATCTCTGCAGCTCGGAGCTTCAGAGACATGCGCAGCTGCAGGAGGAGGGGAGGCGTTTCTTCTTCTTCTTCTTTTTAAAGCGCGGTGGACCCGCCCTCTTTTCTTTTCAAATGAAACTTTAGGATTTTTTCTTAAACTTGCAAAACGTTTTGGTGGATAATAGAGACGGAGAGTTGGACTATCATCACAGCGGTGTGTGTATTGCAGATCTGGTAACGTGTGTGTGTGTGTGTGTGTGTGTGTGTGTGTGTGTGTGTGTGTGAGCTGTACACTGAGTCTTTGTTTCCCAGTAGGGATCACTGATAGAGTTTCAGCTGCTTCCTCCTCCTCCTCTTCCTCAGAAGTCGCTCAGGTTGTGCCACTTGGAGATCTGCCTGCGCGGGTTTTCACACACCTCCCGCCAGTGGGAGGCGCCAGAGGGGCAGGGGCTGTGCAGGCCCAGCAGCAGGCGGCCCAGGACCTCGTTCTTGGTGGTCCGGTCGAAGTCCACCACCAGGAACTCCACGGAGACGTCGGGCAGCAGTTCGGGCGGGATGTCGTAGATGAAGGACTCGTTGAAGACCGGGTTCAGCGTGCATTTCTTCACGTGCGTCTTCTTCTTGGCGATGCGCTTACGGCCGTAGAAAACGTTCACCTTCACGTACGGATCTGAGCGTAGCAGAAGAAGAAGATGAGCTGCAGAGGATCAGCATGACGCAATCTGCTTTTACTTTAGTACATATTTATATTTTAAATGTCAAAATTGAATCAAAGTAGTAAACATGTGACACCTTTTTGACAAAAATGGAATAAAAACCAAACTAATGAAGTGAAACAAAACGGTTATTTTTCTTATTGCATTTTGATTTATATTAATTTATGTAAGAGAATAAAGTTACAAAATATGAGCAGAGTCATAATTTAAGTTGCAATAGAGATTAAAGAAAAATATGAGAATAAAATTGAAATGTTACAAGAATAATGTGAAACTGTAGAATTAAGTTGTTGGATGGATGGAACCTACAAAAATGGAACTAGGTAAATATTACACAACAACCTTTGATGAATGGATGGATGGATGGATGGATATCCATCCATCCATCCATCATCCATCCATCCAACAACTTAATTCTACAGTTTCACATTATTCTTGTAACATTTCAATGGATGGATGGATGATGGATGGATGGATTGTTGGATCAATGGATGGATGGATGATGGATGGATGGATTGTTGGATGGATGGTTGGATGGATGGATGGATGGATGTGGATGGATGGATGGATGGATGGATGGATGGATGTGGAATGAAACCGTAGATTCATGTGTTTCGCTGCAGAGCGTCTCCTGGTTCACTCACTGGCTGACAGGCCCGTCATGTCCATCTTGGGCAGATGTCTGGCCTTCAGGACGACCACGCTGAGGCGGTGGGACACGGGCTGGTAGGACAGCGAGGCCAGCAGCTCACCGCGGCTCTCGCACTGAGAACAGAGAGCAAGAGGATCAATGATCAGCCTTAACTGCCAATAATCAATAATCACTTTCACCACCAATAATCAATAATCACTTTCACCACCAATAATCAATAATCACTTTCATCACCGATAATCAATAATCACTCTCCCAGTGAGGAATAAAATGAAGTTGTCAGTTGGGTTTTAAGTGGTTCTGTGTTGTAATGTTGGTCCGGTTCCTGATTGGACCCAGTTGGTTCTGATCAGAGGACTAAAGAATCTGTTCATGTTTCTGTGTGAAGCGCAGCAGCCTGTCTCCATGGTAACGCTAAGCTAGCAGCAGCTTCCTGCTCACCTGCATGTTCCTCTTGGTGATCTGCTGGCTCAGGTGGACCCGGCCCGTGCTCGGGTCCACGCCCTTCAGCGGCACCACGGCCTCCCCGATGACATCATCGCGGGCGAAGCGGTCGAAGCTGAGCACCAGGAAGTGCAGCGTGAGGTCGGGCAGCGCGCTGTACGCCACGCCGTAGAAGGTGAAGGTCTCGTCGAAGACGGGGTCCAGCGTCTTGCGCAGCACGCGGGTTTTGACCCGGTGCTTCTTCTCCGGCAGGATGGTCATCTTCACGTAGGGGTCGGAGCTGCCGGCCTGCTCGTCCACGGCGGGGAGGCCCCGGGCCCCCACCACCGTCACCACCAGCGCCTTCTTGGGGAAGTTGTAGTCGACGCTGAGGCTGACGGAGCCCAGGTTGGGTTCCGGTTCCGGTTCGGAGGAGGCGGGGGTGAAGGGCGACGCCGTCTTGCTGCTGGTCTGGCTGCTGCCGGCCGAGCTGCTGTCCAGGCAGCAGTAGTCGGCGCGGACCGGCAGCGCCCGCTCCAGCCGGGCCTGGCTGTGGGCGGGGCCCGGCCCGGAGGGCGGGACCAGGTGACTCATCTGCAGCTGGCCCGGGACGTCCAGGATGTTGTTCTCCGCATCCACCAGGACCATTCCCCGGCCCGCCGCGCCACCGGCCGAACCGCCGCGCTCGCCGTCGCGCTCCGACCGGTCGGCGCGGCGGATTCCACGGACGATCCGCTTGCTGCCGCTGAGGGATTCTGGGTAAATGCTGATGCCCTTCAGCATGTGGATGAATTTGTACGGCGGGTCCTCTGCGTCGCAGTATCGGTCGCCGTGCAGCTTGTAGCGCCCGGTAACCCGGAGGTAGCGGCGCTGGCAGAACGACCAGAGCAGGACCAGAACCACCACCACCAGAACCAGGACACCAGCTCCAAGGAAGCCCGCCAGCACCGGGGACATGGCTGGACGAGACACAGAGGACAGGAAGACGTCATTCAGTACATCTGCTTTCAACCCAAATATCCTCCAGTGACACCAAGCAGAGGCCACGCCCATCAGAGCATCATCGGCATGGAGACGCGGTGGAGGGTCTGTCGACGCCGCGACCCGACTGTGACCCCGACCCGACCGCGACCCGACGACACGGATCTCTGTGGATGATATCAGCGTATCGTTGGCATAGTAACAGTTTCCTTTAATGAAATGAAGGAAGCTGGAGGAACTTAATGTTGCTCCTGATAAAATAACAGGAGATCTTTGGATGTTTTGGTTAAAGCTACCTTGGGTTGACCTTTGACCCAGGCTTTAGCCTTGAAAATCATGTCACACCTCTGGTTCCATCCTGTCTTTGGAAATCATATCTGCTGGTTTTGTTTAATCAGTTAGCTTGAAAGCTAACTGATTAAATTAATGAGTGAATTAATATTAATGCTGAGGACAAAATGTCTCAGAAACACCAGAACCAGCTGGTTCTGCATGCTGGTACCACAGAGTCTCTGTTGAGTTGTGAGGATGAAAAGTTGGTAAAGATCCTTCATCAATAATGTTCAAGAACTGAAGCTGATTGAGGAAACAAAACAAGAGAAGAAGTTTGGCATGAAAGGAAAAAACTGGGAAGATTTTTATGTTGAAAACAGGAAAATGACTGAACCAAACTCTGCATGGGAACTAAACTCTGCATGGGAACTAAACTCTGCATGGGAACTAAACTCTGCATGGGAACTAAACTCTGCATGGGAACTAAACTCTGCATGGGAACCAAACTCTGCATGGGAACTAAACTCTGCATGGGAACCAAACTCTGCATGGGAACTAAACTCTGCATGGGAACTAAACTCTGCATGAGAACCAAACTCTGCATGGGAACCAAACTCTGCATGGGAACTAAACTCTGCATGGGAACTAAACTCTGCATGGGAACCAAACTCTGCATGGGAACCAAACTCTGCCTGGGAACTAAACTCTGCATGGGAACCAAACTCTGCATGGGAACTAAACTCTGCATGGGAACTGCTAGCGAGGATTTAACTGCTCAGAGTTGAGGAAGATGGTGATGATGAAGAGGAGAGCAGGCCTTTGTTTGCAGCACAGTGGTGCCTTGTTGCCCTGATGCGTCCTATGAGCCTCACTGCTGCAGCTCCACTCAGTGCTGCAGCAACCCGACTGCAGCGTGGAAACAAAACCCAGAAACGGCCGATTTAAAAAATACAAAACTGCAACGTTTCAAACTCGTCTGCAGGATCAGAATGGTAAAAACACGACGATGTGCATCAGAATAAAACAACCTGCAGCTGGTTGCTGCAGCTGGTTGCTGCAGCTGGTTGCTGCGTTGCTGCAGCTGGTTGCTGCGTTGCTGCAGCCATTAAAGCCTGAAAGCTTTCCTCCGTTTCCGGCTTCCATTCAGACTCCAGCGGATGATGTCATGTTTGGGAAGAGTTGAAACGGCTCAGATCACTGCTTAGCAACACACACACACACACGTCAGTTGTGTGTGTGTGTGTGTGTGTGTGTGTGTGTGTGTGTGTGTGTGTGTGATTTACTGATTCTGCTGCTGAAAAACCTCCTGATTCTCTGGAATATTTCGTTTCAAACTGTTTCTGATTGGTTGGATATTTCTCCAAAATGTTATTTTTTCTCAAAAGTCGATAAAAACATCAGAAATTTAATTTTACATCAACAAGATGATTTTCACAGACGTTTCAGCTGAAAAGTTGTCATATTTCAGAATTTTTTAAACCTTATTTCTAGTGAATTATTCAAATCATTTCCTGAAAATGATTTTGTTTTGGTTTAAAACTGGACTTTATTCTGACTGAGGATGTGAAACTTTCTGTACTCGGTCCAGAATCGATCAGTAACCTGTTAAAAATCGGATTTTACTTCTTGTTCCCTGAATGCATCAGAACTCCCAGGTTCCTCCTGGTCAGTAAACGCATCATTAAACAGCTTCCACTTAAAGCAGGGGAGCAAAAACTTTTAGTTTTAGGTAAAAATGTGCAGAAATATTCACACCCCATAAACCTTTTCACATTTTCTCTCATTTTGGTGGAAGTTCATTTCCACCATGAAAGAAGAGATAAAACCCCAACAAAAAGTCACCATTTTGAGATTTAAAGCCATAATTAGAGACGTTATGAGATGACTTAGACCACAGCAGATTCATAGGTTAGAATGACCTAGTCAAAGTCCAGACCTGAGCTGATGTTCTGCTTCAAAGTTTTGTGAAATTTACTGTAACAAACAGTTAAACTATTCAGCGCTCTGAAGTCTGGCGGGAAGATTATTCGTGTTGCACGACAATGCTAACGCCTATGCTAACGCCTATGCTAACGCCTATGCTAACGCCGGTGGTGATGACACATATGCTAAGCTAAGTGCTATTTTTAGTTGTGGAAGGAGAGGTAGAGTTACAAAGTGAAGCTTGCATGTTAAGCTCAGCAGAATTAGCTTCTGTGAAATAAAGCAACAGATTTGAGATTAAACTTTTTATTATTTTATCTTCCTTTAAATTAAATGTGCAGAGTTTATATTTCAAGTTTAAAGTATTTCTTGTTGTTGGTTGGATTTAATCAGAGTTGAAACATTTTAAACAATAAAATCTAAACATGGAATTAATTTACTTAAATTTTCTTGTTTGTGTATTTTTAAGTCCTAAAAGGAGCTTGTGCTTCAGCAGAACCTGACTTCGATCACTAAAATCATCGCCAGCAGCAGCGCTTTGGTAAACTACTACAATAAACTGAACCTTCTGGTTCTGGTTCTGCAGAGCTGCAGGTTCTTCTGGGCTTCCACTTCGACACCCCAAATCTCCCAATCCAGGGAGGATTAATCATCCATCGCTTAATAATCCAGGCCTTATCTGTTCTTTAGCAGCTTCAACGTCAGAAATGAGTCACTTTAACCTGATTATAGATAGAACTGGACCCAGGCCCGGACCGGCCCAGATTCCTTGGTTTTAACCCAGAAGCCTCCACAGGCTGGTTTGGATTAAATGGTCCCTAATCTCACGTCCGGCCATGTCTCCTAAGACCCGGCAGCAACGACTTCATGGGACCAAAGTTGAGTTAATATCAGTGCTTACTGCAGTTTGAAGAGAATCTGGCCCGGTCCTGGTCCAGGCCGGTCCTGACCCGGTCCTGGTCCAGGCCGGTTCTGGCCCGGTTCTGGCCCGCATCATCCCCGGGAACTGATCGGTCCTGCGGGCAGCAGCGACAACTCCGGCGGGACAAAGATGGGTTTATAAGGACAGATCATCCTCTGTCGCAGGGAACAGACATGACGTCAGCCTCTACCCACCCGTTACTGGCACGCGATGCGCACGCACGAGAGGGCGGCAGACTGCGTGGGAACGCGCCCTGTTTTCTTTCAACCCACCCGAGTTTGGGCTGTTTTTAACCATCCGCGGGTTCGGATCGACACGAACAATCACGTCACAAATGAATAAATGTTTAATTGTTGCTGGATGATGACGCAGGGGAGCATCCGCGATCCCGCCGTTAGCGACACGCAGGGAGACATTATGGATGCTATTTTGACAGTTTAAATGTTTCAAGTCAAAGTCAGACGGACATCCGGCCCGGAGACGCGGCCGGTGATTTATCAACCCGACACGGATCGTTTCCCTCCTCACAGCTGCTGCTGCCCCAAAAACACAAACTACACATGTGGACAAAGCAGAGCTCTGCTGCTACATCGGGAAAAGGTTCGGACTCCGGCCCGGTCTCACCGTAGGCGGGTCCCAGCTCGATGATGTCCGCCATTTTGTGGTTCAGAGGAGGTTTGGATCCTGGCCGAAAGAAGCGCAGAGATGGAGGGGGAACCGACTCGCTGCCGCCGCTGTTACTTCACATCCATAAAGGAGGGAAACCAGCGGGAGGAATCACCGAAAACACGCCTCTGACCCGGGGAGGAAGCCTTCAGGTGCCCGCTGACGGAGCAGCGCTCGGTCCGCCTCGCTGGGTCGGTCAGTCTGATTCACTGCGCAGGGATGCTGGGGATGCAGGGAGGCTGCACGAAGATCGTCTGTGCGGGGTGATGACTCACTGCGTGGAGAACGACAAGGTTGGTTTTCTAAAATTAAGTTAGAATAAAAATGTTTTTTTTAAATATAGGTTTTAGTTAAATGATCAAGCTTATAGTATATAATATTAAATTCTTCTTTCACCATCTACAATATCACTATTAAGAATTCTGAATTAATGAGTTACAACATTTAATTTCCCTTTAGAATAAAGTATTTTTGAATTGAAATGTCCAACAATTAGTGTTTGTGTCAATTTATAGATATATTTTTATTCATGAATGTGTTTTAGTGATGATATATACCAAAATACTAATATTAATTTATTTTAATCCAATCTATAAGTTAATAGAAAAGACAATGTACAAAATTATGTTTCTGTTTTCTGCTTTTTTTCTTGATAAACTTGATATTATATATAAACTTTTCTGTAAACAACAGAACAACACAAGTGTTGAATGCATTTGTTGTATTTACTGCCAAGCTTTAGGTCATTTCTGGTGAAACAGGATCAATCTGAAAAGTTTCCCCTCCTTCATAAATGAAGCCATCATTTGAAAACTGTTTTTGTACTCTTGAGCCAATATTAATATTTATTTGATCGTCTGAAGAAATATCAAGGGAAACATGTCTTTCACAGGTTTGTATGAAAGAGTGATTCTATTATTATCATATCTATTTCTTTGATAATGAAGCTCCAGGCTTTGATCAATTTGTAGATTATTTATTTATTTATGAGACATGTTTGATGTAAAACCTTCTCTTCTTACTTATATTTGTAAAAAGGTATTTTTATTTTTTAAAAAACCTTTTTATGGAGAATGTTTACGTTGGTGATCGGTCTTCAGAAATGTGGTTGGAGTGAGACATCCCGAGATCCTCCCTGAAATGGTCCTCCAGGAGGAGGAGAACTCCGCCCCCTAGTGGCCTCCCGGATGTTAGATAATGACCAGGAAGTGCCCTTATTTGTCCATGAACGGGATTTCACTGCTGCAGAAATATTCCTGGTCCTTTATTAAAAAATAAAAATGATAATAAATAAACAAACTGACTTTAATTTACTGAAATATGCTACAAAACACTGAAATAATCCAAATTTAGAGGCTGAAATCAGCTTTTATTGCTTTAATGTTCAGAAGGTTTAAGGAGGCAAAATAATAAATATCTGCTAACATAAAAACATCAGACATGCAAGAGTGAAAAAACATATTTTACACCAAATCAAAACATAAATGTTTCTGATTCATCTCCTGTTGCAGTTTTATGAGTTTTGATGTTTGAGTAAAACTTGGAATAATAATAATCCACCTGCTTTCAAAACAATCGGACCTTTATGGATGTTTCTCTTCTTTGGATCAAACATTTATCTGCAGTGACAGGCGCAAACATGCAGCAAACGTGCAGCAAGCAGTGAAACCTGCTGCAAATTCATGAAGGATGCAAACTCAAAAATACCAATGCAAACAAAAAATGCTACAAACAAAAAAAAACAACAAATAACAAAATCAAATGCTGCAAAACCTCCAGACCACCAGGGGGAGTCACTGCCTGGAATATTATCTTTGTAAATATTCTGCTGTTGTATGATAAACAACATGAAGTATAGTTGATCTTTTCTTTCTGCGTTTCGTCTGGAATCCTGTTTTTGGTTTAGTGGTCGGCTCCCCCTACTGGTTTTTATTTGTTTTATCAGTTTTTTGTGTTTGTGTGTTTTGGAGTTTGGATCTTTCATGTTTCTGCTGCACTTTTCTACTTGTCCACCATCATATTTATCAGCTATATTTTTCTTCAGATACATATAAACAGTCAGAAGTGGCATTACTTCTGAGTTCTCAGTTTCTAACAGTAAATGGTAACTGTTCAGTGATTTGGGCTGGAGTTCAGGTTTCACATCATATTTTCTTGTTTCTGGCCGAGCTGCGGGTCTTCTGGTAGAGGTAAAGGCTCCCGGTAATGTACACCGGGCCCTCGTCCTGCCTGCTGAGCATGTAGCACTCCACCTGCTGGACGACGACTCGACTCCACAGCCCGTCATCCTCCAGCAGCTGCAGCTCTCGCTCCAGTTGTGTCCCAAAGTCTTCCTCTGCTGGACTCGTGTGGTTGCCTCTCGCCAAGCAGACTAAACCTCCTGTAGGGAGGAAAATGGATGGTTTTTGGGTTTCCAGCGTTCATGCTGGTGCTAAATGATGTCAGTACCTGGTTTGGCTGCATTTCAGAGCTCCCTGATGACGCTGACTGGAGCGAAACCAACGCCGAGGCCCCAACCAGAATCACCAGATCAAATGTACCTGGAACCAGCAAAGAGGACGAGTCAGTGAAACCTGAGCCCTGCTGGGTGTGTGTGAAGCAGGAAGGAGACCAGCAGTCACCAGTCTGAGCAGGAAGTGGTTCTGTTCCCAGTAGGGCCGGTTGGAGCTCTTCGTAGAGTTTGGTCTTTGCAGCTTCTTGCCAGCATTTGTTCGCTGCAGTCCACTCCAACAAAGTTCCTGAATCCCAACTTAAACATCTGAAATGAGTCATTAAAGTTTGACATCATAAAACTGAGATCAGGAAATAAAAACATCCAAACGGTTTCAATGCAACGTTGTTCTTCCAGCCTGCAGAAGTCTCTGCTGCACCAGAATTACTGCCTTCACAATTCAACTAAAGGTTTCAATAATCAAAAACTAGTTTTTAAATACCGTTATTGTATAATAAAGTACTGAAAAACCTTCAGCAATAAAAAGCCGATTTCAGCTCAGTAATATCAGGCACATTTATGCTAGCGTCTCATTGGACATGTCCAATGCTTCGTCCCTTAGATACGCCTAACACTAAGGGTAATTCAAGAGTAATACTAGCTTATCCGATGCTAACATCAACCTGGGGCTGGAAGCTAGCCCTTGAGGCTAACTGATTATTATGTGACGCGCATTAAACAACAGCAATCTATGCAAGTGTAATGCTAGCCTAACCAATGCTAATTCCAACTGATTCAAGACTAAAGCCATAACATCTAATGCTAACATCAGCCAATTCTTAAATAATGCTAGCTTAACCAATGCTATCGGTAACATAGCATTGGTTAATTGGTTAATGTTGATGCTCGCCTATCTGTGCAGATGGACAGCAGAAGAAGGCGACCCAGTGGGTGACCCACAAGCCAAGCTAGTCACTAGCCTCTCCAAAGCTAAAGTTAGCTAGCAGTTTCCTTGTTGCTTGCTAGCCCCGACTGCTCATTAATTGGATTAATTAGCTGCAGAGTGGATAAACTCTGGACGCCGACTAACAATTTGGGGTGTCATAGTAAAGGGGCAATAAAAATGGAAAACCTTTTTCTTCCGCTGCATAATTTTGCACCATAAAATCCCAATAATCGATGTGTTTACAGCACAGCACCGTCATGTTTTACCTGCTTTATGACCCGACAGGAGAAAGGAAAGCTCACCAGTTTAGCCACCAGTCCGGAGCCGCAGGCCACATAAAGAACCTGAACCGACCCGCGGTCTCCGGAGAAGTTGGCCACCAGGAGATCAATGAGCTGATGTGGAGCGCGGTACTCCAACGTATCCACAAAATCCTGCAGGGGTCAAAGTTCACAGAGGTAACACTTTGAACTCAACCCACATATGAAAGCTGGTTCAGTTTGGGTTTGCTGAATTCATGCTGAGCATGCATGTGGTGACAGTAGGAAGGAAACCTCCAGTAGAACCAGATAGAGCCTGGAAATCCAGAAGCTCTGGTGAAACCAGCCTGCAGGTTCCCTCAGCAACTTCACTTTGGATTTTTAATCTGCTCATTTTTTAAAACAACAACTAAAAAAGACACAAAATAAAACAACAAAAACTTTCTTCTCGTGGAATCGAACCCGAGTGCAGACAGAAGAAAAGGCCTGACCAACATCCACTAACTGAAGGAACAACGAAGCGATGCCAGGAAAACGGGCAGCTGCTCCTGCTGGAAGGTGATTGGATGAGAACAAAGTGCAGAAATGAAACATTGCAGTTCTTCCAGATATGGATGCAGGACCGTTTGGAGCAGGAACTACTTAGCATGCTCAGTAGCATCATTAGCATGCTCAGTAGCATGCTAATCAAATATTTCTTGAATTACTTCCTCATCAGGTTGTTGATTTAAAAACTGGTTTTTGTTTTTATGTTTTGTTTAAAAATTTGTGAAATTTTTAAGTGGGATAAATAAATGTGTAACTGATTGTTTTAAATGAAAATCCAGGCCAGAAGTTCAGGTTTCTGTTTGCTTCCTCCTGAGCCGGAGGCCTTCAGGCTTTCAGGCTTTATAATTGTGCAGGTTTTATGTTCTCTGGTCTCACCTGTTCGTACGTTTCGGCTTCGCTGTCGTAGAACTTCTTGGTTTGCTCCGAGTCGAATCCATTGCAGGACTGAAGGCAGTTCCTCACCTCCGCCTGGTTCCTTCCTTTACTGGACATGATGCAGCCAAAACCTGCAGGAGGAATCAATCAATCAATCAATCAATCAATCAATCAATCAATCAATCAATCAATCAATCAATCAATCAATCAATCAATCAATCAATCAATCAATCAACATTCACAGGTGTTAAAAATGTCCGCAAAGTTTTCACAAAAACTATGAAATTTCTGTAAGGGTTTAATTCACAGAAATCTGTGCAAACTGTCACATAAAATGTTTTTGTTGTTTTTACTGCGATAAAATGTGAGAATAATCGAATGTATTTGTTAAAACTACAAATGTTGGTAAGAATCAGAAATATTCAGATCTGGAAAAAGTTTTTTCCTGCAGTTATATTTGAAAATACAAAACGTACGACTTTATTCTGCAGGATTATATTAACATTTATAATCTGGTTATAGTAAGATGTAACTTTTCTAGATTAGATTATCAATAGAATTCAGCTGTGAACTCAATCACTGTAAATCTATTATTCACAGAAAAACTCTGGGAACCACAGCGCCGGTTTTTTACAGTGCAGGATCAAGTCAAAGGAAGATGAGTTTTGCCTGACCTTTAACCTCCAGATGTTGTTCGGTTTGAGTTATTCAGGTGCAAAGTCACTGCAGCAGCGTTGAGACGTTCTCCATCGCTTTTACCTTGGGGAGCTTTGGGTGGATTCTTCCTCGTCTCCGTTCCTCTGCAGAACAAACCATCAGCGATGAAAGATGCGGATGTTGGAGGATGAGCCGTGACTCACCTGAGTTCCTGATTGGCTGGTCGGACTGGCTCAGGTGGTTCTGGCTCTGTTTCTACACACTGCAGGGACTTCAACAAAAAAATCTTCAGGTCCCGACTCAGTCTGATTGGATTCCTTTGACTTTCTGAAACAAGTTCCCACATGGCGGCATTTCCTGCTGAAGAGCAGAAAACGGATCCAACTCAAACGGATCCACAGCAGGAGAACGTCCAGAACCCATCAGGTTTATGAAAACGCCACAAACTGTCCGCCCTGGAGTTCAGTTTGGTCTGAGTTCTGGTTCTCAGGACGTGTTCATGTGTTTGGTTTCTATTCCTCTCCTGTTGCTGCTGGACTGGAGGTGAAAACGATCCGACACCAGCAGGTTCTGCCACCAGCAGGTTCTGATACCAGCAGGTTCTGACCCGGCTGGCGTCTCACAGCCAGCATTCAGTCCACGTTTCAACCTGCTGTCTCCTCTCCAAGCGTCATGAGTTTCCATCGGAGGAGGTGATGCGACGCTGACTGCTGCAGAGAAGGGTCAACCTTTTCATATTGATTACATCTTTAAGATAAACTTTTTGCTCCTTTTATTTTATTGCTTCAATAATTATTTTAAAAATCTGTGATTTTATTGAAAGCAAGGAAATAGTCCGATTTTATTTTAAGACTGTAGATACAGAACAAAGTCTACAGACCCACAGAAAACACAGAAACTCAGTCATTTTAGCAGCTCATCACTTCCTGAACGTCATTTACTGACAACAATCAGCTCAAAAAATGATTTTGTATCATGTTTTCAGAAAAGCTGAACTGCAGGCAGTTTGGATGATTTAATTTAATTTAAGATGCAGATAGAAAAAAATACAGCAGGAAGTCAGAGAGCGTGAACAGGAAGTTGAACTCTTCATCACTGGAATAAATCATATTTCTGCAGATGTTACAACACAACAGTGAGTGTCTGCAATATTATCACCATACAGACCATGTCGTCTGTCTGTAGTTCCTAAAATGATTCATATTTCCTCTACATATCATCTTGTTGTTTGAGCGGGAACCACAGCCAGTATGGCAGGCAGTTTTACCATAAAATCAGTTTACTCTGCCTGACTGTGTTTACATTCCAGTTTTGATTTGACAGAAACATTTGGACTATTGTGAATGTTAATTTAAGATCAATATCTTTATAAACTAGCATGTCCAGTCAATGAACTGTGTGGCAAAAAGCTGCATAATTTAAATGTTTCTGACGCTCACATGTTTCATTAGCATTACTAAACATAATTACATTATTTTAACAACAAGAGGCTGTGATGTAAGGTGGGCTGGTCTAACATCAATAATCAATCTGCTTGATCAGTTAAAATCATACTGGTTGATTTTCTTGCAACTGAAAACATTTTAATAGAAAGTCTGAGTTTAAAGAGAATTATATCTAAATACACAGAATGTACATCTGGTTTCCTGTTCTGCTTTTTCATTAATATTTAGCTTAAAAAGTACAAACAGTTTATAATTCTCCTCCTGTTTTAAATCATACTGAGTCAGCGTAACTTCTGTCATCAGGATTATATCAAAGTCTAGTGTTTTTCATCGGTTGTTAACCTGCTTGGTTAATAATTATTTGTTTTTATTTTTGTCATTAAATACACACACAGCAGCTCTGATTGTTGGAAGAAAAAAAAACGATGGCTCCACTTTCTGTTGCTGGATGAAAACCAGGAACGTTTCCACTTCCTGCCTGGTTTTTTCACAGGAACTCATTTCTACCTGAGTGCTTCTGAGCCGCAGTCGGCCCAATTTACCGTGCAGAGAGGAGTCACTGGAAAAACAAATAAAGCAGGAAGTGAGAGACAGAAAACAGGAAGTTCATCGTCGCTGATCAGTTTTCTGACAGAACGATGAAGAGTCTGGAAGCTCAGGATGGAGCCTGGAGGTGAAAAGCTTTTCTGGAGCTTCATGTTCCTGCTGGCAGGTGAGAAGTTTGATCTGCATCTGGAGCAAAAAACCTGGAAGCAGGAAATTAAATCTGTAAATAATTTCTGAAGTTTTATTGACAGCAGAGTTTTTCTCCTTCATCTCTGAGTTCGGACAGAAAGGTGAAAGTTTGCAGGTTGATGGAAACTTGTGTTTGTTATTTCTTTGGTTTTCCTGCTGATTCCTAATAATGAGTCACATTATTATTTATTATTTATTCACTTTGTGTTAAAAAAATCAGAACGACCTGATTAAATGAAGCATCATTTCAGAAACATCTCAATATTTTGCTGTGAAATAAAAAAAAACAAACTTTAATATGATTATAATTTGACATGTTTGATGCATTATACTGTAAGTTAGTTTTTGTAGATCAAATCACTGAAGTCACACAGAGAGTCATTCATTTCATGTCGGACTTCCTGCCAGCTGTTTGCGTTGGAAAAGTTCAAATCTGATTTTTACATTGAAAAAGTGAAATAACTGAAGCCAAACACAAAAACAAATGATTAAAAATACAAATTCAAAATGCAACACAATCCAAGTCCCTGAAGGTTATTTTTCTGTCTCACTGCCTCCTTTACAGCACAGAGTGAGTAACAACCAGGCAGCCGGCCCACTTCTTCACCCAGTATCTCTTTAAATATTTCCAGTTCGGTGGCAGTGAAGTTAAACAGTGTAGATTTATTGCAACATGAACCATCAAACATCTCGTTAAAATGAGGAAACCGAAACAACCGAAACATTTTCAGTAAAATAGAGTGTTCTTACATCATGTTTTCCAGGAAGTGGCTCCATCACAACTTAGATTTCGTAGATATGAGGACATGAGTTAGAGATTCTTTACAACACAAGAAGTTCCTTTTCTGAAATGTCAGACGTTGCTGAAATGTCGGTTAGAGGAGCGTTTCCCAGCCTGGTCCTCGCGGCTCCTGCATGTTTTCATGTCCCTGATTCAACTGACTGCAGTTCAACAAACGCCTGTTAATCAGCCACCAATGGAAATCAGATGGACTGAAGCACAGAAACACCAGAACCATGCAGCGAGCCTGGAGGGCCGGGAACGCCGGGTCAGAGAAATATTGCTCTGTTCTCTGCGGGTTTATTCACACTTTCTACTGAAAGAGTTGTTTTCAAGAAGCAGCGATCCGTTCACTGAGCATGGCGGCGGCTCCCTGTGGCTCCTGGCTGCTGCATCTTTCTTTGACTGTAACACCATGACAGGGCGTTGAGTCAAAAATATTCAGATTATGCAGCTTTGTGCTACAGTTGCTCCAACTCCACACAATTTATCAACTTGGTTGATCAGTTTTTCACCAGTTTCATCATCCTCAGTTTGTTTTTGGCTGCGTCTGTTTGCATTTTTCTCTTCTTCCGTCTGTTGAGCAGCTCTGGTTGAGACTATTTCACTTTTACATCAGAGTCTGGAAATAAAACAAGTTGCCAGTGGAGGCGTTTTGTGACGTCAGTATGTTCCTGGTTTGTGTTGATGGAGCCGATAACGAGAAGAAGAATTTACTCAGTTTCTAACTCGCAGCACAATATCAGGGCTCAAACGTTGGGTGTGCCCCCTAGTGGTCACAGTGACTACAACACGTACAGCTGAAGCAGACGCAGGCGGCAGCGTTAAATCAATCGGGCTTCCACTTAGATAATCATCTTAAACTCTCTGTTTCCCCAGGAGCCGCGGCCCAAACGATCCGGTACCACTTTGGATCCGTTTGTGCAGTGAGAGGATCGACTGCCATCCTGCCCTGTTCCTTCACTCCTCTGAAATATTTCTCTCGTGGAGGAAGATGCATTCCTCTGAGGATCGTCAGAGTTCTCTGGTGTAAGAACCATGAGATCTGTCAGGGAACGACTCCGTCTGTTTACGACAGCAATTTAACAGCCACAGAGTCTCGGTTTCGTTACCTGGGCGACAAGGAGGCAAATTGCACTCTGCAGATCAGAGACATTCAGATGGAGGACAAGGGAACCTTTAGATTCAGGATGGAAGCCAATGATTCTGCTGGACATTTTACAAACCAGACTGGAGTCAAAATCTCAGTGGCTGGTAAGATCAACACGTCACATTCAGACAATAATCACAGATATTAATGCAAACTAATAACAACGTTTCACTTAGATCCGATCAGAATGGAGATAAAGAGCTCCAGCAACAAGTCAGAGGTCAGCAGAGGTCAAACTGTCTCCCTGCAGTGCATCACTTCTACCTGCACCTTCAATCACCTGGAGGTCACCTGGAGGAAAGATGGCCACGCCCTCCCTGGGAACGACTCCGCCCTCCAGCTCGGCCCTCTGACCGCAAAGGATTCTGGGAACTACAGCTGTGCTCTGAGGAGGAAGATGGAGACCCAATCAGAGCCGTTCAGCCTGCAGGTGGAGGAAGAGGAGGAGGAGGAAGGTCGGTTCTGGTCGGTTCTGGTCGGTTCTGGTTGGTTCTGGTCGGTTCTGGAGATATTTTCATCAACACAGCAACATCTAAAAAACTAGAAGATCTTTAAGAAGTTCAATGTTTTCTGAGTAAAATATTTCAAACCAAGAAAACTTAGTGGAAGGAAAAAGTGTAGTACGTCATGGTGTCCCAGCATCCAGGATAAGCTCCGATTTGACAGGATTGTCATTCAAATCTTTGAAAGAATGTGTGAGATCTTTGCATGAAGCAAGGTGACCGGGCCTTCCTGAGTCTGGGTTTTCATTCTTTGTTAACCAGAATAAAAACTTTACATATTTTATTCAAGTTATAATAAGGTGACTTCCTGTAATAAAGCTACATAACTGATGGAGATAATGACCCAGAGGGACGACATGTGGCAAAGCAGGCCAGGAATCGAACCTGCGACAGCCTTATTTGGGTCGTGCTTGACGCCACAGAACCACAACACATTTTTAAAGCTAAACTCTCGACATTTTCTGTAAATAAAATCCTCTATAAACAGTTTAAATCATTGAGATTGAAGAGAATCTGAATGGTGCGTCCAGTTGCAGCGTAAGCGTGATGGAGAGAAACTTTCTGTTTTCCAGAGTCTAACCTTCCTCTGGCTGCTGCTGGGACGTTTGGAGTCCTGCTGGTGGTCACCACCCTCATCCTCCTCATCTTCATCATCAAAAGGTACCGCAGTAGTGCTAATGTGCTAATAGAGTAGCTAACGGGTTTTCTGCACTTAGCTTCCTATTTCTCCTGAGCAACTCTAAAGCGCTGATTTACTGTTTTGTAAACTTTGGTTGACATCTGTGTTGCTACAGATTCCTTAAGTAGATGTTTATATTCACGCTCTTATTTTGAAGTTGGTTGTCTCTGTTTCTGCTCCAATAACTTTATTTCAAACAAGAAACATTCAGGAACAAATACAAATATAAATTCAATATCTAAAAGGGATTAAATAACATTTAAATAATAATGTAAACATCTGGTCTTTCAAGAGCAGATAGAATTTAAATTTATTTTTTAGCATTAGCCATTAGCTTCATCTAAATACCATGTTGGTGTAGCTCTTTCATGTTAGCATAACTAAATTTAATAATTAGTGTTTTAGGTTTAGCACAGCTAGTATTTTAATTAGCAGTGCCCAAAACAGACCAGTAGATTCATCCATCATATTATTGTCAATAAGATTTGAGGAAATATTTTCCCGGTCTCAGTTCATTTCAGTTCATCTCAGTTCATCTCAGTTCATTTCAGTTCATTTCAGTTCATCTCAGTTCATTTCAGTTCATCTCAGTTCATTTCAGTTCATTTCAGTTCATTTCTTTGATGATTAACGAGCTTTGATTGTCTCAGTGATTCCAGAACCTTGAAGACAAACAGGAAGCTGAGTAATTAAACTTTATTTAGAAATAAACCAGAGTTTATTAAACCACCACATTCTGTGATGTCATCAGAGTGGAGTTAAAAATGTTACCACCAGAATCAAACATCAGTGAGGTGAATTTTTATTTGATGAGTTCTCTCTGTGTTTAAGACCTTTGTTCATTACAGGAAGCGAACAGCAGCAGGAAGTCCAAACGTCCTGAGAGGAGACATAGAGATGAAGGTGACTTCCTGTTTGTCATCCATTCTGTGGCGATGTTAGCATATTCATGTCTTATTTTATTTATTAGCTGATATTTATGAGTTGCGGGACAGGTCAGAGGTCAGGAAGAGACGAGGAAGTAAAGGCAAGATCCAACCCAACCTGTTTCTATTTGAGACTTTAATTAGTAATTAAATTATTAGATTAAGTTAATTTTTTTAATGAGCAAAATGCCAATGGAAACATGGATTCCAAGGCAAAACAGTCTGCAGTGACACAACCTTCAGCTCTGGCTGCAGCACTCAGTTTTACAATTATAGTTTATTAAACCTTCTCTTTTGAAATTTAGTTACTGTATTAGCAGTAACTAAATGTGACTAAGTACCTCATTACTGAGGTTCTTTGTAATTAATTCAAAAGCTAAATGAATAAAGCTGCTGCCCTGGCTTTGGGGAGAGCAAACCTGCATCCAGAGTCTGCAAAGCAGTGACTTTATTCACAATAAATTCAACTGTATGAAAAGACGTTAGCTTGGAGCTGTTAGCATGCTGAAGCAACAGCCACAAGCCAGCTTGCTAGCATAGCTTGCTAGCATAGCTTGCTAGCATTTAGTTTACTTCCTTAGCACTAGTTTATGTTGTGTTAATGGACATTTCAGCGATTAAGGCTGATAATTAATTAATGGGAACATGCAGCTAAATGTGTGAATGTCGGTGTTTTGCTGACTGCTGGAAAAACCAGAAGCCATGTTGAAAATCAAGATACAGTCATTTGTGCATCACAAATACAGAATCTCATTCTGAACATTAAGACTTTTTAAATTTCTTAATGCATTTAACGGTTATTTTAGTCATAAATTAATCTTTCAATTATTCTGAAGATTAACTGATTTATCAAATTTTTTTTAAAAAATGGCACATTCTACATATTTTTTATTTAACTCCTTAAACCTTTTCACAATATATTTAAATTACATTCAAAGATACAAAATATTAATAGTTTGCTTTGCAAAAACGAAATAATCAGAAGTTATTGAAGGTTGAAGATAATCAAGTCAATTGAAAATATTGAAACAATAAAGTAACAGGATGATAAACAGTAATTAGTTTGTTCCTGCAGCTGTGGCAGTCTGTTCCTCAGTGTTCACTTCCCTCTGCGCTCCTCAGACTGATCACATCTACAGCAGCGTCCTGCCGCCGCTTCAGCAGGAAACAGGAAGTCAGAAACAGGAAGTAGGGGCTGAGGAGATCAGCTACGCTTCGATCCAGTTCAATCACAACAAACTGGGAAGGTAGGACATGCAGACATGACTGACCGAACAACCGATCGACCAACCGAACAACCGATCGACCAACCGAACAACCGATCGACCAACCGAACAACCGATCGACCAACCGAACAACCGATCGACCAACCGAACAACCGACCGACTGACTGAACGACCGAACGAACAAACTCTGGTAAAAAGCCAACTCTAGTACTGAGTAGCTGATCAAATGATCAATCTTTTAATATTTAAAAATTACATAATCAGACAGACCAAAATATAAATTATATAAATTTTTGTGTATTTAAAAAATTTAAATAACAATGACTCATATACGTTACAAAAAAATATCAAAATCAGGCAAAAGAAAATTGTTCAAATCAGTTTTTTCAATAGAAAACTTGAGAAACTTGAACAGAAACTGAGTCTGGTGAAGTTTGGTTTGTTTCTCATTCGGTGGGAAGAAAATCCATAAATTTTACTGAAGTAAATGTTCCACTTTCTTTTAGGAGTATTTTTACTGGTTACGACCCGACTCTGGGTGATGATCATGTGATCTCCAGGTTTCATCGCTTCCTGCTCTGAGTGAAACTTTCATCTCTGCTGTGACTCAGATCTGGAGCAACACTTTGCAGCGGTTCTGATCCGGTTGTAATCCTGCAGGGAGCTGAGACACTTTTATATTTATAACTCCTTATTTTTTATTTATTCTGTGCAGAAAAGCAGAAGAAGACCTGGATCCGACCATCTACTCTTCGATAGCAACCAGAGGATGAGGTCACGACCTGCGACCTCCCGTTTCAATGTGGCTGTGCTGAATCCACCAACAACACCTTCTGGTTTCTGTTAGAGCTGTGCTGCAGACTAGACTCACATGGATTCTCTTTATTTATCCTCCATCCTGCAGCTGCAGCTGAAGCTCAAACTGTTTCTGTGTGAGAAACCGGGTCAGAACCGAAGGAATCACGATGCTCAAGCAGAGCAGAAATATTTAACAGACAGTGTTACAAACTGGATGGCAGATAAATAATGTCAGAAATGAAATTATGCTGCTGACAAACAAAACAAAACAACCTTTAAATGTGACCCACTTCCTGTTGTTTAACTTTTATTTCTGAAATCTGTAAATATTTTCAAGCAGAACTAGAGACTGTATAGAGTATGTAAGTAGTACACAATGACATAATAATATAAAAAAAGATATTTACAATTGTGCAGCAAATCTATCCTAACCAGTATATTTGTTGCTAAAAACTCACAGCTATGGCGGCCTACAGGTTTAAACGAGTTGCAAATACATAAATGATGAAAACTCCAAAACTCACAAAAAAACAGATGCAGTTCAATAAATAAAACCAGGAGCAGGATAAAAGCTCCAGACCACTAGGGGGAGTCTGGAGTCAGTAATGTTCGCTAAACATGCTGCTGTTCTGTAATGTAAAAGATATGAAACACGACATGTTTTCTTTCTTCCACCTACTTTCTGCTGGTCCTCCCGTCTTTATTGAGGCTGTGTTCTCTCATGTTTTGATGTTTGACTCCCCCTAGTGGTTTGGAGGATTTCCTTTTTGTGGAGCGTGTTTTGTAGAATTTGATACTTAGTTTTGTTTTTGCTATTTGTTCAGTTTTTTGCTTTATTTCTATTTCCTAACGTGTTTTTTTCTTTGGTTGCATTTTTCTGTTGCATTTGGTTTATTGTTTGTATTTTGAAGTTTGATCATTTTATTTTGTTGGTTTATAAGGCAGAACATCTGGATTTAGACTCAGATTAAATTAAACACAGTTTAATTTAAACACAGTTTAATATTATTCTGTGTTAAATTAACGAGATGTATCATAATCTGGTTACTGATTATGATAAAGTACTATAATTTATTTAGGAGAATCAAAGTACAGTGATCTGAATAGAAACTTTTAATTTGTAAACTAAAATTAAAGAACATTTAACTTCACTTTACAATTATGCTCTAGTTTGTGTTGATCTGCCTCTTAATATCCTAATAAGATAAAGATTTTATCCATGAGACAAAATGTAATAATCCTTATTGTAAGAAGGTTTTAGTCCTTCAGATGCAGTTAATTTAACCACCACTTGAGGCTTTTTAAGCAATTATAATTTGAAAGTTATTGCAAGAACAAAAATTAATAGATGCGTATTAAAAATGTATTCATATTTTAGGCATCAGTGACATGTTTTCTGAAAACTGTTCTGTGGATAAAAATACCTTTAATAAACTTGTTCCTGTTTTCATAGAAACTCTGCTGAAATGCAAAATCCTCAACAAACTGAGCCGTTTCCTAACTTCCTTCTCTTTTAGCATCACAGTGAAACTCTAAAATGTAAATTTAGTGTTTGTGAAACCGAGTCATGTGTATCAGAAGACGGCAGTTACACAACCTTTATCTCTTGAGACGAGAAGAGGAGGAAGTTCTTTGACCATTCTGGTTTTCGGGAGAAGGAACCTGCTGCCAGTTCCTGTGAATGATCAGGAAGAAGCATCATGATCATTCGTCTCTGCAGGTTTTATTTGATGTAGCCAGAGGAGCAGGGAGTGATTGAGTCATCACTGCGTTATAAAATCGGAAATATATTAAAAAATAAGCAGGAGGAAAAAAAAATATTTTTCTTATATTCTGCCTTAAATAATCAGTGATTCTCTCTTTTTTTTTTTACCACTTCTGCAGAGCTCTTGAGGTTAACCTTTGGTTTAGAAGCTCATTTCCAACATAACAACATTTGTGGACAAACGTTTAAATCGTCCCCAAAAATCTGGAACATTTTGCGTGTCTACTGAGTTTTTGAGATCAAACTTTTCAATTAAATTTGAGTTATTTTTATATGTAGATTGGTGAATGCAACATATGCATAACATGTTTTACTGTTTATTTGTTTATTAGGCCCGAGCAGCTAAGCGCTGCGAAGGCCTATTGTATCTGTACTGTTTCTTCTTCTTCTTCTTCTTCTTCTTCTTATTATTATTATTATTATTATTATTATTATTATTATTATTATTATTATTATTATTTTTCTTCCCACCTCTTTGGGGGGCTTTTTGGGGGCCTTATCATATTCAAAAACTCACCAAACTTGGCAGAAGCATAAAGGGAGTTTAACAATTTTGATTTTTAAGGTCAACACGAAAATCGCACAAGAAATGGCTCTACAGCGCCACCTAGAAATTTTCAAAGGACCCTTTGCTATTCACTTACTTCATCGTAGAGACATAAAATTTGGTACACTTGTAGAGCTCTCCAAGACGCTCAAAATTTACAATTAATGTCATAGTGCGAGTATCATAGAAAGTCGGCCATTTTGGATTGAAGCTCCGATTTTGACCCCGTTTTTGCCGTTTACAGCCTTCGTATTTGATCGAACTCCTCCTAGGGATTTCGATTGATCGGCTTCAAACTCGGTCAGTCTGTTCATAAGGCATGTCCCATCTAAAGTTATCAAAACGGTGAGTTTTTGAGTATGCTGAAGGGGGGTTAGCAGGGGTCAAAGTTCACCTACTCGCCATAAAAAAATAAACTGTATATCTCCTACACAGAAACTCACAGAGGCACCAAAGTTACTGTGATTGATCATCATCGGGTCTCCTACAATACCCTATGGTCGAATGATGACATCACTTAGGCCACGCCCCCTGAGAACAGGAAGTGTAATGTTTTACTGTGAACGGTCGCTATCTGACCCCTTTGACCTCATCAACATGAAACTGTGCCCAGAGACAGAAGACATGTTGGTGTGTTGAGGATTCCAACCCTGACCAGCTCAGATGAAGCAGGTGGCCGTGGCGGCGTGGCGAAGTGACCTGTAACACCATTGCCATACGTTTGGCTCTCAATTCCAGAGTTTCGGGCCGAGCTGCTCCAAACTCACTAGGATAGATCCTGATCAACTCCGCGACAGGAATCTATCACAACATTTGGTGGGCGTGGCCTAACTTCTCCATAGCGCCCCCTAGAATATTTTAAATGATCAGCCCCAAGCCATGATTTAAGCTAGAAATACGAAACTTGGTACACATGTGTATCTTGTCAGGACGTACCAAAAAGTCTCTTGGAGCCATGGTCTAAACCCACAGGAAGTCGGCCATTTTGGATTGAAGTTTGGATTTTGACCCCATTTTTGACGTTTTCAGCCTTCGCATTTGATCGAACTCCTCCTAGGGATTTCGATTGATCGGCTTTAAACTCGGTCAGTCTGTTCACAAGGCATGTCCCATCTAAAGTTATCAAAACGGTGAGTGTTTGAGCATGCTGAAAGGGGTTTTGTAGGGGTCAAAGTTCACCTACTCGCCATGAAATAATAAACTGTTATATCTCTTACACAGAAACTCACAGAGGCACCAAAGTTTCAGTGATTGATCATTATCGGGTGTCCTACAATACCCAATGGTTGAATGATGACATCACTTATGCCACACCCCTGAGAACAGGAAGTTTCATATTTTACTGTGAACGGTCGCTATCTGACCCCTTTTACCTCATCAACTTGAAACTGTACCCAGAGACAGAAGACATGTTGGTGTGTTGAGGATTCCAACCCTGACCAGCTCCGATGGAGCAGGTGGGCGTGGCGGCGTGGCGAAGTGACCTGTAACGCCATTGCCATACGTTTGGCTCTCAATTCCACAGTTTCGGGCCGAGCTGCTCCAAACTCACTAGGATAGATCCTCATTCACTTGCTGACAGGAATCCTTCATAACATTTATTGGCCGTGGCCTAATTTTTGTATAGCGCCCCCTAGAAAACTTTAAATGATCAGCCCCAAGCCATGATTTAACCTACAATTATGAAACTCAAACATCAAGATTGAATAACTTCCAAATGCAAGATTACAGCTGCATAAGACTTCCTATGTCTTTCTGCAGAACAGTCCTGAACATTTACATGGCCACTTGATGAAATCACCTTAGCCCACCAAAACTGTAACACCAAAGCAGTCCATAAAATATAAGTTATGTTATGCAGGTTAGCATATTAATTATTTAAATAAACACTATTATAAGTTTTCGATTTTTTTAAAATAATTTTGTTTTGTGGGTTACAGGACAAACATTCATTGATTTTGGTTAGAAATTATAGAAAGGACTTCATTCATCAACAGTGACTGTTTAGAAACCATTTCCGTAATTCGCCACTTGGGGTCAGTGTTACTCCACCAATGAAACAACGCGCTTTTGGCACACGGATAAATATGATGAATAACTATATCAGTATTTCGACAGTAGATTGAGCCTGTGCTATTGTTCTAATGTGCTGACAGTTAACTGTGCTCTGTCAATGTGCTTTGCCCTTAGTTTATTAAACTGGAACATCTTCAACTTTAAAATTTTCCTCTGATTTTAGAAGAAGGCTGAAATTGCACTGCATTTACATCTAAGTTGTAGTTAGCATGAAAGCATGTGGGCGTGGCTTAGTGTGAAACTGAATATTTGCCATGAAAGATGAAGATTAAATAACTTCCAAATGCACGATGACAGCTGGACCAGACTTTCTAATTCTCTCTGCAGAACAGTCCTGAACACATTTCCATGGTGACTTGATGACATCACGTTAGCCCCGCCCACTTTTAACATACAGTGACCTGTTTTTTCTGCTGTAAGTTTTACTGTTATTCTATCATTTACATGGGTTTCATCATCTGAAAACTGACTTAAATCGATAAGACGATGAACTCTGTGGATGCTGGCTGCTGACCGAACCGCATTGTGGTGTAGAAATGTCGAACTGCAGTCCTTCACAATGTGCATACGATCGGCTCTAAATCACACATGGATCATCCGACTGGCGCCAAACTGGATATGTATGACCTTTGTTGACCTCTAAAGAGCCCAACAGCATTGAAATGTAATTTGATTACACTGCGCCCCCTAGGTTAATCCACCAGCTATATCTCCTCACTAAATATAAAAATCTGCACCACATTTTTTGTGTGTCGTCATGGAGCGCCGCCGAACGCATCAGTGCGAACCGCCTGGTGGACGGGCGCGGAAACTGCGCAACGGCTTCTGCGTTGGCACGTGGGCGGCGGCTTCTGTGGTGGCTGGCGGCCGGCGGTTGCTAGTTCCCCGCGGTGGCCAATAGGCCGGAGCGGCGCTTGGCTGCGAGGGCCGCTCGACGCCGCGTGCGGCTTTAATTAATTATATGACTTTAACAACATAATCCCATGTCGTAGGAGAAGTTGTTTTTATATATATTTGGTTACTTATCCAAATATTCTGTGTTGTTCAGGTTGAAATTATTTCATTTAATTTTCTTTGCAATGATTTTATTATGTCTTCTCTACTTGAATTTAATGATTTCTGATGTTTCACATTTGAATTTATTTCAATAGAATCACATGCAATGTGCACAGATTATTTGAGTTTTACCAAGACTATTTTATTTTATTTTATTTTATTTTATTTTATTTTATTTTATTTTATTTTATTTTATTTTATTTTATTTTATTTTATTTTATTTTATTTTATTTTATTTTATTTTATTTTGGTAGCCACCGGTGGAGAACAGCGCTGCTTTTCCGGTGTTAAAGTTCACCTTCCGGTTGAAAAAGATGGCGGCCCCCGACGAGTTGTTTTGCTGGGAAGGAGACTGGGGTTTACCGTCTGTCAGCACCGACTGCCTGGTGGTTCTGGTGAGGGTTCGGTCGCTGGTGGTCGGTGTCGGTTCGCCGGCTGCCTGTCGGCGGTGGTTCTGGTACCGAAAGGCGGGTTAAACCCTGCAGCCGAACCGCTGAATGAGGCTCTGGCTCCTAAACCGGATAATTCAAACCGGTTAAAATAAACCGGTTCAATAGACTGGCTGATTTTAAACGTGATTTAATAGTTTATTTTAACGAATAAAACAGCCGCAGTAGTTTAACTGAATAACTGTTTTCTGTCTTCCAGTGGGAAATTAAAACCAGTTAATATTAAAATAACTCGGTTAACTGCAAATCACGTGGTCTTTGGTACTTTTGAAAGTTTTAATAATAACAACGTTAATATTCAAAAGCTTGGATTTCCTGAACCTGGAAGATTTTTTCCTCTTTTATTCGTTTTGATCCCTGGAACCAAAAGAAAATAAAAATCAACCTAATTGTTGCTTTAATCATCGTTCGGTTGGTCGTAACTTTGAAATCTGTAGAAAAAACAGCAAATATGTTTATTATTATGTGTCAGTTTATCCTGACAAAGCTTACTGTGTTCATCCTGAAGTATTCGGGATGATTTATATCCTCATATTATCTTCAGCATCTGGATGTTCATGAATGTTGTGTAATTCTGCGGATGACCAGCAGGTGGCAGCAAACTGCTGGAAAGTGTTGGAAGTTTTAGTTTCTAAATATTTTCTCTTCCAGTTCAGCATAAATTAAAAGCATTGAGCAGTTGTAGAAAGCTCCTTCTCAGTTTCTGGATGTTTCTGTGTTTCTGCTGCAGGTTGAACTCAGACGGTGATTGGTTAATAAATTAACTTCCCTGGAGTCTGATTGGTTCGTCTGCTTTCAGTAACACTGCAGCTTTAAGAACCAGCAGAACTTTAAAATTGTTTTCTTATATCAGACTGACAGATCAGATGATGACGACCACCCAGAATGCTTTGCGTCTGCAGACCGCGCTGAGGGATTAAACCTGATCCAAACATGTTGGCTTCACATCAGTTAGCGGAGCAGCAGTGCATGCTGGGTAATGACGCTGATGGGAAACCAATTACTGAGTCACAGCTGACTGTGGGCTCACGCATGGAGAAGGCGGGGCTTCAGCCCCCCTGGGCGGGGACCAGGCGCCCCCTGCTGGACGGACGCTGTGATGTCCCACCCTGTCTGAGCACTTAAACGTTACGCAGGAGCTTCTCAGCAGCAAACTGACCTCCTGCCTGGGAACGCTGAAGCAGAACCAGAACCCAGACCCAAAAGAGGAGGAGGAGCAGAACCCAGAGGAGGAGCAGAACCCAGAGGAGGAGGAGCAGAACCCAGAGGAGGAGCAGAACCCACCCAAAAGAGGAGGAGGAGCAGAACCCAGAGGAGGAGGAGCAGAACCCAGAGGAGGAGCAGAACCCAGAGGAGGAGGAGCAGAACCCAGAGGAGCAGCAGAACCTCTGATCCATGTGCAGCTCCACTTTGCTCACATCCAGCTGGTGGAATAAATATCTCCTCAGTTTTATGAGGAAATTCCTCCTCATTTTTCCTGGTTGTAAAACCGAGTGAGGCTCCCGACTGGCAGCCAATTGTTTTTATGCAGCTTTTACTTCCAGAAGCTCTGAGTCACGTTTTACTGTAAGTGTCTGTCTGAAAGCTGCTTTCGGTCCCGTCGGATCGACCTGCAGAGGAACCGAAGGGCGGCGTTAAGCACAAACAGCCTGAATGAGAGAACTCATGTGAATAAAATTTAATCAGCAGCAGATTCTGGGAACGTTTTCCAGATGCTTGCATCATGTCTCAGGCAGTTTAACAGAAACCCACACAGCCTACATGAGGAGAGGTTTGTTCCTGGCGTCTGCAGAGATCATTATTCTGGTTCCTGAAGCTGCTGCAGCTTCTGATTTCTGCTGCAGCTCAAATTAAAAATAGTTTCTGTCTGAATGTGAGAACAGCCATTATCCATCTCTTCAAAAGATTTCCCTAGAAAAATATTTTCACAGATGTAACAAATATTGATGAGTTTTATGACTTTAATTCTTAAAGAGTGACTAAAAAAAATTCCTGTTTTTGACAATTTTGTTTAAATGGTAGTTTTGTGTTGGTCAAAAGAAAAGTTGCTTGATTTGGAAGCTGCTTTTGGAAAATAAAAACTGTAAACTGGAGCAGGAGGTTAAACTGCTGGAGTAACGATGTTTTTCTGATTCCTCTTGTTCTGCAGGCATACGCTCAGTTCGCCGGCGCGCCGCTGAAGCTCAGGAAGATCTGCAACCCCTGGCGGAGTCCCGGCGGTGAGTCGCATCGCTGCAGCTCCGCTTCACGGAAAAACATCACCCAAAACGTCTCACGCTTTACTGCTTCCCATGGTTTCACCAGGCTCTCTTCCTGCTCTGAGGACCAATCAGAACGAGACTCTGTCCCGCCCCTCTGACATCATCATCCACCTCAGGAAACAGGTGAACGTCTGACCAGAGAAAATAACTGATTTATTGTTTTTAAATTAGTAGTTCAGGTAAATTTCACCTGGATTTATGGCTGTTGACGCAACTTTTGCAACAACGACATTTTAAAACCAGATGCATTCAGAGTGAAACTTTGTGGACTGAACATGGAGACCAACCAGTCGCTCATTTTTAATCATAATTAGCAGATATTATAAAAGGAGCAAAATGATCTCATTACAGTAACAAAACCTTACCAAGTGTTTTCCTACTGCAAATATCTACTCTAGAAAAAATACAACACTAACAAGTAATCCTTTAATATGGACTTTTAAAAGGTTTTCTTCCACTGACAGTTTTTCACTTCTAACAGGATATTTTCCTGGCTTTCAGTGGAAATCTGCCGGTGAAACTGGGGCTTTTTATCTGTAGTAACAGTTGGCGATTCGTCAGATACGGTTATCAGCCACAGTGGCTGCAGCTGGGATCAGCCGCAGCTGGAAGACATTACCCAGCATGCTCTGGGGCGCGCTCGCTGCGGTAGGTTGTCCAGAAACCGCAGGAGCTGCAGGAGGAGCAAACTGCGGTCTTCACGCTCGGCTGCAGCTTTTCAACCCCGTCAGTCACGTTTCTGCTGCTGTTTGTCTCCGTCATCATGGTTTCCAACCGCAGCTGCTCCTGCATCCCAGCGCTGACGTTTGGTGGCTCTTTGTGCTCGTCAGGTTCTTCCCACCTTGGTTTCAGAGTAACTTCATGTCCTCACGGTAGTGAAGGAATGTGGAAATGGATCCAACCAGAATCTGCAGACCTACAAACTCTCCAATAATAAGATAATAAGATACACATGCAGAGCTTCAGACTGGACCAGAACCAGAACCAGAACCAGAACTGTGCTCCTGTGTGAGTGAAGCTGCAGCAATCACAGCTGAACTTGTCCAGAACTTCCTGCTGCAGTCTGTCTCCTTTAGTTTACATCAGAATCAGAAAAAATAGGTTTTTAATCTTAATGGGTTTTATTCATTCTGGGAATATAAAGGTTAAGAAGAATAATAATGAGAGTCAGACAGTTTCTTATTTATTATTAAAAGTTGTGCCTTTAAATATGCCTCAATGTGAATCTGGTCATTTATTCTGTCAATAAATTAACAGAACAGGTATTGAATTTATCTGCAATATCGAGTTGCACCACAGGGTGGCAGTGCATCTTCTGCCCACTTTGCCGTCCTGATATAAATGAAGAAGAGGATGAGCGCCTTTTATTAGTTTTAGGAGATTCCTCTAAAGTTTTTATCATCGACTGTTTGCATTTCCACCAGAATAATATTGATATTCTGAAAGTGAAATAATTTCACCGCTTTAGCATTTCATGCTGCTACTGCGATTTGGGTTGATTCTGCTATCGGTCATGTTTTATGTTCACATGTAATAATAAACTTTGCTGAACATTCTGTAAGTTATATTGCATTAACTGTTGTTATAAACTTTTTAGAGCTGTTTAGTTATTTAGTGATAAAAAGAAAACGGTGGAAGCAGAAAAATCCAAGATGGAGAATGTAAAGTGTTTATGAGTTGAAGTTAAGTTGTTGGTTTGGATGTTTGTCTGTAATCATGGCTTAAGGTGAATGATAATAATAAGTGTCTTTTTGTTCATTTAAATGAGTTAAAATGCTTTTTATTTTATTGAGCACTAGTTTGAAATGTTGCTTTGTATATTTCAGTTAGAGGCGATTCTAAAGTAAATCAGGAAAACTTTATTAAAATGTTTACAGCTTAGACATTTGTGTGAAAACCCTCCCGCTTTGTGTTTCCTCAGAAGTTCAACGCAGACTTTGACCTGTCGGCTAAAGAAGGAGCCGACAGCCTGGCCTTCATCTCTCTGCTGGAGGAGAAGCTCATGCCAGCGCTGGTAAGACGGACGGTTTCCCCCCAAACCTCTGCGTCCCGAACTGAACCTGCTCACCAGCCCGCGGCTCGGACTTCCTCCCGCAGATCTACACCTTCTGGGTGGAGCCGAAGAACTACGTGGAGGTGACCCGCCGCTGGTACGCCGAGCACATGATGTTCCCCCTGAACTTCTTCCTGCCGGGCCGCATGCAGAGCCGGCAGCTGGAGAAGCTGCGGCTGCTGAGGGGAGACGAGCTCCTGGAGGCTGGGGAGGAGCTGGAGAAGGAGGTGAGACCAGGCTGGAGCTTCCCAGCAGCTTAACGGGCTCATCATGTAAAATCCACTTTCCTGGGTTTTCCATCGTGTTGTAAAGTTATTCTCTCGTCGGAAACAAACCAGGAATGTTGCCTTGATTCTTTACTGCCTGTTCGAGAAGTCCTAAACGCCTGGGTGGACGCAGCCCCGCCTTCGAAGATGAAGCTCCTCCCCTGCTCAGCTCCTTAAGACTAGCCAGCAGCAATTAGCAAACATTTGGTGGAACTGCTGAGCCCATTAGAGGAGCTGCTGCTTCTCTATTAACCCTTTAACTGGTAGAAATGTGAAAGGGTTCATAGAGGAGCCTGTTGGCATGACTTCCTGGAGGCGGAGCTTCAGGAAGAGCAGGAGTTCTTAAAGAAACAGGACCAATTTCAAAGATGTTAAATCTGGAAGTGAAATTTCTTTCAAGTTCAATTTTATATATATAAAGGAAAATATTTATTTGTATCTTTTAATGTATTTCTGATACAAAATAAGTTTGATAAATTATAAATCTGCAGAAGGGTTTTTTTTATCGATCTTTATTGTAATATAATCTCAGGTCAGCTTCATTCTCCATCTTGAATCCTTTGAGGTCAAAGGTCAGTCTCGGTTCTGAGACGTTTTTCTCTCTGTGACTCAGAGTTCCTGTTTTATTCTTTCTGAACTATTTCCTTCAAATGGTTCTGATCCGGTTCTGGTGACATTCGGAGCCTCCTTGTATTGGAGCGGGTGTCCCATCAGAACCGGGTGTCCCATCAGAACCGGGTGTCCCATCAGAACCTGTCCCATCAGAACCGGGTGTTGACGGCTCGTGGTGCATTGTCCCGTCTGAGTTGCGGTTTGGACCTGTGTTTTCCAGCTGTACCGGGACGCTGCAGAGTGCATGAACCTCCTGTCGCAGAGACTTGGCTCACACAAGTTCTTCTTCGGAGACTCGTAAGTTCTCAAGTTCTGCACATTTTCCATCTCCGACCTCAGAGTGAAATTGAAACCGATTATTAAGTGAATTATTCCAGACGTACTGGAAATGATTTCTACAAGTTTTATTCTGTACTATGTTGTTCCACCAAGCAGAGGATGTTTAGAGGGTGAAACAACCGCTCTGTTGTGTTAGCGTTTAATGCTAACGTGCCAGTTGCCCCACTAGCTTAGCAGCTAACAGCTAACTGTTGTGCGTGGTGAGTCCACCAGGGGGCGCAGCGGCTCGCTAGTGAGTCAAATAGACTATTTTCTAATTGTTTAACTAAAGTGACAGTTATTCATGAAGAGAATTATAACATGGCCTACCAAAATGACAAATGATAGCAAAAGGTATTTTAATTCCTGTAAATTACTTTGTTGATGTACATTTTAAGAATAACCAGTAAATATTCCTTCCAACATTGTTGCTTTGTTTTGAATTATGGTGGAAATAATTCTGCCTTTTTGTTTAAGTGACTTATTCTAATATTTGTTATTTATTTTAGCTTGCAGTAAGCAAGAACAGTTGGAGCCCATTCTTCAATAAATCATCAGAAGCTTTATTAAAAAGGTCGTGTGCAGCTCACACATCAACGCTGCCATTTCTGTTGTCTCTTTTCCCCGCAGGCCTTCGTCTCTGGACGCCTACGTCTTCGGCCATCTGGCTCCCATCCTGAAGTGCAGACTTCCCAACGGCAGCACCTGAAGTCCCTGGACAACCTGAGCGACTTTTGCTCCAACATCCTGCTGCTGTACTTCCCCAGAGACGGCCGAGGTGAGCAGCATCTGGCAGCGTCTGCAGGAAAACTGACTTCATATAAACTGTGTCTGTAAACAGATGAGCTCAGTGACAGAGGAGGAAAATCTGGTGCAGGGAAACATGGAGTCACAGAAAGAACAAAACTTAAAACATTTTAAAGTTTCACCTTCAGCATGACAAATATTTAAAATATATCAAAAAAGTAAATTGTCATAAAAATATCTTATAAACTATTTGCTTATGTATTTAATTAATTGATTAAATTTTTAATTAAAATTAAAAAAAATTAAATCAATCAAAATTTTATGCAAATGTACAATATTTCAAATATTTAAACATGTTTAAATATTAATTATAATAATAAATGTTATTATACATTATACTATATAAATGTTTAGAGAATGTTTTGCATTAATGAATTAAACCAAATTAATATGTAAATGAGAAATATTTTAAATATCTAACAAAATTCCAGATTTATTTGTTTTATTGAAAAATAATAAGAACTTCAGTTGTTGGTGGAATTGTTGTAGAAATGAAGTGGAAAATCTGAACTGTTCCTGGAACACATTAATGACGCCATGAGCGCGTTGGAGCCGAAGCCTCAGCTGATGATCCTCCGGTTTGACCTTTTCTCTGCCGCAGAGCCGTCGGCCCAGAAAGCGCCGATGGCGCCGGAGTCCGGAGACTTTGACCACGTCCCCAACAAGCGCAGGAAGCAGGTTCTGTCAGCTCTGTTTGCGCTGGGCGCCATGCTGAGCTACGCCCTGCTGACCGGGATGGTGTCCATCCAACACGGCCACCAGGAGGCGCTGGAGGAGCCGCCGGACCCGGAGCACATCGGGGCCCACGAAGAAGAAGGAGACGGCTGAGGAGAGCGAAGGACGGTACGGGACTGAAAAACCAGAACTTTTCCAGGTTCTCCGCCGCGGGGGTCCAGAAGAGATGAAATCAGAAATAATTTATGAACCTGGCGCGGACAGGAAGTGCGTCAGGAGCTGAACAGGAAATAAAGATTTTCAACCCACTGCAGCTTCATCTGAGCAATGTTTGAAAACATGAATCACTTCCTTTCAGGAACATCCTGGGTTTGATGGGTTACATCTTTCATGTTTCTGCTTTTCACTAAAATCAGATTTCAGCACAAATCTATAAATTCAGATTTAACTTGTAGAAATATTCAGCCATTTCTACAAACCTGCTGGTTAACGCTCCTGTTTGAGAAATTCAAATGAAAACATTCCTGTAATCTGAATAAATAAATTAAACTCTCCAGTTTGTTAACCAGAGTATAAAATGAAGTTTCATCTCGGTGCTGAAATATAAGTTTCAATTATTGAATTTTACTACTTAAGTTAATAAGTTTTTCACTTAAATTCCTGCAGGTTTTTGTCATATTTGACACTGTTCCTTTAAAAAGCCTTCAAACTCACTTAGATATTTACAGAAATCCTGTAAGAAGATGAAGAGAAAAACTGAACGAAGAGCAAAAGCTAGTGTTAAATATTTAACTTGCTGACTAAATATTTGAAGCTACATTATTATCTTGGTAATTAAATATTTAGATCTAAAATAAATATTTACCTAGCAAAGTTTGCGAGCTGAAAATTTGGTTTGAAGCCAAATATGTAGCTCAGGATTTATGTTATATTTAGGTTGAAAATAAAGAATTTAAATTTTTAACTAACATTTAGTTAGAAACTAACATTTATGAATGAATGAATAACATGGTGAAAATAATAGTTTTTGCCTGTAACTTTGCAAACGGCTCCATATATTTTTATTCCGAGTCGTATTGTTACAGCAGTCTGGACCAGTGAAATCAGTTGGGAGCATGTGGATGTGGCCCCTGAGCCTCCGGGCCGGGTCCGGGCCGGGTCCGGGCCGGGTCCGGGCCGGGTCCGGGCCGGGTCCGGGTCCGGGTCCGGGCCGGGTACGGGCCGGGTCCGGGCCGGGTCTCCTGAGGGACACCCTGAGGGACACCCAGCTGAACATGACGGCACCATGACGGCACCAGCCATGACGGCACCAGCCAGGAATCCTGGCCGGGGTCCCTCACTGCTAACCGGCTGATCTGGAAACAGTTTGTGGATCAAAATCCTGCGTTCATTCTGCTCACAGAGAAACCAGCAAAACCCACACAGAACCAACAGAACCGACACAGAACCAGCTCAGTGTCTGAAGGGAAAACTCCTGTTTCCCACTTTCCATGCTTTGCTTTTAGCTTTGCTTTTAGCTGCTGCAGGCTGAGCAGGAAAACCAAGTCAGCCAGTTGGATGAAGGAGTTTCTCCCTCCTCCTCCTCACCTGCTGTTAAATACACGTTTCCATGGCAACGCTGCAGGATCCGAAACAAACAGCAGCAGAGCTGGAGGGGAGGCCGGAGGAGAAACTTTTGGGTTTGTTTCAGATCCTGGACATTTTCCCCCCTGAAACTCATGTTTCCCGCTCCAACGTTCTCCAGAACACAAACATTTTTTTATCAGACAGTTTTAATTAAAAAATAAACTTAACTCCAACTCAACAGTTTAGATGAAAAAAGTTTAAACATTTTGCTACAAACTCAGTTGTGATGAATATTTCTCCAAGTCTTAGAAAAGTTGCCTTTTAAAATCGTTGTTAGCTTCTGTTAGCTTAACAGACGTTGAGCTTTTAGCTAATAAAGATAATCTTTACTGCTTATCTTAGTGCAACCCAAAATGTTGAAAGAGCCATATTGGACCAAAAAAACAAATATGTCCGCAAAAAATTAAAAGCCTTATATAAGCTTTATAATGAAGGCAACACATGCTGTATGTATATTAGCTTTATATTAGCTACATTAGCCTACTATCAAAATGACTAAGTTGGCTGCAAATACATAACGAGCTTTTCACAATGAAATGTTTTTTTCCCGCAGTGCATCCTAGAGAATGACGCAACACGTGACTACTCTGTTGTACGATGCCGCCTCAAGTTTAACTTCATTACAATATTAATGAATTATGTTTCATTGCTTTGATGAAATTAAAGAAATGCAACAAAGAAATCAGATTTTTGATGTTTTTATGGTGAGGATTCGAAAAACACAACAACAAAATGGAACGTGCTCAACGTGCCCCTCATCCGGGCAACAAACAGAGTGCAACAAAACGCAGCCTGCATTTATAAAAATAAAACAGCAGCCTTTTGAAAAGGTAAAGTATATAAAATCAAATTAAGACAGTTTAGTTTGATTTCGGTGCAAATGCCAAACAAGTAAGTGCAAAGGCAAATCTTCAGCATCCTCTTCACTTTTGAGACGCAACCAACGCAGCTATCCTCGGACCTGAGCAACAAAACACAATAATGTCCCTAAGTGTCATTACAAATATATACTGACAAAACTCAGAAATCACTTTATAAAAAAAGCCACTTTGTTGTGCCTATAATTGTGTTCTTACCCATTTAATGTGACTTCTGTTTTCGGACATCACTGGTCAGCTTCTCAACATGTAAGATGTAACTTTAATCTTGACGCAGGACTGCAAGCTGTCATCTGTGAGGCGGGTGCGATATTTTGATTTGATGTAGTTCATGTTTGAGAAGATCTGCTTGCACAGGTATGTTGATCCAAAGATGGATAATACTCCAAATGCATATGTCTTCATGTTCCTGTAACTGTCAGGAAGAGCATTCCGTGTGTCATAGACAAGTTTCTCGGGTGTTGGGAGGCTTTCCATTTCGCTCCATTTGTGGCTTTGGGCAAGCTGGGCTTTCTGGCGAATGACGTCTTCAAGCTCGGCTGTCAGATGTTTGAATTTGGACACCCATAAATCTTTGTCGGCTATATCAGCCATTTCCATTTCAAGGTCAGCGTGATTTACTCCTGGGAATGTGCTCAACAAGGATGGGTCAATCTCCAGGGGTGTGACAGGGAAAGACAATGTGATTTTTTCCTTTCGGAACTCGTAAAATCTGCTCCCAAATGCAGTCTGCATATCAACGATCGCACCTTGTAAATAATCACCGTTGAGTGTGTGATCGTGATGGGCTTCTTTGAATTCTCTCAGGGAGGGGAAGTGGGAGAGCGTGCCTCGCTGTACATCCCTGGCAAAGACAGTCAGCTTGCGCTCGAATGACAGAAGAGCTTCCAGCATTTGCAGTGCAGTGTTTCCCCTCCCCTGGAGACTTTCATTCAGCTTGTTTAGGTGGCTTGTCATATCCACCATAAAGTGCAGTTTTTCGAGCCACTCGGTATCTTCCAGTTGCGGGTAGTTCAGGTCTTTGCTTTTCAGGAATGTTTTCACGTGTTCTAAACAAGCGACAAAGCGACGCAAAACCCTGGACAGACATCGGACTTTGTTGTGTAGCAGGAGATCGGAATATTCGCTGTCAACTTCATCAATCAATGCACAGAACTGACGGTGGTTCAATACTTTTGCAATTATCTTGTTCACCATCTCGATGACAAGGTTCATCACTGCCATACACTCCGATGGGAATGTTTGTGCACACAGTGCCTCTTGATGCAAGATGCAGTGGAATGCAAGCAGATTTCGATCCAATGCTTTCTGTAGCAAAGTCACAAACCCCCTTTTTGATCCTCTCATGCTGGGTGCCCCATCTGTAGCCACTGAAATCAGGTGGTTGGTGTTTATTCCATTGTCATTTAAACACTTCAGCACAGCCTCACATATGTCCTCCTCCCGTGTTTGGCCTTTCAGTGGTATTAATTGGATCATTTCTTCTTGCGGCCCATCGGAGTTCACATACCTGCATAAAAGCCCAGTCTGTTCAATACCGATCACATCACAGGAAACTGAGTATGCTGGCGCTGAATTAATGTCCTTGATTGGCTGATCGGTGATGTTTCCTGCCATTTTAATGGCCCTTTCCTTCACTGTCTTAGCGGAGAGAGGCATGTCTTTGATTTTCTGAATAATCTCGGTTTTGTTTTTGAAATCTGCAAATAGGTGTTCTGATATGTTGATGAACGACTCGTTCATGTAGTCACCATCTGTGAATGGTTTTCCACGCTTTATTATCTCCCGGGTTGCAACAAAACTTGCAGCAGTAGTGGAGTTTGGAGATGCAATCCAATTCTTAAATCTATTTTTGCGCTCCTCTAATTTCTCCAGAAGTAATGCAATCGCACTTTTTCTCTCACTCCCAACTGGTACTCGGCTGCAAATGTTACCCTAACCCTTCCCTGGAAATGTCTTTCCACATTACTCTTTTTGTTATTTGACAGCTTCTCGCTACACAGCAAACATTCAGGCAATCCTTCCGCATTAGCAATGAATGCAAATGATTCGGTCCAAGAAACGTTGAAACCTCTGTTCTCCTCACTTATTTTTCTCTTTTTCCCTGTGGGATCCATGGCTCATCACACAGCCGCCGATCTGTTTACAACAGCCACCTGCCTGGCTTCCCGCCCTGCTGATAGAAACGTGCGTCGCAGGCTCTGACGCAAATCCTCCTTGACAGAAATGTTGAAATTTAATATTTATTCTACACATTTTTACAGCATTGGAAAACGTTAAGAATGTTTGTGTTTGTCCTCCTACAGAAACCATATTAAAACAAAAAATATATTTCCCTCCCCCATCTTTTTCCATTTTCAAACATTTTTGAAAAAGCTCCAGGGAGCCACCAGGGCGGCGCTAAAGAGCCGCATGCGGCTCCGGAGCCGCGGGATGCCGACCCCCGGTTTAGTGCGTCTCATTTTAACCTAGTTTAAACCCTTAGCTTAGCATCTGTTAGCCTACCTCAGTTTATTTTAGCTTTATTAGTTTTTGATCTCATGCTAGCTTAGCTTAGCTTTGCTCTATTAGCTTATTTCAGCTTATCACCTGTTAACGTGCCTTAGTTTAACGTGAATAGCATTTATTGATATGGATGGATATACATGACTGGCCTGGACTTTACGTGGCTTACAGTCCATTGAGTCAGGAAAATACCACAATCACACAAAGAATGTGGAAAAACGGACGCTCACTTTGAAACAAAGCCAGTTAAAAACAATATTTTGCAACAAGTAAAATATTGTTTTACTTGTTGTTTTACTTATATATACATATATATATATATATACACTGCTCAAAAAAATAAAGGGAACAGTCAAATAACACATCCTAGATCTGAATGAATGAAATATTCTGATTGAATACTTTGTCCTGTACTAAGTTGAATGTGCTGACAACAAAATCATTGTTGATTGTCAATCAGTGTTGCTTCCTAAGTGGACAGTTTGATTTCACACAAGTTTGATGTACTTGGAGTTATATTGTGTTGTTTGAGTGTTCCCTTTATTTTTTGGAGCAGTATATAAATCCCTGCCCCCCTCTTGCCACCCCATGGAGATTTCTCTAGATCCGCCCCTGCTTGCCTTTATTTTACCTCTGGTTCTCTTATCATAGTTGAACTTCAGGTTGTTGCTGTCTTGGTGTTTTAGCATTGCTTAGCTTTAAGCAAGCTAAGCAAGGCCTGCGCTGCTGCGGCTGCAGCCGCGGCGGCAGCAGCAGCAGCGGCTGCAGCAGCGGCTGCAGCGCAGGCCTTGCCTGATTCTGGTCTGTGTTGTCAGGCCTGGTTCAGCAGAGCCTCTCTGCGGTGGCCTTTGTTTCTGCGCTGCTGCTGCATGTTGACAGTTTGCAGCTCTGCATTCCTTCCTGCTGACTCCTGCAGCCTGTTCATATCTGATGTTTACCCTGAAACACGAGGGAAAGAGAACCTGGAGCACCTGCAGCGTCAGGTCAGGGGGAGTGGAGACTCTCAGCAGAAGAAAAGATCTTTGGTGAATTCATAAGAACAAACTTTCTTCCTCTCATCTCCATCCACACTTTTTAAATTTAGTTAGCTTAATTTTTCTTTATTTGTTTCATCGTGAGATGTTGAAGTTTCATTTATATTTTCTGATTCTTAAAATAATTTTTAATCCCCAAAGATCAAAATCAAAGACTGGAACAGATGCTCTGATGTGAAAATTTACCAGTTTTATAAATATTATATTTTTCTGTCCTTTCTACGCTGTGAATAAACAACAGACATCTCAATGTTAACTGCATGCTAACGCTGCTAACGCTGACATTAGCATGCTAATGCTAATGTCAGCATGCTAATGCTAATGTCAGCATGCTAATGCTGAGCTTTGCTCCAATCTGGTGGTTGAAAATGAAAAATGATTAATATTGTGTCAATTTATTGAATAATTTGGCAGAAAAATGGGTTTTAAAAATCAAAATGTTGCTTAAATTGTTCATTGTTTGGGATTCAGTTGCGATTAATTGATAAGAGATTGAAATCAAGCTGATTAATCGAATCTTTAATCTGCGTTACGGTGATCATAAATCCATCATAAATCCATCATAAATCCGTTTCTGCTGTTTAATTTGATTCCTAAACTTTTTTCCTTTTAGTTCCGGGTTCCGTTTGGATCAGAACCGGAGAGGGACCCGTCCGGTTCGGAGCTGAATCCGGTCTCTGGCTCGTGAACGTCTCTCTCTCCGGGCGCGCGCCTGCGCCGTGCACGCGCGCCAGCTGCGGTTTCCAGCTGTGATCTCGTGAGGCTGAACCGTCAGTTCGGTGGTTCGGCTCGGCTCGGCTCGGTTCGGACTGCTTGTTGCTCTTCTTCTCTCGGTTTGGACCCAACCTGTTTTCCCCCGAACCGCCGCTCCTTCCTCCGGACCGAAACTTCACCCGAACCGGGTCCGTCCTCAGTTCCGAACCCAGAGCTCGGTTTATTGTTTCCCATCATCTTTCTGCTCTGCTGCTGGAGCCTCTCAAACGGAACCGGTCCAGTAATGGGTTGGAGTTTCCTGGTTCTGCTGGCGGTTCTGTTCGCGCAGCTGTCGGCCGCGGTTCCGGACGGAACGGACGTCCAAGGTAACAGAACCGAGCCGGACGGGCTTCGAGGTTTATTTCTCTGAGGTTCTGTTCAGGTTAATTAACGGCTAATTAGTGTTAATTAACATATTGAGTCAGTAATGATCGCCTCTGATGGGTTTGGCTATGGAGCTAAATTGGTGCCATAAAGTTTGTTTAAAAAAAAAAAATAAATAAAAAAAATTCAGAAAAGTCATTTTTATTCACTTCCCAAACTTTTATTTCAGTTTCAAATAATTTAAAAATGTTTTTAAATTTCAAATTAGTTGTTCAGTTTAGTTATTTTATTTTATTTTTTTCTACAGTTTCAAAACTTTTATGAATAATTTTTTCAGTTTCATATATTAAAAATCTGGTAAGCTGTTTGTGGAAATGCCTTTGACACGAGGAACTGATGGTTTAATGAAACCACAATCTGGGCTGAAGCAGCTCTAAACTTTGAGCATCTAAGTGAGGAAAAGACGCATTTAATTTTTTACCGCATGGAAATGAGCTCATGTGATGCAATCATGGAAAATTAAACTGAAGCACTTAAACGCAGCAGCTGGATGATTTTCCCCTGACGTGACTGAGTCAGCGCTCGCTTTAACGCAAACACACCACGAGATTTAAAGAGCGTAAGGAGCTAAATCAGGGCCATGATGTTTGTTCAAAGGGAAAACAGAATCAAAAAAAGCTCTGAAACTCAAAAATTATTCTGAAATTTAAAAAAAATCATCTGGATCCGAAAAAAAAAGAGCCGGATCTGAAGAGGAGTTGTGAACATGTTTTTTCCAGTTTCACTTTCTTTTTTTCAGTTTTAAACTGTTTTTATGTTGAACAAACTTCATGACCCCAATTTAGCTCCGTAGAGCATCAAAAACGAGGTGGATTAGCAGAGCAGCTGCTGGCGTCATCCAGGAAATGTTGCTGGCGAAGAGCTGCCTGTTAGCGACATGCTAACAGTCTTCAGTCAGAGGGTTCCTCAGAGTTGGTGCAGTGACTGCTACAGGGTGTCGGCGGTGTGTGAAGAGACTCAACTCGTACCTCGTCGTTTTGTTCGCATTGTGAGAAATGAGCGAGAGAAGCAAGGAGAAAATAAACATTTTCTGAAAAATAAACTTTGGTTAATGCTCTGAGAAAGCTGATTAGTCTATAGCTACGCTAATGTGGGATTCCTCCACAGAACATTTCCTTCTTCATGTTTTCTGGCGCCAGCCCTTCGTTAATTTTTTGGAAAACTTCTGACTTTTCCAAACATGTAATTTCTGCGTCTGAACCAGCAGCTGCAGACGTTCAGAGACATTTTGGGATGTTTTGGACTTTCTCTTTCCGCTGGTGAAACGTTTCTGTTTTTGTTTTTCTTGCTGTAGTTTCCTGAACGGTTCTTGTCCCGTAGATTCCTCTGACCTTGCTATGACCTTCAGGCCCACACTCTGACTCCAGCTCAGCTTCAGGAAACCAGCAGATCTTCACCGTCTTGGATTGTTGGGATGTTTTGATCCAAACGATTTTCCACGGCGGTTTTATTGGACAGGAAGAGAAAGCAGCCCCACTCAGGGATCGGTTCACTTCCAGTATTTATTTCCCAGAAGTCCTGAACAATCAGGAGTTTCCATCAGAGGGAAAAGCTTTACTCCCGTCGGCCATGTTGGATACAAATAATTTGGATTATTTATCCAGGCACAAGAGAAAAAAACAGGTTCATTTTTCAAACCCATATTTCCAGGGTCATTCATTCATTTGTAAATAACCGTTTCAAACTAAATATTCAGCATACTATTTAGCTTGCTAGCTAACTAATAGCAAGCTACACATTTAGCTTTAAGCTAGTTAGCTCTAAACTAGTTAAATATTTAGTTAACAAGCAAAATGTTTAGCCTAAAGTTAAAAATTGCTTTTATTATCTATGTAATAAATATTGCATAATATTTGTTACCTAAACATTAGATAATATTTAGCCCAAAGCTCGATATTCTGATATTGGGAAATATTCAAATTCATTTGCCAATATCAGGAAGTGGACCGCCAAAGTAAAAGTTTTGTTTTCTTTCTTTTAATTTGTAGCTTAATGTCTAGCTAACAATATACTTAGTTTGAAACGGTGAGATTTATAAATGAATGAATAACCTGGTGAAAATATGCTAAATAAATCCAGTGATTAAGTCTTGATTGTTACATTACAAACCCATAATTCTTTAATCGGCACAAAACCTGAGACATTTTGGTTTCTGTCCAGGCTGCGAATAATTCAGACATTTTTCATGTTTTCAATCTTATTTCTGTCTGAACTCCTTAAAAGAGGATCCAGTGTTTTCTTGTGAAAAGCTGCAGCTCAGAGCAACACCTAAAGTTTCGCTGACTCAGCGGTTTTCTGTTTCCACAGATATGAAAACTGTCTGATAATCAGGTCCAGGATTTCAGAACTGGCCTCAGCAACTCGGCGAACCAGATCAAACTGGGATTATGTTACAGAAACTGGGAAGTCTGTGAAACCAGCAGCTGTGGGTTCAGATCCAGATGTTCGGCTGGGTTTCATTTCCAGAACGGCTCTCCCTGATCACTTACAAGGATTTTCCAGTCTGCCAGCTGCAGATGTAAAGTTGAAGTGCAGCAGAAGCAGTGACATCATCAGCAGTGACATCATCATGTAGAATGCATTTCCTGTCTGCGTCTCCTCCCCCTCCAGTCATCGACGTCCTGAGCCTCCAGGACTCCAAGCAGAACGTGGCGGCGGTGGAGAAGCTGTCCGGCGGTCTGAGCGCGCTCAGTGACGTCTACGTGGTGTCGACGATCCGACTGCCCGTCAAGATGGGCGGGGTTTTGTTTGGCCTCTACAGCAAGCAGGACAACAGGAAGTACCTGGAAGTCGCCATCATGGGGAAGATCCACAAAGGTTGGTGGAAGTTCAGCGACTCGGTACCAGAAGAGCCGTTATGAACGAGACTTATAATCTACTGCTAATGATGCTAGCTAGAGCTAATGACATTAGCCAGAGCTAATGACATTAGCCAGAGCTAACACCATAAGCAGAAGGTAAACTATTGGCAGAGGCTGATGCCATGAGCTGGAGCTAGCACTATTAACGAGCTCTAGCTAACACTACTAGCAGGAGCTAAGAACATTTGCCAGATTTGACACAACTGTCTTGAGCTAACACCATTAGCCAGAGCTAATGTAAATTCTAAGGAAATTGAAAGGTAATGGATGAATATTTAAAGTGACATTAAAGCATCTTTAGGTTTTTGTAACAAACCGTTTGTCGAGGGATTGTTTAGCTCTCGTTAGCCGTAAAACCTGTCAGGTTAGCGTTTTCCAACCGACTCTCCTCTTCATCCATTTGATCCTCCTCATCTTTTCTAAAAGTTCCTGTTCTGGCAGGAGGGTGCTAGCGCTGTAGCAGCTAGCATGCTACCCAGGCTCCCTGTTTATCCTCTCAACATTTCCATGAACTCTGTTCTCCTGTCCCACATAAACCGCAGATAAAAGAAAAAGATCATTTTCAACCTAAACTTTTCCTCCTTGTCCTCAGTTCTGGTTCGGTACATCAAAGCCGATGGGAAGGTCCACACCGTGAACCTGCAGAACTCCGTCCTGGCCGACGGACGGACTCACTCCATCATCCTGAGACTGGGCGGCCTCCAGCGCAGCAACATGCAGGTGGAGCTGTATGCCGACTGCCGATTGGTCGATTCCAGTCAGGGCGTTCCCCCATTGGTTCCTCTGCCCAGAGAGGCGGACATGGTGGAGATCCGACATGGACAGAAATCGTACGCCCGAGTTCAGGTTAGAGGGATAAGAACAGCTAAGACTGTAGATGCATGAATGAACTAAAGAAATCTGAATAACTGATTGTTTTACTTGACTTTTACATGATTTTAGTTTGAAGGACAAAGCTGTGGAGGAGATTTCAATTCCTCTACTCAAATGTCACTTCTGATTTCTCCTGGAGGATCTCATGGTGTTTGCAGGCCAGAAGGGAAACAGTTTAGTCCAGGCGTCTCCAGTCCTTCAGCCTTTAGATGTGTCCCTCCTCTGCACCGGATCAAGTGAATCCCTGGTCAGCAGAGCTGGATGACTGCTAGTGAGGGCATCCGGGCGCGTTGGCGCAGAGAGGCTTCCAGAGGTTACAGGTCAGAGTGTCTGGAGGACGGGGCTCCTGTTGGGCTCTAGGGTCTAGACGGTCAATGTCTGGGTCTGTTCCAAGTTGGGCCTTTGTCCACTGGCAGTGTCTTCCTGTGGAACGTGGGCGGACCGTCTGCGAGCTGTGGTTGACCACCGATGATGTCATTTTGTGTGAGCAACCTCGAGGAGCCATGTTCTCTGAAAGCTTTCGGTCCATGTGTTCGCTGGACCATGACAGTGCAGTTTGCTGCCAATCAAATCGCTTGCAACAACCTGCGTACACGTTAACTTCAGTCAAACTGTTCAAGAAACACGCAATCAATCCCCTGATATCTTAGTTAGCTGATCTTGGCTGCACACTGATGTCTTCCTTCTGCAGAGGACAGAAGATGTGATGGACAGCAGCCGTCTGTCAGCAGCACCTCGGTGTATTTGCACCAAAAATCTTTTTCATTAGGTAAGAAGATTGAGGTTCATAAGTAACTAAGAATAGTGACATGCAATCAACTATTGCTTTATGGAGAAGGTACGAGTGAGACATGGAGGCAGAAATCGTCTGGTGTGAATTCAGGCAAAGTCAGAAATTTGATCAAATCCAGGAGGGAGAAGGAAAAACACCTGGAGGTCAGTAATCCTGTTGGTCACTTCAAGCATCCGTCTTGGTGTCTTGACGCCGTTGCAAAGGGTCAGCAGCCATCTTTGCCGTGTACCAGGTCCGAACCTTAAAGGATCCGCTAATGGAGGAACCGGTTGCTCTAGAGGGGAAGAGGCTCAAGGATCTTCTGGTTTCCTACCAGTGGGACTGAAACTGCAGGGCTCGGCGACGCGCCGCCTCTGGTCTACTCTGAACTCTCCACCTCCTGAGGAACCTCAGTTTGGTTACTGTGAAGGTTTGGACCAGAACTCCTCCTTCGCCTCGGTTAACCTGACTCAACATCAGACGTTTCCTGTTGGTCAGGAAAACTTTCAGAAATGCTGGAGAGAATTTTCCTCTTTATTGGCTGATCTGTCCAGCAGGACCGGCGCGTCTCTGCGTCTGTCTCATCGGGCCTCTCTCTGTCAGGGCGCAGTGCAGTCCCTCCGCCTGGCTCTAGGGGGCAGCGTTGCTAAAGCCGGAGCGCTGACCGACTGCCCGTTCCAAGGAGACTCGTCAGCCTTCAACTCAGGTGAGCTCACCTGGATCCGAACCTGAAGGTCAGCTGCTCTGTGGTTCTGATCCGGGTCGGTGATGAGTTCTATTGTTTCCTCAGTGAATGGAGAGGTCCAGTCCATCCTGGGTGAGGTTCTGATCACTTAACCAGTTCTGATCGGTCGTGACATTTACTCTGATCTCTGATTGGACATCATGTCTGTGACATCATCTGTCAGGTGAACACACCAAGGCTCTGATTGGTCAGCTCATCATTTTCAATCAGATCCTGGGAGAGCTGCGGCAGGACATCAGGGAGCAGGTGAGACAGAGAGACAGGTGAGGACATCACAGGACAGGGGAGGGAGGGGGAAGGTGAGGAAATCAGAGACAGGTGAGACAAGGAGATGAGAGATGACAGGAGGTGATTTTGGACCTCAGAGGACAGTTGAAAGGTAGGGGAAAGGTGAGACATTGACAGAGTGAGAGAAGGTGGACAGGTGAGACAGCATCCTGGTCTCAGGAGCCAACGTGTGTCTGTCCTCAGGTGAAGGAGATGTCTCTGATCAGGAACACCATCCTGGAGTGCCAAGTTTGTGGTGAGTCAGCAGTTCTGTGGACGTCTCTGAATGACCTGAGGACCCGATTGAAGCCGCCCCACCTGTCCCTCCGTCTGCCTGCAGGTTTCCATGAGCCGCGGTCTCGCTGCTCCCCCAACCCCTGCTACAGAGGCGTGCCCTGCATGGACAGCCTGCAGTATCCCGGCTACACCTGTGGACAGTGTCCACCTGGAACCACCGGCAACGGGACGCACTGCAGGGACGTTGATGAGGTGAGGACAGGACGCCAGGAGACGCCCGGCGGAGCCCGTGAGACGCTGAGTGCTTCCTGTTTGTGGTCCGCAGTGCGCGCTGCAGCCGTGTTATTCTCCTGACGCCTGCATCAACACCGAGGGAGGCTTCAGCTGCAAGCCGTGTCCTCCAGGCCTGTGGGGGGCGCCGCTGGCCGGGACAGGATTGGACTACGCTAAGACACACAAACAGGTCTCACAGCGCCTGTTAAATCTGGGCTGGTATTTTAGTAATCAAGTATTATATCGATTATTTTATAAAAATATGGGTAAATTCTGTCGTAACAGCAGCATTAATATGAAATATCAACATCGGCCCAGTTTTTCATATTAGTGACTTCCTAACCATTACTTTCTGAAGTAATTGTTCATTTTTAAGTTAACCAAAAATGACAGAACTGATGTTGAATTCAGAGACACTGAGCAAAAACGTCTGGAAACCAGTTTTTAGTTTTGATTACATTTTTTAAAATTTGATTTGTTTATTTCAAACAGGTTTTTAAAAACAAGAAAAAGGGCAACCAGAAGGAGAGAACAAATCGGCAAACATAACCAGGGACAAAATAATTAGTTTATCGCTACTTTCTGCTTTAAAGGAGTAGGAAGAAGAGAACAGATTTATTCTCAGTTTAGTTTATGTTTTCATCTTCAGTCAGTTTAACAGATGAAGTCTCACGTTGCTTTTTGTCTCCAGTGACGTTTGGCTCCTTCGTCCCACATAAACACACAATGACAACGCGTCCGATTTGATTTCGGTTTGGGAGACAGTTCTTCTCCTGAGCAGGAACACGAGTCTTTCTGAAGTTAAAACTAAAAAAGCTCCTAATTAACCACTTTGGTGAGAAACGGAAAGTCCGTCATCATTACGTCACTGCAAACTGATTGTGTTTGTAGAGGCGTCTTTAGCAAATCCAGTCTGACTGCTGGTGTAAAGAAATGTTGGACTGAGCGGGTCGGCAGCAGCAGTCAGCTGCCGGTAATCCCAGTTGGAGTGTGAGTGCATTGCTGGGGTGCAGCTGGAAACCATTAGAGCCTCTGAAGCAGCACAGAAAGCTCCCAGCTGTGGAAAAACCGCGTTCAGTCGGGGCGACATCATCTCACCGCTGTTAGGAAGTCGTTAACCTGCCGGGAAACGAGCAGCAATCTGCTGCTGCTGCGTTCTGCGCAGGTTTTAGTTCTGACATCAACCACTGCTGCTCCTCCACTTACAAGAACAGATTAAATTTCCTCCTTTTGTTTGCAGAATGGTCAGTTTTTACCAGATGGATCTCAGACCTTTTCCAGGGAAATTTCACAAGCTGTTCCTGTCAGTTGAGCTTTAAAATCCCGGCCGGACCTGTGTGTGTGTTTCAGGAATGTGTGGACATCGATGAGTGTGTGGATCTCCCTGACGCCTGTGCATCAAACTCGGTCTGCATCAACACTGTGGTGAGTGAGAAGACGCTCTGGTTTTACTCACTGATCTGATCCAGACGGACTGCCGGCGTCCAAAGTGATCCCATCAACGGTTCTGCTGCAGATCTTTCACCTTTAGAGGGTTCTGTTTGTTCGTTCAGGAGGAAAACCCTCAGGTCCAGAAATGAGACGGTTTTTACTGAGGATTCTGGCGAGACGGCGCCCCGTGGTGGACATTGAGTTCTCCGTCTCTTTCAGGGTTCCTACAAATGCGGAGGCTGTAAACCCGGTTTCTATGGCAACCAAACATCTGGCTGCTCCCCCAGGAAGTCATGTGCTGCGTTGACCTTTAACCCCTGTGACACCAACGCCCACTGTGCCATGGAGAGGAACGGAGAAGTTTCCTGCAGGGTGAGGGGCAAAACTCAGCAGAGCAGCATAAATACAGAAGGAAGGAAAGAAATGAAGAACATTTTGCATCCAGTTATTGATTAATCAAACAAATCAAACAATCAATTAATTATCAGAATAATCGATTCATTTTCAGAATAATTAATTACTACAATAATCGTTAGTTGGAGCTAACGATTGTTAGCTCAAACATTAAATTAACGTTTAATTTTAGCTTCCATAAATCCCAGCATGCATCAGGATTTTGCTGGGCGTTTTTAGCGAGGAATTTGATATTAGAGCAAATCAGATCTAACTTCATTCTGGTGCAATGATTAATCGATTGTTCTAATATTAATCGATTCATCAGATTTTAAAAAATGTTGCTTTCTGCAGAACTTTTTGGATTAATCATTTAATAATTGGATGGAGAGGGTGCTCAATACGAAGTTTTTTACAGAATCTGAACCCGGTGAAGCTAAAACTTTCACTTCTGGGCCGATCAGGATTACAGACAAAGGCGTGTTTGCTTTCTAAAATTCAAAATGTTTATATTTTTATACAGGTTTGACTTAGTTTCTGCTCCAAATGTCTTGTTCTTTCAGCAAATTGCCTTTTATTCTAGTTCATGATTAATCAATTATTTTTAAATTATTAATTAGTTTTAATTAATAAGACTAATTGGAAGCCTTTCATGTGTTCTGCGTCCTGAATGTGTTTCCAGTGTAACGTTGGCTGGGCAGGAAACGGGCACACCTGTGGAATGGACACGGATATCGACGGCTACCCCGACCGCTCTCTGCCCTGCATGGACAACGACAAACACTGCAAACAGGTCAGAGCTGGAACAGGTCGCACCTGGAAACAGGTCGCACCTGGAAACAGGTCACACCTGGAAACAGGTCGCACCTGGAAACAGGTCACACCTGGAAACAGGTCGCACCTGGAAACAGGTCGCACCTGGAAACAGGTCAGGTCACACCTGGAAACAGGTCGCACCTGGAAACAGGTCAGGTCACACCTGGAAACAGGTCAGATCGCAAATTGATGACACTTTGACCTTGTCCATCAGGACAACTGCGTGTTTACGCCAAACTCGGGCCAGGAGGACGCGGACAATGACGGCATCGGAGACCAGTGCGACGAGGATGCAGACGGAGACGGCATCAAGAACGTGGAGGTTAGAAATCATCCGGGTGTAGACGCTGCTCCGACTGTGGCGGTCAACCTAACGTCTTGTTTGCGGTTCAGGACAACTGCCGCTTGGTCCCCAACAAAGACCAGCAGAACTCGGACAGCGACTCGTTCGGAGACTCGTGTGATAACTGTCCCACCGTCCCCAACAGCGACCAGAAGGACACGGACAACAACGGACAGGGAGACGCCTGCGACCAGGACATCGATGGAGATGGTGAGGACAATCTGCCCTCTGCTGGTGATCACAGGGAACAGCAGGCCTCGTTCATTTCAGTTCACTGATTTGCAGCCTGAAATGCTGAAATGATCCAATAAATGATGTTCAGCATCAGGAGGCCAATCTGGGTTTTTCTGGCTCAATCAGAATCGAACAGATTTCATACAAACCAGCCGTCGCGGTGCTTTCACTGCTCGGGTCTAATAAGACCATTTGGATCACGTTAGAGGTACGCATTGCAACAGACTTACCTCCAAACAGTTTATAGTTAGTATTGCCTAGAAAGTCTAGCTTGCTTGGTGAAGTGTGAACGCTAATCGACCAGAAACGTGAATTCTCGTTCATCGACAAGTCTTGGTTTGGGTTGTGTTGAAGTGAACGCTGGTTCGATTTGAATGTTTATGTGAACGTGAAGCAGACCGGAGACCGATCCCTACAGCCCAGGGCATTCTGGGTAAATACAATCAAAGCTAATGCATTAGCCTAGCGCTAGCAGGAGAAATGGCTCAGAAATGGCCCAAAGACTACACAGAAATCCTCCAGCAGCTAAAATCTGATGTGTCCATTTTGTTTTCATTTGGTGAAGGAGGAAGTTGCTCTCAGTGTCTTCAGACGTTTTCATGTCATATCCTTCAGTGGTTCTTGGTGCAGCGCCCCCACAGGCCAGGAGGGGAACATGTTGCTCAAGGGGTTTGGTTGGTTTGACTCGGAGCAACAGCAGCTGGAGATGGAACAAGTGTTGATGTTTGGTTCCAATAGAACAGAGTTTACTGGACTATTAGAAGGGAAAACACCAGGTGGCTGGTGATGTCGCCTCCTTCCTCCAGCCTTTCTGTTTTACAGCTCTCATGGGGAGCTGTGCTTAGCCTGCAGTGTCTGGGCTTTGGGGGATTCTCTCCTGCTGGGTGGTCTTGTTGTGGGCACTTGACCACTTGGATTGGTCAAGTGCTGGGCTTGACCAGTGCGGACAGGGATGGCGGTGTGGCAGGATCAGGGTAATCTCATCCTGTGACCCTTTGCCTTGCTATTGACCTGCTTCTACCTGCTCTGGTGTCTTCAGTCAGTCAGTTTAAATATTTTTTTTAATCAAAACTAAGAACTGGTTTATAGAGATGTTTTCTAAGTGTGTTTGTGATCCGGGTCTGTTGCGTTCTTACCAAGTCAAGCTCATCTGTCCTTTGCTGCTCTTGGTGATGTAAGTTGCTCAATTCACTCTCTGTACAAACACAGAGACACAATTAATCTCTAGCAATCAACAAACTATCTCCAGATTTCTTCTTCTGTCCGGATACATGTTGGCAACCATCTTCTCTTCACGATGCGCCTGAAATGTTGAGTCTAGATAAAAAACACTCCTATCAGTTGTTGGATCAGCCTGTTTGTGTGTTCAGGTATTCCCAACGTTCTGGATAACTGCCCTAAGGTTCCCAACCCGATGCAGACGGACAGAGACAGAGACGGAGTCGGAGACGCCTGCGACAGTTGCCCTGAACTCAGCAACCCCATGCAGGTTCTGTGTCCTCCAACAGCAACCTGGCTCATTTCACCAGCTCTGATTGGTCGGGTTTTTACTTTGTCTTGTTTTGCAGACGGATGTGGACAATGACCTGGTGGGAGACGTCTGTGACACCAACCTGGACTCGTACGTCTGACAAACCTTCCTGCTGTCGTCCAATCAGTTTCGGTTGCTGAAACCATGACAGCAATGCTGAAATACTCGTCTTGCTGTTCTTCTGCTGCTGCTGCAGGGATGGAGACGGTCACCAGGACTCCAGAGACAACTGTCCTGACATCCCCAACAGCTCCCAGCTGGACTCCGACAACGACGGCCTCGGAGACGACTGCGACCACGACGATGACAACGACGGTGTCATCGACGATTACGACAACTGCAGACTGATCGTCAACCCAAACCAGAAAGACTCTGATGGTACCAAGCAGAACCAGAATCCTGATTGGACCGAACCTTTCTCTCCAGTCTGGACCCTTCTCTCTTGTTTCTGTCTTCAGCTAATGGAGTCGGAGACGTCTGCGAGAACGACTTTGACAACGACGCCGTGATGGATCTGATCGATGTGTGTCCAGAGAGCGCCGAGGTCACGCTGACGGACTTCCGAGCCTATCAGACGGTGATCCTGGACCCTGAGGGCGAGGCCCAGATCGACCCCAACTGGGTGGTTCTGAATCAGGTGCATTAGCTAATGAAACCATTTCAAGATAGAGAAATACTTTGTTTTGCGAAATTGAGGAAGTTATTAAGAATTTTGTTACTTACATGACCTTATTTAATGCAGTACTAACGCACATTTAACCTGCTACCTGATGCCATTAGCTTCATGCTAACAGGCCCATTAGCTTCATGCTAACAGCTAGCCTCATCTTTCAGTGTCAGAATGACTTTGGGCCGAATGATTTCCTCTGGAGAACTTTTGATGGACTTCAAACGGTGTGGAGATGATCTTTGACCCCAACTTGATTCCTTGTCTTCTAGCTGACTAGTTAACTTCCTTCCTAGATTCCTAGATTTCTGGCTGGTTCTTGGTAAAAAAAAAAAGAAAATAGAAAGAGTACAAATGGACATTATTGAGCTCATCTCAGTTTATCAATAGATTGATGTATTGCTTATTGGGCCTGTTTTCTGGAGCGTTTTCCTCTGAACAGAATAAAACCGTCTGAATGAAATGAAGCAGAGTAAAAACCCTTTGGATGTATTAATTTGCCGTTCTGTTGTCCTCAGGGCATGGAGATCGTTCAGACGATGAACAGCGATCCGGGTTTAGCTGTTGGTGCGTTTCCCTTTGATCCGATTGAAAACCTCCGATTCTGATGGATGCGGTTCTGATCTGTCAAACCTCCATGTTTCTGCAGGCTACACGGCGTTTAACGGCGTGGACTTTGAGGGAACGTTCCACGTCAACACGGTGACGGACGACGACTACGCCGGCTTCATCTTCGGGTACCAGGACTCGTCCAGCTTCTACGTGGTGATGTGGAAACAGACGGAGCAGGCGTACTGGCAGTCCGTCCCCTTCCGGGCCACGGCCCAGCCCGCCCTGCAGCTCAAGGTTCGGCTTTTACCGCAGGCAGCGGCCCAAGGCAGCGGCCCAAGGCAGCGGCCCAAGGCAGCGGCCCAAGGCAGCGGCCCAAGGCAGCCGCAAACTGAAAACCAGAATGCCTGAATTTCAGCACTAACCAGAGATAAATCTTTACATCTGTTTATTCAGAATAAATACTATTTAAGCGTTCAGATTTTTGTTACTACGGTTACAATCTGATGCTACAAGTTAAATGATTAATGTTCATTAACACATACCAGCAGATTATAACTAATTAACCCTGATTGGTCCGCTAAGCCCCGCCCCACTTCCAGGTTTCACCTTGAAACGAAACTGAAATAAACTTTGAAACTGAAAAAAAAACTGAAACTACAAAAATGTTAAAACTGGAGAAAAAAAAAAAAAAAAGAAAAAACAAGTTTGAAATTGAAATATAGTAAGAGTTAAAAAATGGACAAATAATTAAGATTAAAACAATTTTGAAATAAATTTTTTAAAATTATTTTTGTAAAAAACATTTTGAGATTGAGAAAAACGTGTAATTAAAAACCGATTTGAAGCTGAAGTTCTGGGTCCTGCAGGCGGTGAAGTCTCAGACCGGGCCCGGGGAGTACCTGAGGAACGCCCTGTGGCACACCGGAGACACGCACGGCGAGGTGAAGCTGCTCTGGAAGGACCCGCGAAACGCCGGCTGGAGGGACAAAACGTCGTACCGCTGGCAGCTGAGCCACCGGCCGCAGGTCGGATACATCAGGTCAGACGGTTTCCACGCCTCAACGCCGATTCCTAAATATTAATCCTGTCTCTTTATGACAAAGTAGATCCATTAAATCCCCCAACAGGGCAGAAATGTGAAACAACGAGTTCTGTGAAAAGCTTTTTAACTTGACAGAAATCAGCAGGTTTTTGGTGTTTGTTTCATTTATTAAAGGAAAAAATGTCAAAACAGCAAAATAAAGACGTATAAACATAAAGTCAATATTACAAGAATAAAGTCAAAATAACACAAGAATAAACTGTGAAATAAACCATACAGTCATATTACAATTAGAGTCAAAATATTACGAGAATAAAGTTGTAATAAAATCATCCGGCAATTCAGTCAAATTCAGAGAAATAAGATGGTAATAATTTGAGAATAAGGTGGCAGTGACCCTGTAACGTTCAGACGGTATAAAGCTGTAATAACATGACAGTAAAATCATGTGACTGAGCCAAATATGACATCAGCATCAAACTATTATCAGCAGCAGGACTTTGACTAGACGAAAAAACACAAACTGATCTAGTCGCATAGATCTAGATAAACCTCTCAGAAAACGATTTATCATGATTTTACAACTTTATGATATTCTCTGTAGTACTGTGTGTAGTACTGTGTAGTACTGTGTAGTACTCTGTAGTACTGTGTAGTACTGTGTAGTACTGTGTAGTACTGTAGTACTGTGTAGTACTCTGTAGTACTGTGTGTAGTACTGTGTAGTACTGTGTAGTACTGTGGTTAGTACTGTGTAGTACTGTGTAGTACTGTGGTACTCTACAGTACTACAGAGTCGGACTCTCAGCCTGCAGATGTCTCCTGCACTCGTCCGTTATTCGTCTCTTTTCTCCTTTTTCTTTTCACTGCATTCTTTCCCCTCTGAACCTCCTTTGTGGCCCCGGGGCCCCCGGCTCCCCATTGTAGCCGTCTCCATGGCGACCAGCGCCCTGGCAGGAATCCGCTTCGGCCGCCGTTCATATGCAGATTAGATGCAGAGACGGAGCGAAACTCTGGAAGAGTTTATGAGGGAAAAACTGAACTTCCCTCAACTCTGGTGTAGAGAGCTGCTGGTCCAGAACCAGCAGCTCCAGAACCAGCAGCTCCAGAACCAGCAGCTCCAGAACCAGCAGCTCCAGAACCTGATGTTTGAGAAGCACATCATGTCCACCTCAGTCTGTCAGGAGGAAATGAAAACCAAGGAGGGAAAATTTGTGGAAAAACCTGGAAGACAGAAAAAATCTTGTGATCTTGGAAAGAAGCTGGAAAAGAAGGAAGTTAGATAGGAAGCTAGGAAGGAAGGAAGTTAGATTGGAAGCTAAGAAGGAAGGAAGTTAGATAGGAAGCTAGGAAGGAAGGAAGTTAGATAGGACAGAGGAAGTTAGCTCGTTAGTTAGTGAGGAAGGATGATAATTGGCTGATTGATTGATTGATCTGTTAGTTGACTGACTAATTAATTGATTGTTTTGTTGAACTGGATTAATTAATTGGGTTAATTGATCGATCGATTGATTATCCGGTTTGGTTTTGCTTTCAGGGTGCGGTTCTTTGAAGGGACGGACATGGTGGCGGACTCCGGCGTCGTCATCGACACGACGATGAGAGGAGGCCGACTCGGCGTTTTCTGCTTCTCGCAGGAAAACATCATCTGGTCCAACCTGCGCTACAGATGCAACGGTAAAAACGGCTCCGCCTGCGACTCTCAGCCGCTGTAGACTTTCCTTTCAAACTCTTCTTCTGCTGTTCCAGACACGGTGCCTGAGGACTTCGCAGTGCATCGTCAGCAGTTTCTCATGCACATCCATGTCTGAGCGCGGCAGACGGACTGCAGACACGGCGGCTCTGTGGGAGCCGAGCGCCTGACCGGGAGCTGGAGAAACAGAAAGCAGCCATCGTCTCCAGTGTTTCCATCTTTTCACTCCATGGTCTTAACTCGGCTCGACTGTAAAGCTTCAACGTTTTCGCCCTTTGATTCGGCTGTTTCCGTGAAATAACCCGATCTGCTGCCATCAGGAGAGGAGATGTTCCACCATGTTTGCTTCTGTCCTGATGACAGAAAAAGACTCAAAGGTCTGTGAGGTCCAGTTTGTTTCTGCTTCTGTCACTGAAAACCCAACCATCATTTTGTTAACCATCTCCAAATAAAACATGGCAGTGTGGACGACGCGTCTCCAGCGTTTGAGCTCATGAATCGAAGCGTTTTCCTTCTGCGTGGAGCATCAGACTCCTTTCTGCGACCGGCTTTAATACGGAGGTAAATAAGTCAAAATGTCGTCAGAGGTTATGACGTATTGCAACCTAACAATAACTATCGTGCCGAGTTTCCTGAACGGCCTGTAGGTGTCACTAATGAGTCGTTAGCTGTAAAAAAACGTGACTGGAGTTTTCAGCTCATCACTGAGAAGATTTAATATAAAAAGGACATTATAATTAAAATTTCTTGTTATGACAAAAACTTGTCTCCTTAAAACAGAAAACGGTGAAACTTTATTTTATCAAAATAAAACTTGTGAAAGCAAAGAAGGTTTCTTGTTTTAAAGATGACATATTTTTCATTCCAGGCACATAGCGAGCGCCATTTTATAGCAGAATCAAGTAACTGAAATTGAGTCTGTCTCTTTAAGAAGCTCCTGCTCTTTCTGAAGCTCTGCATCCAGGAAGTCATCACAACATGGCTCCTCTATTAACCTTCTAAAGTTTTTACCAGAGTAATAACGAGCTCAGCAGTGGCACCAGGTGTTTGCCAATTGCTGCTGGCTAGTCTGAAGGAGCTGAGTGGAATAGGACCTGCGTCTCAAAGGCAGGACTATGTCCCACCAAGCGTTTAGGCATCCCCGAATGGTTGTCAGGGAGATTAGAGGATACATGAAAGAATCAAGGCAACACTGCAGGTTTGTTTATGATGGTGGAAAAATCAAAAAAGATGATTTCACATAACGCTGCCCCTTTAAAAAGTTTTATCGTCAAAACAAGAAACTTAGAGACTTTGTTTTAATGCGTCTATAACTCGTTAGAGACTGTTTTTCTTCTTAAATTTCCTCTCTGGCAGGTCATCTTCCCTGCTGATGCGCCTGATTTCTTAGTTTCATGTTTCTGTGTTTGCAGAATTAAAACGTTGTGATTCTTGACAATAAAACTGGAATAAATTATTTCTCGCATTGCTTACACTGTAAAACATGCGTGTAGTCACTCCAAACAACATGGAGCGGGTCAAGCACTTCCTGCAGTGGAAACGACAAATCTGGAAGCAGACTGAACTTCAGGCCCAGGAGGAGGCAACATGGTGGAAACAAGTTCGAATGTGTCACATCTAGTCATCAGTACCAGTTTCACACACTGAAACCACAGAAGAAGAACAGCAGGATGAAGCTAATCAGCTGGAATCAAACAGTCCTCCATGTTTTAAGTTTTTAATAAACAACCGACCCAACAACGGCTCCTTCGCTTTTCAGTATTTATTCTCAGATGGTGACTCAAACAGAACCAGACCAGAACCAAAGTTCTGAGACAAAAGCTTCTCAATCCTAATTACTCATAAACTTCAGCAATATTCTAGAGAAATGTAAAAACAACTGATTTAACCAGTGGTGGCCAGTGATAACTAAAAATGAGTTGCGCTAACTCTAAAGCTCTGCACTGTCATGGTATTTAATGGAAGCTAATGCTAATTATAACAATAACGTATCAGTTCAGAATAGCTGTCATTGTCCAAAGCCACAACAAAAACACGTCTGCTAATGATAAAGCTACATCAACAGGTGTTCAGCAGAAGCTAATCTTAAAGCACTAACCATAAACATTAGCTCCACTAACGCTAAAGCCTGGCGCTGAGGCCATATTTAGTGGAAGATAATGCTAAATTGCTAACTTTGATGCAAATTACATCTGCTCTTGTAAGTCTATAACCCTCGAGGACCAGTTTAATTTTTACATCATTTACATATGAAATCTTAGGTATAATTTTTATGTTTATGTTATTTCTATCTCTACAGTGTTTTGATTTTGCAAAATGTTTGCCGCCAAAATGTTGGCGGGAAAACGGGGCAAAATGTCAACAAGATGTTGAACTTCAGTCAACTGAAACTTTTAAAAGCAGCCAAGTAAATGAGCATGTTAGAATTTATCCAGAAAAAAGTTATTTAGATAAAGCTAACTGTGCTAAATGCTGACTGATTATCTTCAATCTGCGCTAAACAAGAAGTTAGCTGCGCTATCAGCGGAAATGTGCTCACCACTGTGTTGAATAATTCATTCCAGGTTTGACTTGTGCAAAAAACATTGAAAAGATTTTAAAGTTCACATAAAGGTCAAAGAAATTTCAAATCGATTAAATTTGTTTAAATTTCTAGATTCTCAACTGGAGTTGATCAAATTAACTCCAGATTCTTTAAGAAACTGAGAAGTAGCCCTTTAATTTAGCTCTGTTCATCACAAAGGATTTAAACTCAGGACTTTCTTGATACCCAGCATAAAACAGAAGCATTGAACTGCAGCCGCCCTGGGCAGAGAGCCATGCAGAAAGAAACGGTTCCTCGCATTAAACCGACGGTGTGGCGGTGAGGAGAACCGGTTTCTAACGTTTAACGAATCAAAAAGACATTTTTAGTGAAAAATTCAAACTCTCGCAGGAAAAGTTTGATTTTCTGATGAGTTTCTGAAGTTGTTCACAAACCATCAGCCAATCGTTGCCGTTTCTCCTGAAGCCGCCGGACGTCGTGTCGCCTGTCCGGAGGCGAGCGTGGGGTCGCGACCCCTGGGCCGGGGAGGCCGGGACGAGTGCAATATTGGAGGGACATGACAACAGTGCACCGCATCCCGAACCTGCCCGCCCCCGGGAGGAACCTCACCGAACATCCTGGAAGAAAAACATGACCTTTAACCTCCAAGACTGTTAGCCTTACAGCCCCAGAACCGGGGCAGAACCAGAACCAAGATGGTCCAAACTCAGCCGGGACATGAGACAACTTTTGTAGCTGGACTGAAGAAAACTAGAAAAGATTTTGTTTTTTTCTTGGCAATAAAAACATGATTTAGGTAACGTTTAATTTTTGAAAAAGTTTTTACAGTGTAAATAATCACAGAAGTTGATGGATAAATGCAACATTTACTGTGAACGCACAAAATAACAGTAGGGGCCACAAATGGCCCCCGTGCCTCACCTTGGACACACTTGAAGAATCCATTCATTCTGAATAATGGAGGGCAGAATGAATCGTTAGGTTACACCAGCAGGTTATTTCTGTTTCAGCCGCTTTTCAATTCTCTTCAGCAGCAGATTCTGATTCTGATCATCAACAAGGTGACAAAGAATCAGACATTTAACCAGCAGCTCTGCTCCTTCCCCAGTTTTAGGGAAGAAATGCATCTTAAACCTGTTTTAAGATGAAATTGTTTTAAAATCCTAAAACTAAAGAGATCAAACTTCCATTTTGTCTGAAATGAGCTGAAATGTTTAATCTTTACAGTTAACGCAGATCTGAACTGTTAAATGTTGTCATTTTTAATAAACCTTCAGTAAGTTTAGAGTCTGAGGGTTTGATAGAATCGCCTCACCTCCATGCTGGTCCCGCTGCTCCGGTTCTGTGGATCGTCCCGGTCCGTCCGCTCCGTTTTTATCTCCCTCCTCCTCTTCCCACCCTGGACTCAACAAAGAGCCGGAGCTGCTCGGCGAGGCGTGCAGGGGCCCCGCGTTCAGGGGACTTAACCTGTTTGACCCTGCGGGGCCGCCGTCGATCCAGCGCCGCGAACTTTGCGTTACAAATAAATAAATAAAAAGTTTCAGGTGTTTCTGTTTGCATCCTGGCTGCAGGTGGAGCGCAGAGGCCTGCTGCCCCCTGCTGGAGCAGGGCGGTGCTGCCCCCTGCTGGAGCAGGGCGGTGCTGCCCCCTGCTGGAGCAGGGCGGTGCTGCCCCCTGCAGGAGCAGGGCGGTGCTGCCCCCTGCAGGAGCAGAGCGGTGCCGCAGCTACTGCAGCTCAGGTTCCTCATTGGGGCCCTGCCATAGCAGGGCCCCAATGGAGTCAGTCAGTGACTCCATGCATTGCATGGCAGGCACCTATTAATCTACACCCAATAGAATATCTCTTTATTATAACTTCTTCTTCCGTTACCGTTAATGCGGGTCGTACCGCTGCGTGCCCACCCACAAAAAGTGGTATCAAAACGTGCGGCTCGTTCCCGGCATTGGAGCTATTACTTGTGGTGGGATTCGGAGTAACGATGAAAAAGTAAAAAGCGAAAAACCATCAAAAATTTTTCGTCAGTTGGAAACTGCCCAAACTAGAGTGTAACTGATGTTTCGTTAGAGTGTGGGAAGCAGCGCGATTCTGACCCCAAATAAATTTTGAAATCGCCGTCACGCCCAGAAATATCGCCCTATCGGTATGAAACTCGGTCATGACATCGATACGCATGCCTGCTCCGGTAAAATGTTTTCGAAATTTTCCTAGGGCTTACGGTTTTCTGTCAAGGTGCTTCAGAGCGAAGTCATGCGACAGGATTTTCACACGCTCTGCCAGGTTCACTTCCATGTATTTCTGAAAAATGTCAGACCCCAGCGCACACCATTTTTATCTCGTCGCTGTTAATACTGTGATTGATGTACAGATCTGAATCGCGGGACTATCGGAGACGAAAGATAGGCTTCTCAAACGCTTCAAAGCGGTTTTCCCGATACGTATCACGGTTTCCGAATGAGAAGGAGTTGTTCGGACTGCTTTTTTCATTCAAACTGACTGAGGTGTCTCACAAAGATAGAATTCTTTCTCCACCATTATGTCTCACACACATCACAGGTGGCAGGCAGAGAATCAATTACCATAGCAACAGAACAGAGGAGGGCCAGCAGCTAATTAGGACTACAAATACGCATCACTGTAGTTTTTACTCTGGCAGAGCTCTGAGGAAGTCGTTGGCCTTTAGAACTACTTGTGTTTTGGGCATTTTATAACTGATTTTAACCAACCATTGTTACAAATGTAATTAGTATGGCAATTTCAAATTAAGCTTAATGAAAATTTCAAAATAATAGCTTGAATATTTCAGGCCTTTCAGAAAAACTAACTGATTCAAGCATCTAATTAAGTCTCTCCTTGTGTGTCACACTGACATGACAGTTGACTTCCTCTTTAGAACTACAAATACTGCAGGTTAGGACTACAACATGGCGGAACACTCAGTGCCTACAAAAGAGGTCAGAGCTGATTGTCAGAACTACAACATGGCGGAACTGTCAGTTACTACTGAGGAGGAATGAGCTGGCCTTTAGAATTACATTGTGTTTGGGCATTTTATGATTGATTTTAACCAAGCATTGTTACACATGATTAATGTGACAATTTTAAATTAAGCTTAATGAAAATTTCAAAATAAAAGCCCCGACATTCTTTTATATGACGTAATTGCCTTATTTGGCATTATGTGACTTTTTTATTAACAAAACAACTGTTACACTTGGTATTAGTTTAGAAATTTGAAATGAAGCTTACTGAAATTTCAAAATAAAAGCCTTAAGATTAATCTGTGGTGCAGGTCATCTTGCTGCAGGTCACCAGCCGCAAGGCGCTGCAATGACATTAGCTTGCATTATCATTTTCTCTCAAGTTAGGGCACTGCCTTGCGCAGCAATTAGCATTAGCATTAGCCTTTTACCTTAAATGAGGTATTAGCTATTTCCCTTACTTATTACCCATGTTTAGTGACCTGAATGGAGTATGCCAGGCTTGTGACTCTCCCACATGCTATTGATTACAGTGCAGCTTTCTTTAGCATTGATGCTAATGTTTAGCACGCTGGCTTCAAACCGACGGGCACACTTTGGCAGGGCCCCGGTTAAATTTCTTCAGGAATTTTCTAGTTGATTTATTATTATTGTTTATTGGAGCTTCAGTTTTACTGGGTTTTTCTCTGTTTTTCCTCAATAAAATCACATTTTAATGCAGAAAATAAACATTTTGTCTTTACTCTGAAACCTTCAGATTATTCCAGATTAAATCAGATTTTAATCTGTCAGAGTAAAGAAATTATTAGAGAAACAACTGATGTTACCAACAGAGTTCAGCTTCTGGAATAAAAATAGACGTCAGCGTGTCTCTGTGTCTCTCTCTGTGTGTGTGTGTGTCTCTCTCTCTGTGTGTGTGTGTGTGTGTGTGTCTCTCTCTCTCTGTGTGTGTGTGTGTGTGTCTCTCTCTCTCTCTGTGTGTGTGTGTGTGAGGACAGTTGTCGTGCAGCAGGTGGTCGTTGGGGATTTATTTAGCAGCAGCAGAACCTCCCAGTCAGCTGTGAACTTCCCGAAGCTCGGACCAGAACCGGAGCGGATCCGGACAGGAACTGGACCTGCCCAGCACCATCAGAACCTGGTCGGGGTCTTCAGGAGGTTCTGGACGTTTCTCTGGGTCAGGTCATGGACGGACTCTGATCCGGAACCAGCTGCAGGTAAAGCAAACACAGAGGAGGTGAGAGCGGGTCGGGTTCAGCGGGAACACGCGGAGGTTCTTGTTGGCCCAAACAAACAGCTGCTGAAAAACATCCAGAACTTTGATTTTATTCACTTAAAACATAAATATGTGATTATTAAGAAGCTGGACAGAGCATTTAATGTGTCTATAAATCCAAAATTTGGTCAACTTCAAGCTTTAAAAACTTGAAATTTATGTCAAATAAAAACAAAAACCCAATGAAACCTTGAAAGTTTTATACTTTTATTAAAATGAACAAATATTTGATAAAGCAGGAGGATCAGATTCAAGTATTTCTGTCTGCGAAGCAATTGGAGTTTAACTCAGATTCACTCAGTTTAGCCGCTTTGGTTCCATTCAGACATAAAAGTTTATTTTAAAAGCAAAAATACTGAAGATAAAATAGAAAAATTTAAACTCAATACATTAAAATGAAAAGAAATGATAAAACCGATGAATCTGTGACAGCGTGATAGTTTTAAATATTTAAAAAAAAAAGAGTAGAAATTTTGCAATAATTCTGAGAATTTTTCTAGAAAATTTTTTCTGAGATTGAAAATTGGAAAATTTGCTAGAAAAAATATAAACATTTTGAGATTTATCTAAAATTAAAAAAACATTTCAAGTTTTTCAAAATTTTGGAGATATCCTGGATTAAAGGTAACAAAGTGGTAAATCTGGTGATGTTTGTCCTCATCAGAATATAATTAATATATAATTATATAATATAAATCGATGTGTTCACACGTCTGGTCAAAAACTGTTCTGGAAGAAGTGTGCTGAAGCTGATTTTATGTTAAACCGGCTTGCCGTACTCCGGCTTTGTGTTTGATGGTTTATCCCTGTGGTTCCCAAAGTGTGGGGCGCGGCCCCTGGGGGGACGCGGTGTCATTGCAGGGGGAGGCGCAGGAAGCAGTATGAATGAATGAACAAATTGTTTCACTGTAAAGATGGTTTGTAGTTTGTTTGGTTGCAACCTGAAGTGTGAAATAAACTTCAGTGGAGCTTAAACACTAAATATATGTAAAGGTTTATCTCTGGTTGAACGCTCCATTGGGAGACCCAGAAAGTCTTTGGGAGCCACTGGTTTAACCAATGGCAGCAGAGTGTTGCGCTAAGCTCCGCCCCCTGCATGCAGCAGTTTAGTGGAATCGGTTTAAAGTCCAAATCAAAACACACACAGAGGTTCAGAGCCAGATGATTATGAAGCTACATTGGGGCCATAAAGTTTGTTCAAACAAAAAAAAAGTTTAAATTGAAAAAAACAAAAGAAAAAAGATTTGAAACTTAGAAAAAAATCTGAATAAGAAAAATAGTGAATCTGAAAAGTAGTTTCAGTTTTTTTTCCTCAGTCATGAGTTAATGATGATGATTAGTGATTATGATACTCATCAGTCACTAGTAAATCAACGATGGAATGATTGATTCCATCCCATGAATCCATCTGCGTCTCCATGGAGACGGGAGCCTCTGATGACCAGAGGGACTCACAGCTGAATGTGTGACCTTCTGTGACCTCTCTGTGACCTCTCAGGGCGCTGCTTGCTGCCGATGGAGACGCGGTTGCCATGGAAAAGTTGTATCCACCTGACTCTGCTGCTGGTCCAGCTGCGTTTACCTGAAGGTACAAACTCAGAAACTCACTGGGAAAGTAAAGCCCCGCCCCCAAATGTAGAATAACTCCCCCAAAGTGGGCGGAGCCAAGAGAGACGGAGGGTGCGTGGCCAAGTCTGGCTATGATTGGAGGTTGTTGGAAGGGGCGTGGCCAGGGAGAGAGAAAGGAGTGCAGCTAACTTAATGATTACTTAGCAAAGATTCTCTCTGTAACGAATCCAATGACTTAAAAAAGAACCAGTGATGAATTTAACTATTTTTTATTTAAAAAACCAAATTGCAAAAAAATCTAGCAACTTTTTTTTCCCACAAACCAACAACCAACAAATGTAGCAACCTTTTTCCAAAACATAGTGACAGTAAATCTAGTGACTTGATTAAAAAAGCGACGAGCGACATGTTTAACTATTTGTTCAAATAGGTGACGACAATAAATTGAGCAACTTTATGCTAAAAAAGTGGGAACTAACAAATTAGCTTCTGTTTCTTTAAATAAAAGAGACGTGACGAATCAAATGTTTTTCTAAATAATAACGAGCATCTTTTTTTCAAGACTGAGTGAATTCATGCACCGTTTTGGTTTCTCTTCCACCAGACTGTCGGTCTGAATCTTGATTTATGAAAACTGTGGATTTATTTCCAGCATCTTTTTCAAAATAAAAGCCCAGATTAAAACCTGACTGTATGACCATATGAAGCCTCCTCTCCTCAGTGGGAGCTTCCTGTCGCATCCTGAGGTGTAACTCTGAGTTTGTTGCTGCGACCGTCCACCTGAGCGGCGGCGGCGCGGCGTTCAGCAGCGACTCGGCGTACTGCAGCGCCCTGCGCTCCTACAGCCAGTGCACCAAGCGGACGGCGCGGCCGTGCCGCGGAGACCTGGCCTACCACTCGGCGGTGCAGGGCATCGAGGACCTGCTGATCCAACACCGCTGCCCGCGGGCGGGGCCCACGGCCCGGCCTTGGCCCCGCCCACAGGGCGCCGAATCGGGGGACGCCTGCCTCTACGAGCGGAGCTTCGTCCGCAGGGAGGGCCGTGCGCCAGAGTACCGGCACTGCAGCGTGTTCGGAGACCCGCACATCCGAACCTTCAGCGACGACTTCCACACCTGTGCTGTGCAGGGGGCGTGGCCTCTCATCGACAACGACTACCTGTATGTGCAGGTCACCAGCGCACCAGCCAGTCATGGGACGCACCACACTGTCGTCACCAAGGTGGGTCAAAGGTCAGCGGACAGCTTTCGCTTCCTGCGTCTCTGCTGGCAGATGATTGGCTGCTGCTCTGGTAGCTTAATACTTAGAATGGAGCTAAATGTGAAAACATTTAGCTTCAAACTAATTATTTAGCTTTCTAACTAAACATTTATCCTGGAGATAAAATATTAGCTCTGTTAAAACTGAGCTATCAGTTTAGCTTCCAATAAAGCAACATTTAGCTTCAGGTAAACATTTCATTTAGTTGCAGTTAAATATTGAAGTAAATATTCTTGGCCTCAGATCACCATCATCTTTAAGAGCTGGCGGCAGTGCACCGACCAGCAGCTGTACCAGGCGGAGCTGGACGACGTTCCCGCCGCCTTTGCCGACGGCTCTCAGTGGAGCGGCGAGCGGCGAGGCCGCCGCGTCCTGACGGTGCGGACCGACAGTCCCGGCCGGCACGCCGAGATCCGGGCGGCGTACATCGGGACGTTGCTGGTGGTGCGGCAGAGCGGCCGCTCGCTCGGCCTGTCCGTCCGCTCGCCCCGCGGCGTCCTGGAGGCCTTCCACCCGGACCACGACCTGCAGCTGTGCGTGTGGGGCTGCCCCGCCTCCCACAGGGTGGACGCCCTGTGCCCGCCGCCGCAGGCCGCCGGCGCCGCGGAGGCTCACTGCGCCGCGCTGCTTCCCGCCCGGGCCCGGGCCGGCCCGGCCCTGCAGGACGCCCTCAGCATGACGGGCAGCGGGCAGGGCGTCCACCTGCTGCCCGCCGCTGCTGCGGGACCGCCGCTGCTGCCGCTCAGCATGCTGGGAGTTCTGGGCGGGGCCTGGATCACCTGCTGCTAGTTACAGTCACTGGTACTTTTAGGAGTATTTTTACAACTCTATACTTTTGACTTTCAAGTGAGCAATTTCATTAGAAGTATTGTTATGAAGTATCAATATAAAGTATCGATATAAAGTATCGATACTCTTAGTTGAGTTAAACTGGATCCTTCGTCACGTCACTGAATGAAGAACAAACTCATCTTCATGGGCACCATTTGTAAAATTACACATCAAGTTTATTTTTACCATGCTTAATCAGTTGTTATCAAAATAAATATTTAATTTAAAGCTAAATATTTAGCAGAGAATAAAACATTTAGTTGTTGTTTGGAAACAAAATATTTCATTTGATTGCTAAATATTTAGTTTTGAAAGTAAACTAAATATCTAGCTTGCGAATTAAATCTTTAGTCTGGAATAATATGACTGATATATAACTTTCAAAAATGAACACCTGCATTTCTTTTCTGTCTAACAGACTAAAAAATAAACCAAGTTTTTTAGTGTAACTTTGCAAACGGCGCCTCATGTTTCAGCCAAACATCCATCAGAATCAGATTCTCACCTGCAGGTTTCAAGTTTCATTAGTTTTATGTTGAAAGAAACAGATTTGGAAAAAATGTTTTTCTATCTTGAGTTTTGTTATTTTCTTGTTATTTATGTAAATTATTGTCAATCTGGTTTTTAAAGTTTCAACATTTTCTCCTCACTTTATATTTTGGTTTGATTATGTGAGTTGTTAATATGAAATGAAGTTTTTACGCTTCCCACCGCTGGACGTCAAGAAGCTGCAGGAGGTCATGCTTGTTTCATCGTTTTGATGCAGCCGGAGTAAAAAAACATCCAGTTTTTCAGTTTTCATGGAGACTCAAACATCTCGACATCTTGAAAAAACTGCAAAAACATATTTTCATATTTGTTCTCAGCTGCTGCTGTTTCCAGGGTGTTTCATAAAACATTTCTGTCTTATCAATCAGTGACTCAAACTTCAGCTGCTCTCCCTCCTCTCCCCTCTGGTTCCGTGTTTGGAGTAAAAAGTGATGATCAGGAACGTCGGTTCAGGTTTGGTTCTGCAGAGGATCCAGTCGGACCTTCAGAGCAGCAGAACATGAAGGAAACAGCTTAAAATGGTTGTTTTTTTACAGCACATTTCAGCAACAAGCTGATGCAAAAACAAGAAAAGAATTTATGTTGACTTGGCAAAACAAAGGAAATTGATTAAACGTTGAAAACAGACTAAAGTTATTGATTGATTTATTATTTATCAGAGGCAGCTCTAAGCTAACTAGTTTTTGATTTTAAGGTTTTCTCCTTTTCAGACATTAAATCCATTTTGTTTTGTCCTGGAGCCTTGAGGATCAGTGAAGTCCAGCTCCTTTATTCTCTGTTACAGGTTTTAATCTCCACTCTTCAGTCTTTGCTGCTCAACAAATTTACTGCTAACCAGTTTCATGAATCCATTTTTTTTCTCTCAGCGATTTTTTTACTCCAAGTTAAATGTTGCCAAAGTTACAAATAAACAAGTAAAAATATTTGGTTTTTGGTTATATTAACCCTCACAATATATTGATACGACATCCAGGCTGCTTTGCTAGCAGTAGCATTCTGCTAATGTTAGCATGTGTGCTAACTTTTACCTCCTTGATGTCATAACCATGTTCTGCATGTTTTGAATATCACTATTACATAAATGGCTTAATGTTGTTTTTGCCATTTTTATTGTGTTGAACATGTGATTCAAATGGATTCAGTGACGTCCTTAGCATTAGCATTAGCATTAGCATTAGCTAGCTTGCTAGCAAAGCTGCCCCATTCATTTTGTGGGGATATTTTCTAAGCTGGATGGACGAGTCTGTGACTCCTAACATCTTTTAATCAATCTGTGCTGCATAATCTCATCTACCTGAAGAACCAGAACAAAACGTATCTCTGCTTTTGCATTGATTGTATGAATTGAATTATTCTTCTTGCTAGTCAGAATGTGAATGCAGATATTATCAGTCAAGAAAATGAAGCTGTCGAGTTAAAACTAGAAATCTGTGATGTAGTTACAGATGAAACTGATTTCTCCTTAAAATTGCCTGACATGGATACATGTCCACTTTGAAAGACTCAACGTTTCAGCAGTTTTGCAGTTTTGGATGTTCTGGTTCTGGGGATGAAGAACCAGACCAAAAAGGGTTTCTTATTTGTATTGATTGTATCTATTTATGATTAAGTTTATTTTAACCTTGTTTTGTGGAAGCTTGAATGTAACAAACCTGCTTTTTTTTCAGTGATTTATTGCATTCGATCATCAGCTCATGAAGCAAGACATATTTCCCACAGTGGAAGTGGTGGGAGTGAATTTATCATAAAAACTCAGAGGAATTTCTGAATGTTTTTCGAAAGAAAAACTTTCATCACATCGACCGACTTCCAGGGCCAGAAGTGTCCAAAGCCCCACCTGCAGAGACCTGCCCCCCCCCCACCCCCCCCCGACCTGCCGGGGAAACCAGACCTGGCAGACGCTTACGGTAACGTGCTCTGCAAGAAAGCTCCAGGTAAATTCAAGCTGAGTCATGAAAATGAGAAGAAATGAATTACTAATCTGGCCATTACTGATGTCTGTGTTCATTTATCAGAGCATCTGACTGTCAATACTCCCTAATGCTTAATGCAGTTCACCATCAGAGCAGCCACTCAGCAGCGTTGGGAGGAATGTGTGAGTGTGTGTGTGTGTGTGTGTGTGTGTGTGTGTGTGTGTGTGTGTGTGTGCGCGTGTGTGTGTGTGTGTGTGTGTGTGTGTGTGTGTGTGTGTGTGTGTGTGTGCGTGTGTGTGCGTGTGTGTGTGTGTGTGTAGTGTGTGTGTGTGTGTGTGTGTGTGTGTGTGTGTGTGTGTGTGTGTGTACTAAGGACCACCTCTGCTGCAGAGCTGCATGTTTATAAACAGCCAAAGCAGCAAAATGAAATAATAATAATAATAATAATAATTAATAATAATAAGATGTGATTCCATTGATGCCCTGAACTACAAACATGAATTTGCTTGATGTTATCAAGTTTACTTAATATTGATTAAGAACCAAGTAAGAGACATTCAGTTTTATTTCAATGTAATTGAAGAAAGTTAAGGGTGAACTAATGTTTTATTTCAACAAGAGATGAAAGTGGAAGCAGTCAGAGCTGGGAGTTTCTGCACAGTGAACCTGAACAGTGAGGATCCGAGGACAGAGCCCTGGGGAACACCTGAGGGAACGGGACTGGATGACAGGCGAATGATTTTCACTGAACAGCCTGAGTTCAGCCTGAGAGGAACCAGTGAAACCAGTTCAGAGGTGAATTCCAATTATGAGAGACTGTATGAAAGGCCAGTCGGATCCAGCAGGAGTTTGGATAACGAACCAGAATCAGCCGATTAAGAAGTGCTGATTCGGTTCTGTGGATGGAAACCAGATTGGACTTGGTCCTTTAAAAGAAAGAAGTTGGGCAGCAACTTTTCTTTCAAGAAGTTTAGAAACAAATGGAAGATTTGAGATGGGATGAAAGTTATGGAGGTTTTTTAATCTGGACCTAAACGAGGTTTAGCAGCAGCAGCAGCGGTAAGCGATGGATGTATGATGTCAGAGATGATGTCAGAGATGATGTCAGCGATGATGTCAGCGATGACAGAGAGGAGATGGAGCTTTAAATCTGAATGACAGGCTGAAGATTTGATGTTTGAACTGATATGGAGGAGAGACGATGATGAGAAATGATCAGAACAATCAGAGGAAACCAGGAACAGAATCTGGTGTTTTGGTGACGTTGTGCAGAAAACAAGACTTTGCAGTGACCAGCTAACCAACGTCTGGCTAATCCACCAATATGTCAGGCTAAGCTAGTTAGCAAGAACACAAATGAACCCAATTCTTTCATTTCTCTATGGACGTTTTGCTCCCTGCTGCTTTTCAAACATTTACATTTTTAATGCCTCAAAAAGAGCAACAAGTTGATGATGCAACTTTTTGTCACACAGATTCTGTCTTTCGCTTCTAGTCTGGTCCAAGTTTATTTGTTTATATATGGACACATTTTTTGTATTTTTTAAATTTTCAGATATTATTTGACTTCTGCATTATTTATGTTTGTAAAGGCAGCAGATTGTCCATCAGTTTTCATTTATCTTCATTAATTTAGCACCAGTGATTTTCTATGTGTCTATTTATACAGTTAGCAAAGCATCAACCAGCTACAGATCACAGGTCAAAGGTCACAGGTCAAAGGTCACAGGTCATCTGCATCTGATACACAGGCAATAAAAGTGAAACTAGATTTCTGTCTTTGGTTTCTAAACAGAAGTAAAGCGCCGGGTTCTGGTTCTGGTTCTGGTTCTGGTTCTGCAGCAGGACTCGTCTCGTCCGGGCCGCCGGCTCCCAGCAGGACAAGTTTCAACACACAGAGCGTCATGACAGGAATCCCGCTGCCTTCCTGGGAACGTGACGCAGCAGCAGCACCTCTGCTGGAGGAAACAGTGAAACTGAGCCAATTGGCTGCAGGACTGTCGGGTTCTAGAGGTCCAGATCAATAAAAGCAGGCAGGAAGAACCGACTGACAAATGTGTCAGAGTTCAGCAGAACCAGACCGGGACACCGTGAATCATTCTCCATCAAATCAGAGCAGAGACTAAACGTTTAAATTAATTTTAGATTCAAATCTGAAGCTGGGCGTGTCCTGTCCCAGGTGGACTAGTTCAAGTATCTGGTCCACGAACGAGGGAAGGAGGGAGATCGACCGGCGGATCGGCACAGCGTCTGCAGCGCAGCGTCTGCAGCGCAGCGTCTGCAGCGTCTGCAGCGCAGCGTCCGTCCCGGTGAAGAGAGCTGAGCCAGAAAGCAAAGCGTCGATTATCAGTGGATCTACGTTCCTACCGTCATCATCAGCTTTGGGTCCCGGCAGAGAGAACCAGGTCCTGGATCCGAGCGGCCCAGATGGGTTTCCTCTGTAGGGGGGCTGGGCTCCCTTACAGAGAGCAGCTCAGAGTGGAGCCGCTGCTCCTCCACATGGAGAGAGAGGAGCCAGCTGAGGCTCAGGCTCCTGCTCAGGATGGAGGCTCCCTGTGAGGCGTTCAGGTCCCAGCAGAGGAGAGGAAGACCGGGACCCGCTGGCCTGGGAACGCCGTGGGAACGCCCTGGGAACGCCGTGGGATTCCCTGGAACAGCTGGAACCAGAGGCTGGGGGAGAATGCTGACCCCGTGACCCGACCCAGACTGGATGGATGGATTCAAAATCCCTCCAGGTCAAAGGTCAGCATGGAGCCAAAGTACCTCGACCCTGAACTCCTGTAGTATCTTATCTGAGGATGTAAAACAACAACACTGCAAAAACACTAAAGATAAAAACAATTGTTGTTGTTCAGTTTCTGAGTTGACCTGAAAAACAACCATATGAGGAAAAATCATTTCTTACTATGGATGAAAAATGACAGATTGATAGATAGTATTTATTGTCATTAGATAAATTCACTTCAAACATTTTCCTCATGAAATCATCTGACACTGGAGCAGGAGCTTCTTCACCAACATCAAGCTGTTATTTTCCAATAACTTGGCAACATGTAGTTTCATGGTGAATGAGGTCAAAGCTGATGTTCCAGCAGTAAAACAGTTAATTGCAGATGTTCTGTTTCTGCTCAGTTCCTCGGACGTCTGCTGACACGTTGGTCCCGGAGTGAGTCAGAGAAAGTGATGAACGTTTCTGTGAAATATGAAAAAGCAGGAAGGTGTGGATTCCTGCATCCCGTCATGTGAGGAAACATGCAGAAATATTCCCACTCTGATGTCAAAGCAGCTTCTGAGAAGATGGCAGGAGGCTTCCGTAGAACGGCCGCCATGATGGAGGATAAATACGAGCTGCTGCAGCTGCAGCATCCACAGCACCAGCAGCACGGGTCGGGACCAGAACCAGGACCAGAACCGGAACCAGAACCAGAACCCGGGACCCACCGGATCCTCTCCGCTGCTTCAGCCAGTCAGTGTCTCAGTTTCATGTTCAGATTTCATCTGATTTTATTAGAAAGTTTTTCTGATTAATATCAGATGAAAATAATGTTATTTTATGAGCTTAAAATGTTTTATTTTCTGACTTTTCAGGAAGTTAAATTAGTTTCATTAATTAAAATTTTTTATTTGACAAAAAGTAGAAACATTTTGGGATCATGAATGAAATTCTAGATATATTTTAAATTCTTCATCAGCATCATCTTCTTTACTATTTTTAATACTTTTAATGGGTTTATTTGTTTTTACATCTTCAGTTGTTTTTTTTATTATTATTTTTTAAATATTTAGTTTTTTGTTATTTGTTTATTAATTATATTTTGGTGAAAAAAAATCAATTATTAGATTTAATTGAATTTAAATATCACAAGATTTGAACTTTATTTTCTAACAAGGAATTTAAAAACCTTATTTATGTTTTGCCTTCCATAAAAAAACAGCTCAAAAATGAAAATAAAAAAATTTGACGGTTTTTGATACGACTGACATGAACATGAAGGAGTTTTTATGAATGTTTATGACTGTTGTCATGAAGTGTCGTCCCGTGAATAATGACACTAAGGAAGCTTGTTATGAGAAGGTTTAGTGGAAGGAAAAAGTGTGGTAGGAAAGATGCACAAGCAGCAGGAAGTGATATCAGAACTAACTGGACTTCCAGAACCTCAGCTGATCTCCTTCAAGCCGAGGACGTCCAGCTTGGAGACGCTGCTCAGAGGAACATCTTTAGATTGAAAGAGAAATTATTACTGTAAGAAAATCATCAACATTCTTCAGAAGTGAAGAATTGGATTCCTGTGAATCAGTTTCCATAAAACTTGTTTCACTTTGGAGTCAAATGACAGAACAAAGTGATTTTCATGTTTCTGATTTCCTGGATGGAAACGGACGGCGCCGCGCTGTCGTCCAGGCAGAAGCAGCCGATCCAGAGCGATGAGTCACTGCAGCGTCTGGCCCAGAAGAACCGGAACCATCTGGTCTGAATGTTCAGCTGCTTCCAACCCAAAACACGACACTCAAAAAAATCACATTTTCATCAAGACCCGTGAAATAAACTCATGACTTCGAATTTTATGTTTAAACACAAAAATACATTAATGTAGCAAATTTTAAATGATATTCAGGTGCAGAAAAGATTCAGGATTTATTTATTCATTTCATTTTAAGGTTAAAAAACCATTTTCAGACCTTTTGTTGTTTTCTGCAGACAGTCAGAAAACTCTACTTTCAGAAACATGAAAATAGAGAATATTTAGTTTATCATCTAAGAAGCTTCTCATATCGGAGTTATTTACAGCATAAATAACAAACTAAACATGTTACAACAACGTTCCTTTAAAAATGTTCCTGAAGGCGCCGGGCTGGTCATAGTTGGATTTAGTTTTTGGAAAGTTGCTGCATAAATTTGTTACTGAATCTGATGAAGCTGAAACTGCTGGAGGAAATTTATTTACAAACTGGGTTTATTTTTATCTTAAATGTAAAATGTTTATATTTTTGTTCAGTTTTGGCTTCATGTGTTGTTCTGTCACTAATTGCCTTTTCTTGAATCTGATTATTCAATCACTAATTTAGCTGACATTTAATCCAATAATCAATCAGTCAGATGAATCATTTCAGCTGTAATAATAACTAAGTTATAATGGGTTCAGTTTCTTAGCAGCCAGCCGAGCCTCGCCTGCACAGTTTGGAGGTGTTTACGCAGCAGCTAACACGGCCTCTAACTAAGCCTGCTTCTCTTGCAGTGACTTGCCGTCTCGTTTGCTTCCTGTACCTGGGCTTGTGGGCGGAGCTTGTGATGGGCCGGGCGCTGAACACCACCTGTCCGCCAACAGTGACCCTGACCCCTGACATTCAAAGCCTCGCCGGGAGCCTGGAGGCAGAGCTGGAGAATTACAGCAGCTTGGTGAAGGAGTCGGTGAGGCTCCGCCTCTGGAAACATGGCGGCGGTTTTAAACTCACTTTGCTTCATTCTGCCTTGTTTTCCACAGAAACTCTTTAAAGGCCTGCCGACCCAGAACTGTGAGGAGACGTCGCTGCCATGGAGCAAAGTAAGCTGGAAACAGTGGCTGGATTCAGGACTGCGTCTCACCTTCATGTGTCTGTTATCAGAAGGCAGGACATGATTCCTCTATTGGCTGCAGAGCGAAAACTGATCAGCTATGAAGATGAAATTATAATTATTGTGATGCCATTTGTGTCACAAACAACAACCAGACATCCATCTAGTCGCACGCAAACTATCTGCTTCTTTCAGTTCTTGCCACTCTGCTGGTCCTGCTGGTCCCTGCTGGTCCTGCTGGTCTCTGCTGGTCCCTGCTGGTCCCTGCTGGTCCCTGCTGGTCCCTGCTGGTCCCTGCTGGTCCTGCTGGTCCCTGCTGGTCCCTGCTGGTCCCTGCTGGTCCCTGCTGGTCCCTGCTGGTCCCTGCTGGTCCCTGCTGGTCCCTGCTGGTCCCTGCTGGTCCCTGCTGGTCCCTGCTGGTCCTGCTGGTCCCTGCTGGTCCTGCTTGTTGTCATTTCGTAGTCGTGGTTTTTCAGGATGAAACGATGAGAAAATAACAATAAATCTGGAAACTTCTCTTTGACGCCAATCTGTCAGAAGTTGGTCTCTGCTTTGTTTCAAATTTATGACCAACTGTCTTTATGTAGCATGATTTAGCATGGTTACCATAGGAACGGTATGCTGTGGTCATGAAGGGATGTAGATGGACGACAGCATCTATATCCTGGCTTCTCCCACAGCATTATACCTCCTCTACCAGCCTGGACCAGGATGGTTCCATTTGTTCACCAACTCCTGACTTATCGGACCAGGAAACATGTTTCCAACCTGCAGGTTCAGTGACTGTGTGTGAACATTAGCCTCGGTTTCCTGTTGCTAGCGGTGAGGTCGTCTGCTGCTGTAGCTCATCATCTTCGAGCTCCAACATGATGCTACGCATTCAGAGGCGTTGTTGGAAGCAGTGATTTAACCTCTGACCTCAAGAGAGCTTGGAGAACGTTAGGCGGTGCTAACTGCTAACCAAATGGTTATGCTAACCCTAAAGAGATAATAGTTACATTAGTTCTGCTAACTCAGAACCAGAGGTTGAAATTCATTCAGGTGAAAGTTTGCAGATTCGTTTAGGGGAAGCTAACTGTGCTAAAAGTTTTTTGCTCAATGAATAGTTAGCGTGTTAGCGGACGTGTGTCCACCACTAGTTTTGAGGCGTTCAGGTTTTCTATGAATTTTCTCATAAAATGTCTTCCTTGCAGTCCGCCGACAGACTCTGTCAGAAGCAAACCTGCCCAATGGAAATCCTACGTTACGTCGACGAAAACAAACGGAACAAAACGGAAACTTTGGCGAAACACATGATGACGTTCAACAAGGAGCTGCTGCAACACCTGGTGAGTTTCTGATTGGAGGAGAAACCATGATGAAGGGAAGGATCAGACTAGAAATGGAGGAAGGATGAGGTGTTTTTTCACAGATTTTGTAAGAAAGCAGACATTTGATTGATTGATTGACTGATTGATAGATTGACTGATTGATGGATTGACTGATTGATAGATTGACTGATTGATTGATTGACTGATTGATGGATTGACTGATTGATGGATTGACTGATTGATGGATTGACTGATTGATTGATTGATGATTGACTGATTGATTGATTGACTGATTGATGGATTGACTGATTGATGGATTGACTGATTGATTGATTGCAGAGTGTGGACTCCTGTCCCACCAGCAGACCTGCCCCGGCTCCGGGCCGCCTGGACTCCTCGGTCCTGATGAAGCTCCTGCAGTGCGTCGCCTGCTGGCTGCAGCAGGTGAAGTGTGTAGCGGAGCAGAAACCCGGATCTGCTCTGTGAACTCAGAGGTCACTTCACTCCTCAGTGTGACCTTGGCTGCAGCTTTGGATTTGTGTGGAGAACCTTAAATCCTCTTTTTATGGGATCACACAGAGAGGTTTGTAAAAATGACCAGAGGCACTGCTGCAAATTAAACACAGTTTATTGAGCTCACGAAGCCAACAGGCATAAACAGTTTATTTTACTGAACAAAAATGGCTGCATTAAAACCAGAAGTCTATGCTGGCCCTGGAAACCTTACAGCTGGAAACCAGTTAAAACCCAATTGACGGCGCTTTGTTCGTCTCTCTAGAAGTTTGTAACCTGCAACAATCAGTGGAGGAATCAGGAATAATTCTAACACTTCATGTTCAACGTTCCTCTGGATGAATCAGCGATCTACCTGTTTTAAATGCAAACACTGGTTACCCGTCTCCCTAATACACCAGCTGCCTCCAACACAGCGTCTTCCTTATATGGGCAAGAGGAAGATGCTGTGACCTGGAAGCATCTTGACTTCCGGGTCAAGATGCTCCGGCTCCATCAGGATAATTTATTGGCTCCTCAGGATCCTTCAGGTCAGCTGGTCTGATCCAAACAAATCCTGTAGATTCACTCAGATCTGCGTTTTAATTTAAATGATCAGACTGTCAACAGCTGGAGAGGCAGAGCGCCCCCTCCTGGCCCAGTTGGGAGAAGGCTCTGAGAAATGGGTGGACATGTCTTGTTTTCTGTTTGCACTCATGAAGAGAAGCTTGAATTAATGTTTATTCCTCTTCTGGATTATCAAGCTTTATTACTTCAGGGAGTCACATTTTCCCTTCTTCCCTTAATGTATAAAACTTTTTTATTTTAAAATTGTCTTTAAGTGTTGAGATTTTGTGCCCTGCCTCTGTGGGGCGCTGTTGAGTATGGAGTAATTACTTGTGTACTTTTGTAACTTTTCTACAAGATGGCTGAAAATGTTTTTCTATTTATTGAATAAAAATGTTAAGAAGAACAAGAGTCACATTTCATTCCAACAGGCTGATTGTAGCTTCTGGTTCTGCTGCTACTTCCTGGATACAGAAACACTTTTTAAATAACTAATTTGATCAATTTGCCTTTAATTATACGCTACTAATTAACAGTAATGATTGATATAAAGACCGTCTTCATGTTACTGATTCTCAGAATAATGATGAACAATAAGTTAAGAATGTAGGAATCAGATAAATATCAATATGTGACACTTTATTTCTACAATATAGTCAAATATGAAACATATTTTCATCTCATCATTCAAATCGTTCAGAGTGAACAAACATGGCCGACGATGACGAGGCGATAATTTGGTTGATGGTTATAAACGGAGATAAAACCAGCAAAGTTTATGGTTTATTCAGCTTCATTAACTGAAAACAGATTTTTCAAGGAGAAAAAAGTTTTTCTCTTAAAACTCTTCAAGCAACCAGAAAGTAGCTAATATATCACTGTTTAATAATGCTGATTAGCCTCCTGGTAACCATGGTAACCCTGGATCTGGTTGAAGTTAAGTGGCTCCTGGAAGCTCTGGTTCTGGAAGCTCTGGTTCTGGAAGCCCTGGTTCTGGAAGCCCTGGTTCTGGACCTGGAAGTCCTGGTTCTTGGAAGCCCTGGTTCTGGACCTGGAAGCCCTGGTTCTGGACCTGGAAGCCCTGGTTCTGGTCCTGGTTGTACTGGTACTGGTCATACGTCAATCTCCAGCAGGCATGTACCACTGGTTCTGGTTCTGGTTGTGGTTGTACTGGTCAGCCATGTTGTTGGCGTCTCCAGCTGTCATGTAGTCTGGTTCTGCAGCGCCTCCATCCGGGTCTATGAAGGCCTGGTTCTGCTCTCCGCCATCCGGGTCGGGCTCGGAACCAGAGTCTGAGTCTGTGTCGTCTTCACCAACGAGCTGCTTGTTTTTCTTTAAAGCGTCTTTTTCTCCAAACATGCGGAACAGAAACCCAGCGACGAAAAGGTCAATGACCTGCAGAGCAAAGGGCCGTTAGCACCCCCTTCAGGCAGCCACAGTAATTACAACTGAAATGCAGAAATCCGTTCTTAAAACCTTAATGGCTGAAATTAATTTGAATAAATCAATGAAAATGAATTAATTAAATTGTACAAAAATTGTGATTCCTTGTAATTGTGCTGTTTATGATCATTCTGGCTTCCTGTAATTTTGACTTTAAGACTTTTTCATGATGGAAATGGGCTTCCATCCTGTTTCATGATGAATATTATATTACCGTATGCACTTATGTTAATCAGTATTCATATTTTAATATTATGTATTGCATAATGAATTGTAGGTATTTCTACAAACATACCTACATTTAGCTAATTTCCATTGCTTAGTTGTGTCACTAAAAGCTTTAAACCCCAAATTAGAAATAAACTTGATCATTTTGATCACATGTTCTCTATTTTGATGTATGATAAGTAGAAGACATTTCTCAGCCTAAATGAAGATTTTACTGCTGAATTTAGTTAAAGGTTAAGATTATTTACTGAGTTAATCGGCTGCTGCATGTTTCCTCTTTAATAAACCAGGTGTAGTTCACACTCCGACCACTAGATGGTATCTAATTACTGATAATAGCAGTCTTTGAATGAGAGGAAATTATCTGCCAACATTTGTAGTTTTTATGCCCAGTGAAAGAGGAATGAATGGAGGTTAAACCTTTCAGATTATTCTTACCTGGATTAAAATGAGGAATGCAGCCATGGCAACCATGGTTATGACGTTCTCCTGCAGCCATTGGTCGATCTTCTGACTGCAGCTCTGCGACATTAAACACATCATTTCAATGAACCAACTCATTATCAGGTGAGGATTCTCAGTGTCGACGCGTTGCATGTTGTTTACGTCATTAGCACAACATTGGAGGGCAAAAAGCCGATTCTTTTGCCTCCCATCCGTATCGGCAGTAGAACCTTAACTGGATTATCAATGGGAGCCACAGAAAATGGAGAGAAGCACAGAAACCGTTGAAGAATAACTCGAAACCAATCCTACTCTTCTTTCTTCTCGCTCACTGTGTCCGCTACTCTTCACGCAGACTCGTTGCCATGGCAACTGACTGACAACAACGCCACTATGTGTCAGGATTCAAAATCAAAAACATTTCCCACACAAGGAGCAGAACATTCAGTTGCAGTTTTATGTTTTTATGTTTGATGTTTATTTTGTGATTATTAAGTGATCGTTGTGCTAGATTAGCTACTGCTGCTATTAGCTAAGCTAACACAGCAGTAGAGTTGGTGGGAAGGATGCTTGTTTTCATCTGATTCGAAACACCAAATTCCACAGCACATCTATGTGTTACAGTTGTCAAAGTCAAGCTAGCATAGCTGACCTACTTCTCTCTCTCTTGCTATTTATCTTAATTAAAACTTTCCTGAATCTTAATTGAAACTGCGTCTCCTTTTCTTTTGTTATCAGACGTTAGCGGCGTTTTGCCCTGCAGACGGGAGCTGCAGGGCAAACACATGACGTCACGCTGCAACACGTCCAGATTTCTGCTGTTCGTTTTAGTCGACTGTACCTCATTGAAAAAACCAGTTCCTGTTCCAGGCATCGTTACATTGGTGCTACTGGTTTCCAAGCACCAGGACGAGTTTTCGCTCGGCTGAAAGGAGTGGAAACAGGAACATGGCAGCACAATCTGGCTTGTCAGGTTCAGAGTTTGAATGAAGGAGTTCTGGAGCCAGTCATCCGGTTCATTTATTCCACAGCAATTAGTCTGTGAGCCAGAATAAAGACAAATATTAACCAGGCGTCTTTCACTTTAGCTAGGACAGAAGTCATGTTGGAGAAACTCACAAAATGCTGAACGTTATCCATGATTCTATCGGTCCTGCTGCCGTTTCCATACTCATGTATGATGTCATTCACGCTTTGAGTCAGACTGTCTTTGATCTGGTGAGGGAAAACAACGGTAAGCTACGATCTTTGACAAAGACTGAATTAAACACAATCACACACGAAAACAGACTGAAACATTCACACATGCATTCAAACCACACCAGACTTCAACTGAACCGATGAACCGTTGCCTGCTCTGTGGTCAGAGTTCAATAATGCATTCACACCTCCACAAACGAACTGGACTATCTCGGCAGATGTACTGGAGTTGGATTACAGTGGATTAAACAGTGCTGATATGAACGCAGCCTAAGCAGCCCAACAATATCAACATTTACATTCTTGTCTTTCGAGTGAAACAAACCGATTATGTGTAGAACATTTTACCTTCTTCTGTTCACTGGTCACTATTTTCACAACCTTGACCAGGATCACTGTTAGATTTTCTGTCCAATGATTTCTGTGCACAGCAGAGTAAATCCACAACACACTTTGAAATCCCAGAATGGGGTGCTGGTCTGCTAGGTCTCCTCATGACTTCCTCCTGATCTCAGGGTTAGACTTTTGTTAACTGTTCTAACATCCGAGCCTCGGGTTTGCTTAGGGTTAGGGTTAGCTGTTAAACTAACCCTGTTAGCTGCTTTATGCAGCTAACAGTTTTCAGCTGTTCTGATGGACTCCAGCAGCAGACATGGAAGGAAAATGACAATGACCTTTGACCCTAGAAACTCTTTAAATGATCTCCCTCTAGGTGGACGAGATCAAAGCAACAGATCTCTTCTGGTAAGAAGTTAAAGGGGCTTTAACACACATTATGTGTTTTCCAGCCACTTAGAGCCATTTTATGGCACAACCAAGTAACTTTTTTACCTTCAGTTATGAAAATGCTAAATATATCAAAGATGACTTAAAATAAATAATTACTTCCTGATTTAATTGGGTCTCTGTCTCTTTAAAAACTCCTGCTCTATCTGAAGCTCAGATATGAAAGAGTTGAAGCAAAACTCCAGGTTTATTTTTGATGAGGGAAAAACATGAAAACATTTTGGGAAACAAAAAGAGTCGATTTTACGTGGCTGAGCCGCTGTGAAGAGGACTGACCCGGTTTCTGTCCAGCAGCAGCAGGATGATGACGTACAGCTGACCCAGGACCAGAGCGATGAGGAAGCAGAAGTACTGAGGAGGAAGAGCGTTCAGAGTGTTGAGCAGGTAGCAGCTGTTTTCCCCACAGCAGGGAATCATGGGAAACTCACCGCCAGCAGCAGGAACCGTTTCTGCAGGGCCGCTCCAGTACACCCAGTCAGGCTGACCAGCGCCACCACTCCACCGATTATAAACAGCCCCTCTGCCACCACCTGCAGCTCCTCTGGACGCAAAGACACAGAAAACATGAAAAAATATAAAAACACAAAAATATTAAAAACACAAAAATACAAAAAACAAAAAAAACATAAAAAACGCAAAAATATATATAAAAACCCCCCCACTAAAAATACAAATGACATATAAAACATAAAAAATATACAAATATAAAACAAAAACCCAAAACTGAGACGGACTCGGGGTGAAGCAGGTCTCATGTTAACTGAGCCACACTCAGGAAATAATTAAAAAACTATGAGAATTAAGTTAAAATATGACTTTATTGCCATATTATTTTGCTTCATGCTTATAACATCATTGTCCTACATTTATAACTTTATTCTTATATTGTTTTGATTTATTTTTTTACAACTTTATTTTTGTGATATTTTGAAATTCTCAGGTCGGCCCTGAATCCACCATAGATTCTGTCACGTTGTTGTGATCTGCAGGATTTCTGAAGTTTCTGAAGCTTCAGCTTCAGGCCCAGTTTTGTTGTGGACCAGGATCGGGCAGAACCACCAGAATTCAAACTGTTTGACTGAAACTATTGCAAATTTAGCAGAATTTTTATTTTTATTCAATTCATTGTTTGGCAGAAAAAACAATCTGCCTTATTTCAAATGGCAACGATAAATAGATCTAGGTCATATTTATACCCAGAGAAACAGGAGTGGTGGATTATTAAATAAAAGTTCCTACAAACTCTGATGCCATCAGAAAAAAAAACACTGTGAATTAAAATCTGCTTTATTTACATTTACCTTTCTGGAAATTTCAGTTTTCATCTTTTCCTCTGGGGAGATTTTTCTCACCCTGAATAAATGTTACGCTGTCCCTTTAAATAAAAGTATTTTTATTTTGGTACCAGAGGAGAGGATCTTCAGGAAGCTTCCAGTGTCGAAGAGGATCCAGATTCCACAGCCCATAACGCTCAGACCCAGAACCTGCAGAGAAAGTCCAGACCTGCATCACGTTAATGTTGGTGAAACAGGTTCCAGGCGAGCGAAACATCAGAGCATCAGAAGCCGAGCCTGCAGGGGGGATGCTGGTCACGCTAACATGGAGCTAAAGCTGGAGCTAAAGCTGGAGCTAAAGCTGGAGCTAAAGCTGGAGCTAAAGCTGGAGCTAAAGCTGGAGCTATGCTAAACCAGAATGGAAGCTAAAGTGGGATTTATGCTAACATTAAATTTATGCTAAAACTGATGTTAGGTTATGCCAAAAAAAACGCATCCTTAAACAAAATTTAGAACATGGCAAAAATGAAATGTATTCTCAAAGGGAATTTATGCTAAAACTGAATTTTTTTGCATAAACCAAATTTAGACGGATTGTATCCGTTACTATCCGCACATTTTGTTTTTCTGATTTTTGCATTTTATTGGCCTTTCTGGGCCACCGTACTTCTAAACATCTGATCAGTTAAATCTCTTTCTTAACAAGTCATAAAATTATGCAAAAGTCTAAAACAATATAAGCTTCCAGCTCAGGTGAGTTGAAGCAAGAAGAAAAGTCTGAAACCCGGGCATCCCTAAATCAATCAGTAATCAATCAATTATTTTATTTATACCACATCCTGGCTCTTCCCTGGAAGGCCTCTGCTTACACAGCCACTCAACCCCATAAGAGGCAGCTGCATGTGTCATGATAAATTGTTTCCAGGTGCAAAGCCTTGGAGAACTCCTTTACAGAAAAGATTCAACATGATCATTTCCTGTTGCTTCAACAAGCCACTTCCTGTCACAACAAACAAAACAACAGGAACAGAAAGACTGAAAGCAAAGAAACTGGATCTGGAAACAGGAAATGTACTTCAAAAAACATCGCAAGTTCATATTAAACTCTGAAGAATAAACCAAACATTGAGAAATATTTAAAAGATGACAAACAAAACCAAATCTCCAGTCATGAAGAACCTGATTTAAATGGCTGAAAACGAGTTGATGCTGAAAATCCAGGAGAAACTCACCAGAAAGACGGAGTTTAAAACTGCGAAGCAGAACTTCAGCATCTCGATTTTCACATCCAGCTTCATCCTGACCATCCTGACGTTTTTCTGTCGTTTTTCTGTTGTTTTTCTGTCGTTTTCTGACAACAGGTCCACAGCAACAGAGACGTTCTCCAACAAACCGCTTCGCTTCCCGTCCAAACCTTTGGGAACCAAGTCTGTGCTGAGATCAAAGGTCACTTCCTTATTACCTGTTAAACATCAAACCGCTCAGGTGGTTTCCATGGAAACGAACAGCAGGTGTTTCCTCTGATCCCGCCTTAAATTCCCAAAAGAAAAACAACCTTTCCCTGTGAAATACGGTGGAAATCAGTCTGGCATGTCGTGGGCGTCCCTGCAGGACAGCAGGAAGGCCTGATGCGTCCCCTGGGGGCCCTCGCACCTCGCTGTGAGAACCTTCCATGCACTGAATTTCAAAAGGAAACAATCAGCGCGAGTCGGACAGGAAGCCGCTGCAGATCCGACAGGTGACAGAAACCTGCGCCACGTCCATCAGGAGCAGCGGCAGGTTTCACCTCTGCAACAGCCAATCAGCTTCACCGCTGCAACAGCCAATCAGTTTCACCTCTGCAACAGCCAATCAGAGTCTAGCTCTGCTCGGTTCTGGTTCTGATTTCAGGTCTGATTCAGAGGCTGCAGATAATAAACCAGACATTCAAACAACTTTACCTGGAGTCAACCAGCAGAGGGCGCTGTGATGGATGCAGAGTCATCTTCATGTTGGGAATAAATTCAGAGAAACAAAGTTTTCTTCATCTAGAAGTTTTTAACATTTTTAACCCCAAAAGAGGAGAAAGTCTGGAGCCACAAATCCTCCTCTGGCCTCAGCAAACAGTTTGCAGGCCAACAATCCATCAGGAAACCCTGATTCTTCTCTGGAGACATCACTGGGAACAATGGAGTAATAAATCTGTTTAACTGGGGAGGGCTGACTGAACAGAACCAGAACCAGAACCCAGAATGGTGCAGTCATTTCCAGTTCTTATCTGTTGGTTCTGCTTCATTAGAAATGAGCAGCAGTGGAACAGGAAGAGGATTCAGATGTAACAAAACGTTTATTTAGTTTATAAAGCATTTAGCTTTCCAACTGATTCACATCTGAACTAAACGATGTGAATCAGTTGGCCAATAAGTTACCAAGATATTTAGTTTAACCTTTAATAAAAAACTAAGCATTTAGGCTAAAAACTAAAAAGTTACCTTGCCAGTCAAATATTTAGAAAGAAAGCTAAATATTTTGCTTCAAACAATATTTATCTTTATAACTAAAAACTTTTCTCAGAGGTATGTATTTAGTCAGGAAGCTAAATATTTAGTTTGAAGTTTAATATTTGGCATGCTAAGAAAAATAATTTCAAAATAAACATTTAAGGTCCTTTTGGTTGGTAGATACCATCAGTCCTCCAAACATCTGTATGCGTGTGTGTGTGTGTGTGTGTGTGTGTGTGTGTGTGTGCGTGTGTGTGTGTGCGTGTGTGTGTGTGCGTGTGTGTGTGTGTGTGTGTGTGTGTGTGTGTGTGTGTGAAGGTTCTGCTGGTCCGACCCAGAGACAGGTTTCATGTTGGGTTCTGTCCAGAACCAGATCCCTCTGACTGTAAAATGTTCTCTGCTGTAACAGGTGACTATAACGGCCTTAACACTGTAAAACCGAATCGTTTCGTTTTTCTCGTGTTTTAACTTTGAGTTAGCCAAAATTAAAGAAACAAACTGAACCAGAAAACAGCTGAAAGGAAAAACTGGATGTCATTTGATCTGATTTTCCATCCCACTTCTGCTGCTAATGTTAATGCTAACGCAGTGAAAAAGGTTGTGGGTTCGGATCCCATCAGAACATTTCTGAGGGAAGTTTGAACGCTGTCCCTGTTCTCCAGACAGCTCCTCCACGTCCTGTGATGTCGTCATCGTGCTCTGTGATGTCATCAGGGTTCTGTCTGCTCCTGTCCTAAAGGAGTTTTATCCCGGTTCTGATCAGGTTCTGATCCAGCTCTCTCTCTCTGAGGCCACGCCCCCTCCCTCTCTCCCTCAGAGTCTCAGTCGGCTCCAGCGTCTCATCCAGGATGAACGTCCCTCTCTCTCTCTCGATTGCCCTGATCCTGTTTTCCTGCTACGGTGAGTGACCTTTGACCTCTCCTCCTAACTGACCCCAGTCAGTCCGCTGAACGACCAGGAAACAGTTTTTGCTCTGTTTCACTCGCAGCTTTCTCATCTACAGAGCCTGAAGGAAGAAACGGTTTTAGCACTGGGTCCTAAAGTATTTATGAAAGTATTTCCTATAGTATTTCCTACAGTACTGACTAAAGTATTTACGCCCCTGAAGTTTTTCTGCCTTAGTGCTTTTGAAGATAAATCTGGATTTAGACAAAGTGAAATTAAAGGGGCATTCTGCTGCTTCTCATTTCTGTTCCTGTTTTTGTGAGTTTTGTGGTTTTTGTGACTAAGATGAAAACGAACATTTGTTTTCATCCGGCGGAGGGAATCAGGGCTCTGTGCTGTGTCAGATCTGTAGAGACCTGAACGCTGCAGGTTGGCCGTCACACAGACTTTTGTTTGAAATGTTAATCCTGCTGATCAGGAAGGAAAGAAAAGCCTGGATTACCTGAGTTTATGCTAAAATCTGAGCTGCAGCGAGAATCAAGCAAACAACTCTTCATAAAACTGTTTATGTGGCAGATAAACGCTGCAGGATTAAAGACGTTTATGTCATTAGATGGCCTGTTAAGAAAACGCCTGGAGGAGAAAATTACACTGAAACTAAACAGGATTTAAAGACATTCCTCTCTTCATGTTTGCTCTTAAGAACTTTATTAAAACAAGAAACGTCCCAAACAAGAGGACATAAACAGTAAAAAGTCTTTAGTAATTTAATCTAAAAAATAAATTTTGGGAATGTAAAAACTAAAATAAAAAAACAACATAAATTAATCAAAAATAACATAAAATAAATTTTAGGCAGAAGAAACTTTTTCAAACTCCTGACAGGTAAGTAACGTACCGAGTGGCGTTAGCTAAAAAGCTAGCTGTGCTAAACCTATAGCGCTAACCATAAACATTAGCCCTGCTAATGCTAAAGCAATATAACAACATGGTATTGTCAAAAGCTAATGCTAAAACACCAGATGAAAAATTAGCTCTGCTATTAGCAGATTAGCAGGTTAGCATACAGGCAGTTCTGGTGTTTACTGCACCTTTAATTTACCTCCAAACATTAAAACTGTCCTATAAACACATTTTGTTACTCAGACCGCTGGTTAATCCACCTCTGATTAAATCTCTGTTTTAGTTTCACGTTTTGAATTAAAATACTGAAATAAAAGAACTTTTTGAAGTGATTTTGTGTTCTGAGCTGCTGCAGACGTCTCTGCAGTGTTTGGCTTGCTAACACGCTAAATCACTTCAACTTGCAGAACAGGTTTTCATGAAGAGCCTTGAGTTATTGCCTCACTCTATGGCTGAGTTGCTGATTGTGGGAATCTGTGGGAAACCACCAAACAAGTGAACCCAGAAACAAACCGGCAGAGAAGAAATGGATGCCAGGATGATTTACTGTGAGAAGGTCGCCAGAGATGTGGAGGAGTTTTCTTAATATGAGCCAAAAAAAGGATGTTTCCAATGGAGGAGCTGCAGGTTTAAACGTCTTTCAGTCAAGAAATCAGGACGAAATGCAGCCAGAAAAACGACCCCTGACCTCAGTCTCCCCTCTGACCAACACATTTTCCTTCTTTCTGCTTCTGCTTTATAGGGTTTCTGTAAAAAAAATCTTCAGTTTGGAAATTATTCTGAAAGCTGCAGTTTTTGTTTTCACAGAAAAATGTCTGGTCTCTGACTTAATCGGACGTTGTGCAACAGGAAGCACATCCACAGGCCTCCTCAAGTCCACACAAAATAAAACATGTTATTTCATTTATGACGTAAATAAAATGAAACCACAAATCATTTAAAAATCTTTTTTTTTTTATTTATTAAACTTTGTTTTAACTAAATGGTCCAACTAACTGGTATTATGAAAGCCGGCATCGATACCTTTTCTTTAAAAACTTCTCTGGAGGAATTTGATTCCAGATTTTATTGTTTTTGTGCAGCAGAGGAAACAAAAATGTCAGTTTTATTGCTAAAATATGTGAATATGTAGCTCAAGGTGTTATTAAATAAAAATACATATAAAATTTAAACTATAATGTAAATTAATGCAAAGAAAATTACTTTTACCTGACCGTCAAACTTTTATCCTGTCTTTTTGTTGCTTTATTGGTTGTAGCAAAATAATCTGCAGATATAAGTGATGTTTATCTGCTAAATATTTTTTCACATTAAAGCAGAGAAATATTTCCAAGACTTAGAATGAAAAATGGATAATAACAGCTTGCTCACCTTTATTCAGGTTTTCTTTCCTTTAATCTTCACATATAGATTTACATTCTGTTCAGATTTAAATATTTCCATGTTAAACATCGAAGATAAGCGTATTTAATAAAGTGAAATGTCTTTAGCAATGCTTAGCTTTTGTGCTGTTAGCTCATCTTCCCTCCAGGCATAAAATTTCTAATCTAGATGTCTTTTGTAACTTAGTGTTTGCAGATAATGAAGTGATTAATGGAGGGAATATGAGATCTCTGTTTCTGTGGCCTTCAGTCAGGCTTTCTTTGTTTAGTTATGAAATCTCCGCCGCTCTGTTTTCACTGGTTTCTCTCCAAACCGCCAACAAACCGGGAGGCGAAACCCTGAAACATGAGCGATCATGTTCATTGATTCAGAGTGAAGCAGACATGTTTCTGTTTTCATGTTTGAATCTGCCTGAGAAACATTAAAATAACTGTGGCTAAAACCAAACAGCAGATGAAACCCTGCAGGTCACAGAAACATCTGACTCACCACAGGCTGCTGGGACGCAAAAATAAAATGCCTCATCCATCACATCCGCTTCAAACGATGAGAAACCAAAAGACTTCTCAGACGAGAAGTCTTCAACCAGCCGCCATGTTTCACTTTGTCTTCTGGGTCAGCAAAAAAACACCAGAGACAATTTTTCCACTGCTTTACTGGAGGCCAGTCATTAAACTGGTCATTGGTCTAAACGGACTGGTGGTCGAGTTCTACTGGTTTCTGTCTCAGTTTGAGCCACAACTTTTGCATCAGTTAAAATGTAGAACCGCTGTGTGAAAAACCCAATCAGCTGCTGTTTCCTCTTGAATCAACAGCAAAAACCATCAGTGAGCGTTGCTATGGAAACAAGAGTTTAGTCAGTTTTGCTCAAGCAGTGAAGGGTCATAAGGTCATCAGTGGTGAGGACTGCTAGCTAAAACATTAGCTGCGCTAACCCTAAAACACCAAGTAAACATTAGCTGTGCTAACAGTAATTAGCAGAAGCTAATGCTACAGTGCCAAATTAAATGATGTTGCAATCCACCATGTGTCAGGGAGACGTCTGTTACGGACTCCATCGCCCTCTACAGGGTCAGATTGGTCATTGCAGACCTTCCTGAACCGTCAGCGCTTCAGGAAGTGGATCTCTGGATCAAAACTTTCACCGTTTCAGTTTTGTAGTTGCTGAGTTTTGCTAACCTGCTGCAGTTTTAGCCTGGCCTGGTCAGTTACTGTGGGATTGCAGAGATGCATTCTGGGTAAAGAACGAGCATCAGATGGAAGAACATACAGACAGGAAATGAAACCACTGCATAGACACTCCTCACCAACTTCAAAATAAGAGCGTGAATATAAACTGAAAGTTTATAAACAGCAAAGTGAATTTAAGCAAAGTGCTCTAAATGTTTTTAAAGTTTCCTAAAGCAATAAATAACAACAACAATAAAAACATAGTTCTCATGTGACATCACTTCCAGGAACTTTGTAACTGACTGACAGCCATCTTGGTTGGCAGTAGCTATGGCGTTGCTATGACAACAGCACCAGAACTTCTTTATTCACACAAAGAATTTGTTTGTCCTTTGAGACGCTGACTGTATCCGAACAAAGACTCGTTCATTCTTCAGGTCAGAGGAAGTTTGTTCTCGTTGTCTGACACATTTTCCTTCTCCGTCTCAAACGGAGCCATTTTGCTCATGTATAGTTCTAATGCACATTGGTTCATACATTTTTTGATTGTTTGCCTGGCAGCCATCGGTCTGCTCTGCTCTGCGCTGGCCTACCAAGATGGCGCGGGTCACTTCCGGTTCTGTTGGAACTCCGTGTTGGCGCCGCCCTGAGCGCGTTAGCGGATCAGCGTCCACCTCTGCTCATCTACACACCATTTGAAGCTGATCCCAGCCTCAGAACCGACCAGAAACCCAAAAGCTCCATCGAGACTCTACAGCTAGCAGGCTAAAGGTTAAAGGTCATGACAGGACAGATAGAAAAACTCTAGACCGAATAAAGAGAATGACGGTGTTGTGAAGCTTCCATGTTTTTCTCGGAAACGTTTTAAACTATTTGCTGATTGGATCTGAGTCCCGATAGAGACTTTGTGTGAACCGTCGCAGGATTCTCCTTAAATCCAGGTTTCCATGGTTACCTTCCTGGACTTAATGTCTCATTTTGCTGCTCTGGACCGGTTCCTATGATGTAAGGCCCAGGAAGCGGTCTGAGCGGCCCGGTCCGTTAGGCCCGGTCTGTTAGGCCTGAGGGAGATGAACTGCTGACACGGCGTTTATCAGTCAGCATGCGGCTCAGACCGACGAGCCCCGACATGTTCCTGCTGTCAGAAGCAGCTTCAGAGACAGAGCTGATGGGAAAATGAGCTTTTCCCAGAAACAGGACGGTCTGAGTCCAGACGCCGGTCACCCGACCCAAATGGGTTCTGGATGAAGCTGCTTTCTGACCTGCAGAGGGACAAACATTTCAATCCCTTCCAGGTCGTTTCTGTTTTGTGTTGAGTAAGAAAATCTGTTACTTTCACTTTGAGTCTTTAGATTCCTGCAGTTTTTATTTCTCCATCAGAACGTCTGTGTTCATCGTTTGTTTCTCACCAGCTGCAGCACATTCTGCTGTTTAAACTGGTTTCCAGTAGGATTTGCCCTCCCAGCATTGCCATCCTGTTGGTTTTGCTTCAGTTACTGTCAGGCCCGTTTGTCTGTCGCCAGGCATTTGCAGTTTGGATAGTTGGACTCCAGTTATTTGTTTTTCCTCTTAACTTGTTCAGATCTTTTTGTTTTTTCTTCTCCTTTCCTGTAAATTGTTGTCCAGCCCAACTTGCAGCTGAAAGAGGAGTTTGAATCAGTGGCATCTCAGAGTAGAGCTTGTTTTGGTACCGTAACGGCTCGTCTCGCCGCTCCAGGTCCGGACATGCTGGTGCCCATAGAAACCTCGCTGCTGCTGCAGGAGGCTGGACCAGACCTGCAGGGTCTGAACGGCTGAATCGGCTCAGGAACTGTTGCTGCAGATGGAGGCTGCGGCTCGGTTCTGTCCCGGTTCTGCTCTGATGGACGGCTGTTGGCTCTGGCTCAGCAGAAACGAGATGAAACGGAGAGAACCCGTCCCACAGAACCAGCAGAACCTTCTGGGTTTATTGCCACAGTGTCTCTGTCAGAACATTTTCACCGTGTTTTTCATACATTTTCTTTTATTGCTGCTCATCTGTGAGCTTTCCTGAGCTTGAAGACGAAAAGCAGGTCGGGGTGTTCAAAGTGTGGCTCAGGGGCCATTTGTGGCCGTTGGGTCTGTGTTGGTGGCCCCTCACTGCAACATACAAACTCCGTCCTGCTGTTGGCATTTTGTTGCTTTTAGCAAGACTAATTAAACTGCAACTTTAATCTTAAACAAAAAGTTTTATAGAAAGTATTTTTCATCTAATAACTTCTTTGTATTTTAATTTTATATTAAGTGCAGGAATAAACTGAGCAAATACATTTTTCTATTTAACTTGGATGGTAGAATAAGTTTTTTTAAAATGAAAGTTGTTAGGAAAAAGATTTTCTAAGTAATTGCATAAATATTTAAGAAATGTTCCTCCAAAAGAATTCCTCTTTGTTTTATTACAATGTTGCACCACAATAACAGAAAATGTTTTGTAAAATTTGGATATTTTGAACTAATTAATTCTGTTTCCTGGCAGGAAATGTCGGCAGTGACAATGAAGACGAGACGATGCAACCCAGTGTCACTGAATCAACAACGCCTTACTACGACTACGACTACAACGCCACCTTCGAGTATTACTATGGTAACAGCAGCCGCGCAACAGCAGCTTCAGGTTTATTCATGTTTCATTTACTGACAGAAGAATCTGGGTTTTCTGTCCCGCCAGTGAATAGCAGCAACATCGACCCAAACCAGGTGAGGATCGGCTCTGCTGCTCTCACTCATCGTTTTTATATAATTTATTATCATCCAATAACTTCCTCCAGTTTCAGCTGCAGTTGATACAGTCAAATCTTTTACAACTGAGTGATTTATTTGTTAAATAGACTCTTATTCTGCTTCCGTTTTTTCTCACTTTTGATTCAGTAAGTAGAAAACATTTCAGATTTAGACGCAGAATGTTTCTGTAAAGTTTGTTTGATGAAAAAATGCAAAAACTGAAACAATGTTTCCCAATGAGGGCTGCACAGTGGCGCAGTGGGTAGCGCTGTTGCCTTGCAGCAAGAAGGTCCTGGGTTCGATTCCCGGCCCGGGGTCTTTCTGCACGGAGTTTGCATGTTCTCCCTGTGCATGGTGGGTTCTCTCTGGGTTCTCCGGCTTCCTCCCACAGTCCAGAAACATGACTGTCAGGTTAATTGGCCTTCCCAAATTCTCCCTAGGTGTGAGTGTGTGCCTGGTTGTTTGTCCTGTTTGTCTCTCTGTGTTGCCCTGCGACAGACTGGTGACCTGTCCAGGGTGACCCCGCCTCTCGCCCGGAACGCAGCTGGAGAGGAACCAGCAACTCCCGACCCCGTTAGGGAGAAGGGTGACGGAAAATGGATGGATGGATGGATGGATGTTTCCCAATGAGATCAACGGCGACACCTGCTGGCTGCAACTTAACATTGCAGGCGCTGCTGATCCCATTGTTTCATTGTTTTTCTGATGATGATGATGATGATATCTCATCTGTTTCAACAGCTGCAGATCAATAACCGACCGACCGCTGCTGATCAGCTCCCTGCTGCTGTCTCTGGTGGCTCTTCTCCACTAACAGCCATCGTTACCATGGCGACGCTCACACTGCACTCAGTTTTATTGAGTAATAAATGATTTCACATGCAGGAGGAAACAGCTGGAACCAAACCTTAGTGGGACGTTTGGGTTCGGATCAATGCTGATGGTTATCGGTTATTGATATGGGCTCGTTGTTCAGCCATGATGCTGTTTTGAATCCAGGGTGATTGTGACACCAGGACAAACCTGCAGATAGAAAACGTTTTAGCCACATTGCAATAATAAAGTGAAAACGAGTGGAGCTCATCGTAACTTGGACCCAAATGAAATGTTTGTTTTTGAATTGAAATCTTTGTATATGGTGGGACTGATCTGCTTCTATCTGTCTTTTCTTATAAATGGGCTTCTTATGTCTTCTGAGCTGTTGGTGTTTGAGAAATAAACTGGACTTACTATTTCTATTCACTGTTTTAAGAGTATTGATGTCTAAAGTTTTATGTTACAACCCAAGAACTGTCCCGATAAGTCAGTCTGATTTATTCAATTTTAAAGAAAAGCATCACATCATCTGCATTGCACCTGTATCTTAGAAATAATGTATTAGTATTTTAATCTTCTGTCTTTGTTACAGAGAATCCCAACAGGACCAGAACCTGGTCTGGAGAATCAAAAATGGCTGAAAAACACAGAAACTTTCAGAAAGTCTCAAAAACACTTCAGGAAATGGCAGGAAGATAAATCTGAATCATTGGTTAAAACTAGAGAGATGAAGAGTAACTCATTACTTTTACTTGAGAAACAGTTTTACTTGAGAAAATGTACCTTGAAGAGTAGTTATACTGCACAATACTTTCATATTCACTTGAGCAACTTCAGTAAATGGTGAACAAACATGCTTCAGCCAAAATTCATTAGATCCAGACACAAATCTATAGTTTATGTCAAAGTGAGACCTCTTGTTCATACACAAGCTTTGCTGTTCTGTTGGTTTAGACATTTGAAGTGAAAAAGATGCAATAAACATGACATCCATCCATCCATCCATCCATCCATCCATCCATCCATCCATCCATCCATCCATCCATCCATCCATCCATCCATCCATCCATCCATCCATCCAATCTGGGGTCGGGTCACAGGGTCAGCAGCCTAAGCAGGAGTCTCTGGGGGAACCCAATGTTCCCAGGCCAGCGGGTCCCGGTCTTCCTCTCCTCTGCTGGGACCTGAACGCCTCACAGGGAGCCTCCATCCTGAGCAGGAGCCTGAGCCTCAGCTGGCTCCTCTCTCTCCATGTGGAGGAGCAGCGGCTCCACTCTGAGCTGCTCTCTGTAAGGGAGCCCATCTGGGCCGCTCGGATCCAGGACCTGGTTCTCTCTGCCGGGACCCAAAGCTGATGATGACGGTAGGAACGTAGATCCACTGATAATCGAGAGACACTGATAGATAATTTATCCTAATTTATCCTTTCTGGAGATAAATTTGTTCCAGTATTATTGTAAGAAAATAATATACTTCAAAAATAAAATCTGGAAAAAAAACTACTTAAAGAATAAAACTTTCTCAATAATAAAAAGGTTTTCTTGTAATTTAAAATGTGAATGAAATGGAATCTGCAGTTCTGCGGTTTGCTATTTTTTCTAATTCCATTTTTGTAATCAGATTTTTAAACGAATTGTTTATATGTGTAGATACACGAAATTCATATGAAATGTGAATTTCACGATTTATAGCCGCTGGTTTTGCTAGCTAAGGCGAGCTCGCCACTCACAACATGGCGGCGCAGGTCGCGCTGCGTGTGGGCGGAGCTAACAGGCGCAGGGAGGAGGACGCAGGTCTGTGACCTCCGTGAAGCTGACACCCCATCTACGTCACAAAATCCAGCAAACAGTCTGATTGGTTAGAGCTCCGTTTGTGCAGGTTTGTGCAGTTGAAATTTTCGTTTGTGCAGCTTTGGTTTCCGAGATATTAAAAGTTATCATTTTGGCCGATGACGTCACCATCCCCCGTCTTGTTCCAAAACAAACCAAAGTGGGCTGGTTCGTTAATGCTCCGTTTGTGCCGTTAAAACAAACGCAGCAAAGTTGTTTTCAGTTTGGACTTTGGCTATTTCAATATCCGGTGTGAGCGGCATCTAGCTCAAGGTTGATCCGATTCATGAACGCTAATCTCGGCCAGCCGTTCTCTCGGTCTCCCCTTCCTCAAGGTGTCGGAGTTTCACTCAGGGAGAGTCAACAAATTTACATCCAAACTCCTGAGAAACTAATGGAAATAGATTTCTTGCCCAACTGACACAAAATTCATGCTGTCACACGAGACACACTGTTCTCTAGTGAACTTTTAGTCATACGCAATAGATTCAGTAATTGTAATCTTAAAAAGGATTTTTTTTTTTTCTTCAATAGCTTACAAGTGATGTTCCCTATTGACTCAAAATCAATGTGAAACTGTTCCTGACTCGTGACACGGAGTACTCCAATTTTTATTACATTTGAACCTTTTTGATATTATTTTAGGATTTTTTTTGGTCAAAATTCAGTATTTTCCTTCTATCGCTTCTGGGTCTGTGAGAAAGTCCAGACAGACAGCAAGAACCAGGCCCAGAGAAGACCCAGGGCCCAGCCAAGACCCAGGTCCAGTCGGATCCAGAGGCCAGCAGATTGCTTGACAAGTTGTGGGAGTTGGGAGCAGAGATCTGTGGGGGCCAACCGGCTCCATGACTTGGGAGGCCCAGGCTGAAGGGGCACACACTGGGAGCATCTTGGGCTGCTGCTCATTATTCCCTAGACAGTCATTTTTAATAAATGCCTTGCAAGGGCTGAAAAAATATTCTGGTTGTCGTGTCCTCCCTTTTTTTTTGTTGCGGCTATTTGAGCCAAGCTGTAACACTCATTATGATGGCCAAACCCACGGCCACACTCTGTAGTACATACATCTTTCTATGCATAATTAATTCTTTAATAAAGACAAAACAACACTTTAGTTTTAATAAAACATTTATCAGTTGATTGTGATACATTTGTTACATTTGTTATCGTCTACATTTAATTCACAGATGTATTTATATCAACTTAAAGTTAATTTTATCTGCTTAAGATTAACTCTGTTTTCCTGCCTTGGAGTAGCCAGACAAAAGATGGAGCCAGGGCTCAGCAGGTTTATATGCTGATTGGACTGAACCACGAGTTCAGTGGTGATACAGTTTATCCAAAACTTAGATGTACGTTATTTGTTGTGCCTGACATGGAAGCTATTGAAGAAAAAAAAAATCCTTTTTAAGATTACAATTACTGAATCTATTGCGTATGACTAAAAGTTCACTAGAGAACAGTGTGTCTCGTGTAACAGCATGAATTTTGTGTCAGTTGGGCAAGAAATCTATTTCCATTAGTTTCTCAGGGAGTTTGGATGTAAATTTGTTGACTCTCCCTGAGTGAATCTCCGACACCTTGAGGAAGGGGGAGACCTATATGGCTGGCCGAAATTAGCGTTCATGAATCGGATCAACCTCTAGTTAGACGCCGCTCACACCGGATATCGGAATAGCCAAAATCCAAACTGAAAACAACTTTGCTGCGTTTGTTTTAACGGCACAAACGGAGCATTAACGAACCAGCCCACTTTGGTTTGTTTTGGAGCGATATGGGGTGCTGGTGACGTCATCAGCCAAAATGATAACTTTTAATATCTCGAAAACCAAAGTTGCACAAACGAAAATTTCAACTGCACAAACCTGCACAAACGGAGCTCTAACCAATCAGACTGTTTGCTGGATTTTGTGACGTAGATGGGGTGTCAGCTTCACGGAGGTTTTGCACCTGAGCAGAGAGTCTGACGCGCTGCGGCGCACAAAGCTTCACGCAGTTCATGACGCAGAGATGGATCCGGTTCTGAACCTGGAAGTTCGGGTTCTGCTCCACAGAACAGGTACGAAGCGCCGACACGCAAAACAACATGGCGGCTTTTCTGCTACCCAGCAGAAACATCTCAGCTTCTTTCTGCTGCGACAAGTTGAAGCAGGTCAGGTCAGCCATGCTTTTACTCACGTAAACACGACCAGATCTCGCGAGAATACCACAGAGTTATCCTTCAGGTTTCAGGTTGTTTCTGACTGCTGTAGAAATATCTATAGAATATAGATCTGTCTGGATGATGTCTGGATACGCTGCTACAGTAGCTACTTTAGTTACAATGACTGATCTCATAGAAAATTCAGTGGAAAGAAAAAGTCACTTGCGTTTCAGCTGAGTTTGGATTAAAATGTACTTTAAATTTGAAATAATGGTATGTATAATTACATCAAACAAATACACTTCAATGTATCAAACTGCACTTAAAAAAGAGACGAAGACGAGAAGGAGGAGGAAACAGAAACTGAACCACAGAGAAACTCTGAAAGACTTCCAGGAATCCTGGAGAATCCTGGAGAATCCTGGAGAATCCTGGTGAAAAATATCAGATTTTTTCTCTGCAGACGTCCAACAGCAACATGTCTGCAGACAGGAGAAGGTTCTGAAACAGGAGGAGTCTGGTCTGGACCAGGAGGAACCAGAACCTCTGGATATTAAAGAGGAGCAGGACGAGCAGAACCGGACTCCTACGGACCAACAGGGGAAACCAAACGAGTGTGAGTTCTGTGGGAAAATCCAGAAACCGAAATCTGTAGGACTTCAGGTCCAGAAGTTAAATCTTTAAATCCAAACAAATTTACACCAAAAACAGAATATTTGAAACCTCGTTTGTAAAACCTTGATTTATTTTGTGAATGTACCATTATGGCCCTTTTCCGTCCGTCCATTGGTCCATCCATCCACACCAGGGGTCACCAACCTTTTTGAGACTGGGAGCAACTTCATGGGAGAGAGCAACACGAAGGGCTACTTGCTTGATACAGTCTTTATAAATATATATATATATCTATCTATAGATAGATATATATATATGATAATACTGCCTGATCATATTAATGTCAGGACCACTCACAATAGTTATCAGTAATATTTTACCAGCATGGTTAATTGCTATTATGTGATCAGAAGTTTTTAGCTCACAGAGTTTTAACTTTGATTCCCTTTTGGAGTTTTTCTCTGTGATTCTAAACTGGCAACAAATGACTGAAATAAACAGAAGCAAACTGATGGATTGTTGCAGTAAATTTTCCTTTAAATAAAAAAGAAAAGAAGAGTTATAGTTTTATTATCTAACCATCTGTTCTATTAGCAAAATTGTGGAAAATAAAATATCTTTTGTGTCAAAAGACATTATACACACACAGCTGTGTCAGTCTGATGCGGGGAACCCCAAAGCCCAAGTCTTATTGGTCAGTTTGCTTTTGTTTATTTCAGGCTTTGCGTTTTTCTGCAAGCTAAAAATGAACGAGTTGGTTTGAACCTCCTGTTGTTCTACAATCAGCCTGAGCTTATGACAGTCTGCGCAGTTCTGGCGTGTCGCCGGTTTATTCGCTTTTTTTTTCCTGGTTTCGCGAACCGAACAGCTGACGGGTCACAGCTGGCTGACACCAGCAGATGTGGAAAAATAAAGGTCTGACACCTGCAAGAGCACAAGCACCTCTCCAATGCGCACCAATGCAAGAGCACAAGCACCTCTCCAATGCGCAGCAGACGATGCTAAATAATAAAGACATGAAGCGAAGCCTCTCCATGTGGTTCACGGAAAGGACGGTGCTGGTTCCCAGGTTCAGGTGTTGCGCTACGAATAAGATGTTTGGCACAATTTATTTATTTTTTCTTCACAGTTTTGTGAATAGAGTTAAATAATAAAAACTAAAGAAGTTATTCTTTTATTTCTTTACATAAAGGAAACAAAAGAGTGCAGCTGCAGGCGCTGCTGCGCTCCGATAGTTTCCTGCAGGCGCCTGCGCAGTTCTCAACTTTAACAGCAGGAAAGAATTTTATGCATAAAGCAATTTATTTTAAACGTTTTTGTCATTTTCCTCGTTTGTACTATAAATATAAACGTCAAACGTTATTACTTCAATGAAAAAACATTTAATTAAATTATTTTTTGGTAGTGCTCCCTAATAATAATAATGGCTATTTTTAGGAGTAGCTCCGCGGGCGACTGGGGGCCCGCGGGCACCGGGTTGGTGACCCCTGACCCTCATTCCATTGGGATCAGGAGGTTCTGATGCCTTTCCAGCTGTCAGTGGGCGGGAGGCGAGGTCAGCTGGACAGACTGGTCAGCTGGACAGACTGGTCAGTCCAGTATACCCAAACTAAAATAGTGCAGTATGTTGGTGTCTCATTAGATTACAATAAACTCAATAATTCAGTGCATTAATGCACGTTGCTTACAGGAATTGTAACAAAGTATTTAAAAAGGGACCAGTTAAAACATGAATCTCACCATCTGAAATGCTGAACCAGATTGCAGCAGCTCGTTTATATCTACCGTAGAACCATGCCAAACTTTTTTTGTTAAAGATTTTTAAGGAATAAAATAAAACTCCAACCAGTTTCATCAGGGGAGACAGAAAAAATGATATATAATGACAAAATAATTTATATTGCTATTTTCATCCTGTGGTTTGTACTATAAAGTATCTATTTTTCATTCTGAAGATTTCTTTCTTGCTGAGTTTTCCCATTTTCCCTTTCAAATGCTCGGAAGCATTTGTGACTCAGATTGTATGTGGGGAACCTCAAGGGTCAGAACTGGGACCAGTTTGATCTTATTTGTATAAAAATGACAATCAAAGGGTTTAATGTATTAAAATTATTCTCTGGTGAAAATTTACAAGAACTTCTTTCCATAGTCGCTTCAGAAATCAGTAAATTAAAGAAATGGTTTGACAGCAATAAATTACCACTAAATTTGAACAAGAATAAACTTGTGGTTTTTGGAAACTGTTACAAAAACACTTAAGTTCCAGTTCAGACAGATGGTGTAACTCTAGAAAGGGTTTATGTTAATAAGTTTCTCAGTGTAATAGTAGATGAAACCTAATTAAGCATTTACTACTACTTATTATTTATTCCTCATATGATTTTATTCTTCTATCATCTTCAAAATAAAATAAAATGCTACTTGCTATCTCAAGGCTAGCATAGATGACTATTCCTGTCATTTGCCAACGTCGGGCTATCATTATTCAGACAGTATCTAGCGTCAGGTTGGATGTGGCCTTCTGCTACAAGAAAGCAGCCACTGCTTGGTGCGCGCTGGTCTTAATTTTGGCCCTAATGCCATGCCATAGTAACAAAGTCAAATGTGTGTAATTCCTGATTGAACCAGTTGGTGGCAGCTTTTCTCACACATCAAATGAAGTAGCTTCTCACTAAACTGGCTTTTCTTGGTTTGTCTCCAGGCCAACGGGGCGTTATCTTGGATACTCGGCTTATAAAACAGGAGAATGTTTTCAGACTGGACCAGGAGGAACCAGAACCTCCACAGATCAAAGAGGAAGAGATGAGTCCACGCCGCAGTCAGGCCGAAAACCAGCTTGAACTGAACCAGGAGACCAAGGCCTTTATTTTGACCTCTGCTAACGAGGAACAAGACCAAAGTGAGTCCAAACCAAACCAGAACCAACTCAGAAGAACCGGCAGTGAAGCAGACACCTCAGTCGTCTCAGAGAGTCGGAAGACACAGAATCAGATCGGAAACCTTTGCAGTGTTCCCACTGCGGGAAAACATTTGTGTGTCGAGCCAAACTGACGGCTCACACACGAGTTCACACCGGAGAGAAGCCATTTGTTTGTAAAATGTGTGGGAAAAGATTCAGAACCAACGATTGCTTAAAGCGACATGTGCAAATCCACACAGGTGAGAAACCTTGGATTTGTGAAATCTGTGGGAAAAGATTCAGTCGGAGCTGCTACTTATCAGTTCACACCAGAACCCACACCGGAGAGAAACCGTACGACTGTGAGGCATGTGGGAAAAGTTTCCCCAGCAACTCTGCCTTGCGCAGTCACACCAGTGTCCACACGGCAGAGAGAACACATGGTGTGAAGAATGTGGGAAAAGGTTCGGACGGAAGGGAACATTGGACAAACACAGGAGAACTCACACCGGAGAGAAACCGTATTTCTGTGAGACGTGTGGAAAACTTTTCAGAGACAACTACACATTATCGCAGCACGTAAAAATCCATACAAGGTAATGAAGCAGAGCGGAGTTGCCATGGTGACCACATGAGAAGTCGGCATGTCATGAAAGTTTCAAACTCAACACTGATACCAAGAAATGAATCATTTGAAGAACGTTCTTAGTTTATTACCCACAGCAAACACTGGTTTGTTTCTTTGCTTCTCTGTCGCAGCTGGCTGGGCTGTCAGCTGATCATCGTCTCTGCCGTCAATTCGTACTGCAGCAGAACGGAGCGTTGCCATGGACACGAAATCCAGACAAATATTTGTAAATCAGAATTTGTAGTTGTGAATTAAATTTTGCAGAATTGTAGAATGAAATGTCTGAACATTTCACTAATTAGAACCCAGAGAAACTAATTGGCTTAGATCAACATTTAGAACAAGAATCCAGAGAAATCAGACTACTTATTCTTAAACAGGATTGTTTTTTCTTCTTTTGCTTTCCTTTCATTTGTTTTATTGTATTTCCTTTTAATTCATGTGAAGCATTTTGAATTGCCTTGTTGCTGAATGTGCTTTATAAATAAAATGATCTTACATGAACTAATTGATGGCCTCACTTCTGCTAATCTTCTAACAGCACAGCTACGATTTAGCTTAGCACTAATTGCTAACTTTAAAACTTTAATGCTCTTGGCTTCCCCTACAATACGTCCAGATACATTTTAAAGCACTAATTGATGTGGCTGTTTTGTAAACTTTCAGTTGAATAAAGTTTGAATTCTTCACGTACTCAAACATTTATTTTGATTATTTTGAAGTGAGTGAAGATTTTTACGCAGGATTTCCATTTCCTGTCATCAAGTTTTCACATTCCCCAAAAACCATTTCAAACGAGAAACATTCAGGAACAAAATGGGTGATGAACATGAATACAGTATCAAAGGGCTTGATGGAATATGTAATGTAAAAATGAAACTGGAGGTGGAGGGTTGTAGTGCCGAGGACAAATATTGTAAATATTTTCCGTAATAAAAATGTTAAAGTTCTGCATCACTAAGGTCACATTTTCCAGTCCAAATCAAACAGCCTGATTAGTGAAATACATTTTTGTTCCTGAAATCTTCTCCTCCTGTGATGCTGTGCATTAAGTAACTTGTTGGTGTTGTGCTGCAGCATTAGCTTCTGCTAACTATTGCGTTAGCATCGCGTCTTAGCGTTAGAGGAGCTGAAGTGATGGCTCTGGGTGAATCCATTTCAGACGCCCAGCGTTGAGTGATTTTCTGTTTCATATGAGCAATAAAAACCCAACAGAACATTTCTATTTTCAATCTGTTTATGATTATAAGGCCACTGTGGACTGTGCAGAAGTTGGAAAGGAGAACAGAAATAACCGACACCAGAACCCAGTGAAACCCATCCCGTTCAGATCCTCTCCTCCAGGAGTAAAAGTCTCAGTCTTTCTGATCCAAACAGCCGTTTATGGATCAGAACCAGGCTGGAGTGTCTAAGGCCACTTCCCATCTACATGATAACTCAGGCGTCTGACGCAACCTGGAGCTTCAAACTAACGTCAAATGATATGAAGAATAAAAACTTCTTCTTTGGTTTCTTCTGCCAAACTCAGAGGATAAGAAATGTTTTCACACAATCAGCCGTCAGAGTGAAGAAAATGCAGGAATTCATTGATCATCCGCAGGAAATGGGGAAGAACAGAAACTGAAGCGGTGAATCTGAAACTGAAGCGGTGAATCTGAAACTGAAGCAGTGAATCTGAAACTGAAGCGGTGAATCTGAAACTGAAGCGGTGAATCTGAAACAGGCCCGGTCAGCTTTCACAGACCCGACGTAAATCAGCTGATCAGAAAACGCTCCAGCGGCTTCCTCCTCTAAACTCCCTCTACGCTCTAAGGTCTACGTGAAGAGAAAAGACGTGATTCTAAGGCCTCACGGTTTATACAGCGGCGACAGCGCCTGACACACAAACTCACAGAGTCCAACCGGGTTCCTCCTCTCTGCAGCTCCAGACGACCGCAGGAGCCACAAGGGGGAGCTATCGCTTCATTCTACTAGAAATCACACCAACAGGATTATGTCACAGCAAGTTTCTCCCGGAGTTTGGCTGCAAATATCTGTGCTGCAGCCTTTTCTGCTGCAGGATTCTGTGCTGCAGCAGGATTCTGTGCTGCAGCGGCTTTCTGTGCTGCAGCGGGTTTCGGCGCAGGCGGGTGCAGGCCGGACTCCGTCCCGATGTTGACGGTGATGTTGGTGTAGAGAGGCAGGTAGTCCCTGGAGATGACCTCGTACTCCACCGTGTTCATGCCGTCCATCTTCCAGGTCTGACGCGTCTTCGCCAACATGTTGAACCTGAACAGAGGCAAAGTTAGAGTGACACAAACAGCAAAACATTTTCAATTAAAATGATTTAACAAACAGAGACAAGCTCACTGACAAAGATATCCTTCAGTTTCTTCTGTTTCAAGAATCTGTGATCATTCATTGAACTTCTTTAGAAATATGGATTGTGGACATTAATATTAGCATTAGCAATATGTTCAGCACTGAGATGCTATGTTAGCTGCTGGAGCTAACATAGCTTGAATAGGCTAACTCCTTCTAGCACAACGTGAACAACAATATTTTTTCTGGGTCATTGATGAAGCAGAAATTAAGCCCAGAAGCCGAGAGCAGCAGCTCTGTCCTCAGTTAGCTTGTCCATCAGATTTATGGTTCTACCAGAAACAAAACATAAAAGTTCTGGCACTTGCATGTATTAAAACTTAGAAACACAAGTGTTAAAAATATTTTTTTTAACATGTCAAAATCTATGTAACTGATTATTCAAAATTAACTTTAACATATAGTTTGTCTATTTCTGACTAAATTTTGTTTGACTAATTTGACTTTGTGTGGATAATAAGTATTAACATAAAATATGACGAAACAACTCCAAAATACACTAGCAGAGGGGAGCCCGTGGGTCCCGCAGGCCCGGCGTCGTCCCGCAGGCCCGCCGTCGTCCCGCAGGCCCGGCGTCGTCCCGCAGGTTTTAGTTCTCTCCCTGGCTCTAATGAGCCTCATTGGATCCAGGTGAGAACTAAACCAGAGAGAACTAAAACATGCAGGATGCCGGCCCTCCAGGACCCACTTTGGGCCCCCCTGCACTAGCAGTTAGCAGCTAAGCTAGCTTTGCAACTGGCATGCTAAATGCTAACAGAACTTTTGTTTTTATTTTAAAACATTGTCTACATAAAAAAATAAAAATCTTAAAAGAATCATAATTTGGTGGAAATGATCAACCTGGAAATAAAACTCTTTCCTGCTTGTCCACTTCTTCATGTGTCTGTGATGACGGGAAAAAGATGCACCGCCACCCTCTGGTGTAACTCAGTATTACACTCTAATTCAATTCCCCTTTACCTCCTGTTAGTTCTGTTAAATTACCAGTAAAGCCAAATATTAACTAATATGCCAAATGCAGGATTCATGTTAATGTGCATGTAAAGGCTGGTTGCTTTGACTAGACCATGGACTCCAGGCTGTGGTACCTCTTGGGGTTCACGTCGTTGCCCTTGTCCAGCTTGTGTTTGATCATTTTGTAGCGGCCGACTTTCAGAGACGGACGGCTGATGAACATCCCTGCCAGAGACACCCTGAGGATGGAGAGCAGAAGGTCAACGGAAGAAGGTCAAAGGTCGGTCGTAAAGCATGGGAACGGGTCTGACCTGACGCCGATGTCGTCGTCCTCGCCGCCCCAGCCCCAGTAGTTGTTGGGGAAGCCGTTCATCTTCAGGTAGTGCAGCGGCGACAGCGCCGACACGCCTCCAAAGTACATTTTGTACGGAAGCCTGGAGGGGACAAGCAGCAGAGACAGTGTGAGTCTACCAGCAGGAGGCGCCGCGGACTCTAACCGACGCTGCGCACTTGTAGCCGAACTTGTCCATGGCGACGGCGGCGTGCTTGGGGTTGGCGTCGCAGACGTAGAGGTTGCGGTCGTCCTCGGGGATGAGGTCGACGTCGTGGAAGAAGAGGCAGTCCCAGTCTTCCTCCCTCATCGCCTCCCGGAAGCCGACGTTCATCAGCTTGGCCCGGTTGAAGGTGTAATTCCCGGCCTGCGGCGCAAAAACACCCAGAAAACCCAGAACTTTGAACAGAAAACGTTACGAGACGCGCTGCTCAATAATGAACTAAACCGCTTCTCTTCTACCAACATAAGTAAAATACATTTTGTAGAAAACAAGTATAAATAATTAAACAGAAAATGAATGACCAGTTTCTCATGTTTTGGGCTGTTTGACTTTTGATGAGAAGTAAAATTTGCTGTTGAGAAAAAGTAGGTCAATATTTGTAGTTGCATTTAAGATCAATCCAAAAAACTCTAATGGTAATTTATTTTTTTATACGTAAAATTTTAAAGTGTTTATTTGTAATATTTGTATGTTTATTTATTTTCTGGATGAATCCAGGAAAGAATTAAAAACTATTTGATTTAATAAAGAGAAAAGTTTTTCATAATAATTCATATTTTCCTGAACCAGAACCAGTTTGCAGTTCATCATATGATCCTGTTTTCACCAGTAGACTGAACTGGTTTCCAATCTGATGCTTTCAGAACCAGACTGGAGACATTCGGTATGGGTCGATATCGAGTCAATACCGGTCTTCAATGTCCAATTTATTACAGAAAAACATTTAAATTATTATTTTTTCTTTTTAAAAGAGAATAATCTGGTAGAAAAACAAAAATGATGAGATTTTCTCAGTCATTCAGAGAGCAGCCAGCAGAGGGAGCAGCAGAGCCGACGGCTCGGGTTCTGTTGGGTTCTGCTGGGTTCTGCCGGGTTCTGCTGAGTTCTGTCGGGTTCTGTCGGGTTCTGCTGGGTTCTGTCGGGTTCTGCCGGGTTCTGCCGGGTTCTGCCGGGTTCTGTCGGGTTCTGTCGGGTTCTGCGGGTTTGCGGGTTCTGTCGGGTTCTGCCGGGTTCTGTCGGGTTCTGCTGGGTTCTGTCGGGTTCTGCCGGGTTCTGTCGGGTTCTGCGGGTTCTGCGGGTTCTGTCGGGTTCTGTCGGGTTCTGCTGGGTTCTGTCGGGTTCTGTTGGGTTCTGTCGGGTTCTGTCGGGTTCTGTCGGGTTCTGTCGGGTTCTGTCGGGTTCTGTCGGGTTCTGTCGGGTTCTCAGGTCTCACCTGGTGGATGACGTAGATGCCGTAGCTGAGCTGCTGCCGCTGCAGGAACGGGTGCAGGTAGTAGAGCAGGAACTTGAGGTGATGCTCGCGGTGGCGGTGCGGGATGATGATGGCGGTCCGGTGGCGGGCCTCGCAGTCTGGCGGCCGGTACCGCCCCCCACTCACCACCAGGGGGTTCTTCCTCTGGACCTGGGCCAGGGTCAGGCCGGACGGGAAGCCGACGTGGATCGGCCCGCCTGCAGACACAAAACAGGTTCTGGTTTACTGGACCGAAGGCAGAACCACAGAGCAGCATGGAGGCAGAAACCGGGTCAGCGGGCGGCTCAGGTGGTTCTGACTCAGACCGGCAGTCAGGGGGGTCAAAGGTTAAGATCCACAGGCCCAGCAGAGCTTAGAGCATCAGGAGGAAAAGCAGAAGCCGAGGCGACATCAGGCTGAAACCATCAGATTAATCTGTTATGGAATAATCGTAATCAATCGATCATTAACCGGACTTTATGCATTCCAAAATGTTTGTGCAGGCGGCGCGTCTGCAGGCGGCGCGTCAGCGGGCGGCGCATCAGCCTAAAAGGCAACAAATAAACACCAGAACCGAACAGAACCATCATTTCTGGTTCCGGTTCCAGCAGCTGCTGCGCAGGGGAAGTCAGGATTCAGATTCATCCTCCTCTTTTCCGTCTTTAGAACACCGACTTTCACCGAGATAATTAATCCCAAATCCCCAAACGGCCCGGCAGCGCCGCGCTCATCAAGCTGGACCCGGTAAATTAGTGGCGCTGTGCCTTTAAGGCCTCCCCTGCTGCAGCGTCGGCACGGCGACGGGCTTACATAAGCCCTGATCTCGCTGGAGCAGAACGGCACGAAGATGCAAAGCAGGAAAACAGGAGAAGGAGCGGGATGAAGAGCCCTGCGGGCGGCGCCGCTCCGGATCAGAGCCAGAACACAGAGGTTCTGACCCAACACAACCTGCAGGATCAACATTAAAACATGGCTGCTGGGAAATATCACAACAACAATAATAACAATAATAATAATAATTGGTGAAACTTGGTGAGATCCGAATCACTTTGTTTTCATCTACAGAACCAGAACCAACAGCTTCACGACAGATTAATCACAACTAATAGATTAGTGAAATAATAGTTTAATTGAGTAATAAATTTTAGACCAAAACTGTATAAAAATATTTTACATTAAAAAAATAATCCTCAGTTTCCTGGTTTATATTTGTTTAAATTAATCCAGTTATTAATCAATGAATCCAGAAATAATCCCAGACCAGCTGAACGTTAATGTTCAGCTGAGGATTTTTCCTCTGCTCACTAAACGGGACGCAGCAGAGAGAGAGAGATGGAGAGAGTGGGCCTGTCACAATAACAGATTTTGCTGGGCGATAAATTGTCTCAAAAATTATTGCGATAAACGATAATATTGTTTGAAGACCTTTTTACATTGATTTAATGGAAATTACGTAATAATACATGCGATTTCCTGCCAAAGATAGATACACTTTACTTTCAAAAGACACTTAACACTGGGACTGATACACAAAATAAATAAAACAACCAAAACCAAAAATAAATACTGCATTCAACCAAAAGAGTGCAGATTATGAAGTCTGTATAGTATATTGGCCTTCAGTAATCATTAGATTTAAATAGAGAGACATCCGACTGCCTGATGCAATAGTTCAAACTACAGGATTTTTTACCCCGAACGACAATCTTAGAACGTTCTTCGTTCTGAGATCGTCACTAGTGTTGTGTGTTACGGTAGATCGTTGTGCCGCTCCGATCTAAATCAAGGATTTATCCAGACTGGGAGAGTGACGCAGCCTGTTGAATGTGACCGGTAGCCAATCAGAAAGCGCGGATTCCCCTCCTGCTTTCTGAGGGGAAACACGGAGGGAATCCCGAACAGCTGACACGGTGCAACCCGAAGTCCAGCAGACATCGGAAACAACATGAATGTTTATTCAACAGTTCGTGCAAAGAAAATATCAATAACTAGGGGAGGAGTTGGAGCGAAATTACTACCAGAAAACCCGGTAACTTTTCAGCTGTTCTTCGTTAACGTGACATAAATAGTTATAATGATTTTCATTCAGTCAGACTGACACTCGCCACATGCATTGCAGGTAGATTGTAGTAAGGAATTGATTAATGCCTGGTTTCAAAGTTAGTGAACTGGACTCATTATTTTGTGTCCATTGTTGGACACAACACGGTTTCGATCGAACCGTTATACCGAGGATTTCTGTCGGCTAATGTGTCTCTCAGGTTTTGATAATGGGCCGACAATCCGCGACATCAGATGGTGCAGCGCGCGCTGGGTATTACACTAAGGAAGAGAGGAAGGGAGGAAGTGGAGAGAAACGGAGTTGAGCCCTTTTTCATTCAGTGTCATCAACAGCAAGAGAAAAAGGCAGGAAGAAACGATATAGCCGATAATTAAAATGAGGTCGATAGTTTTAATTTATCGTTCGATTAATTGACTTATCGTTTATCGCGACAGGCCTAGGAGAGAGAGAGATGGAGATGGATGGAGAGAGATTTATCACCAACTCGAAGGTTCCCCTCGTTTCAGAGGGAAAATGGCAGCAATGATCTGCCGGGTTCTGCCGGGTTCTGGACTCACCGATGAGCGGGGACGCCTTGGGGCAGTAAGGCATGTCGTCGGCGTGGCCGTGGCCCCGGGACAGGTTGGACAGGTTGGCGTAGACGTCACCGCCGCCCAGCGCGGCGCCGGTGCGGTTCCGGACCGGCCCGGTCGCCTCGCCTTTACGGAAGATCCGGATGAAGTAGCTGACCCGTTTGTGGTAGCCCTCCCGGGACAGCAGCGCCATGACGACCAGCTGGATGCCCAGGAACATGAACAGGAAGCGCCACTTGGACTGCAGGGTAACCATGGCGACGGCTGGACGAACGAAGCGGTTCTGAAGGGTCCAGGTGAGGACGTGAGGTGAAACGGATCCGTTCACGGACAGAAGGCACTTCTGGCAGGGTTTGAGGGGGGAAGCGTCCCCCCCAGACAGGAAACAGGAAGTATCAATCGGCAGGAGAGGAAACGGCGCCTGACGATCCTTCAGCTCATCGCCACTGCAGGTCAGCAGCCGGCCGACCTCTGCGACCTGTGGGGGTCCGGCTCGCCGTGGGGTGAAGACCCGGCCCGCGGGCGGCCCGGCCCGCTCATTCTGCTGCCGTCGGCTGATTCTGCTGCCGCCCCCCTGTCATGGCCCCCGCGGGCCGCCGCCAGAACAAAGGGAGCGAGGATTACGGCCTGTTCTGGAACAACGATGATGGCCTGTCGCCGTGGGAACCGGGTTCTGAAAAACAACAGAGGAAGAAAAGGCGTCAACAAACCGAGCGAGAACGACCTCTGACCTCTGCTGCAGCGTCAGAAACAAACCCATTAATTAGTCGGTTAAAGCAGCCGGCCAGGCGCGGTAATCCTAATCCTAATCCCACTGAAGGCGAGCAGCTTCCAGCTAATCACCTGATCGCACGTCTGGCAGAGGAGGAAGAACGACATCGAAACAAAATCTGAAGGAAAAACCTAGACACTGGAAACGTTGATCACAGAACATCAATTTGTTTCCACTCAAAAGAAAAAAAGCAACATTTTTCTCTGACTTTAAAATTATTTTGTCATTTATGAGCAAAGATGGTTTGTTGCTCTAAGTCAGATTTATGTTTTAAATTCTGAGGGAACAAACATGAAACCCAGGAAATGGATCTGGAGTCGGTTTGTTTGGGCTCAAATGAACCTTCATCATCATCATCGGCTCTTAGGGAAGTCTCAGGGGAAAATCTGCATTAGCAGCTCGTCTTCATCACTTCCCTTCATGTGAATAAGTGGGAATACGAACAGCTGATCGGCGCTCCTTGATGATCTGCAGATTATCCGGTTCTCCTGGGAGGAGACGTTTGGGTCAAACAGGAAGATGATCCATCAGAACCGCCGGTCGGCCCAGGAGACCCAGGCAGAGCTGCAGAAGCTCAGAGCATCAGCGGCGAACATTGATCCTGTTTATGAGAGTCAGGACGACCTGAACCACGGGGCAGCTCAGCAGCGCCCCCGGTGGCTGTCAGATCCATGAGGAAACGCTTCGCAAAGCAGAACATCTGGACGGGTTCGTGGCACAGCAGCAGCAGATGAGCCGCTTCAAATTCTAGACAAAATTTATTCACATTCTGTCTTTGAACTTGAATAAATTCAGACAATTGCTAGCTACTGCTGGAAAACGTTCAGCAGTTCAATCTGATTGACAAATGATTTGATTCGACAAAAGATGCCAGTTTGTTCCAAAAACACAAGTTTCCACATTTGTTGCTAATCACATTACTGAAAAAAAAAAAAGAATCACAAAATTTGTCAATAGTTGTTTTTCTGTATAAAAAGAAAAAAAGTCCGTTGCCACATTTAGCAACTTTTTTTTCTTTTTATTCTTAAACGACTATGAACAAATTCAGTGACTTTTCAAAGTCCAAGAGGCCTGTGAGCTCCACCTGGCCACGCCCCTCAATGCCTCCTGGCTCCGCCCACTTTGGAGTTTTTCCACCAAATTGTCAACAAGAAGGCTGCATGAGCATAAATTATTTTAAAATTGGCCGGATGTTAAATACTGACTGATTTTTCCAGATGGAAATAAACTGCCGTGGATCGTTTTTCTGTCCCTGTAATCTGTTTTTAGCCGCTGCAGCAGATGCTTTCGGTGTGCAGGGCATCAATATTGCATCTGCTGCAGACATAAGAGAGAAAGACCGCCATGAAGTTAGCGTGAAGTTGAGAGGAAGCTGGCGGTCATCAACAGGAGGTAAACTCATTAGTCTGAATGCGTTAACCCATGACATGCTGGAAGCATCTGTAATGATGACTGATCGAACATTATGGGTCATTATGGGCCGAGCTGCATTTCCTCCTGATGCATCATGAAGCCGACTCCTCAGACTCGAAGAGATCAGCAGAAAGTCCACCAGGCTTCTGACTTTGTAGCTAATTTTAGCTCTTATACTGATGTTTGCTCACTGAATGGAGTAACTTAATGTCAGCCTACATATTATAGCTTTAGCTTTTTAGCTCATCAAAACAGACCGTTCTTATTGATGTTTTGCTCATTACGCTCCTCAGCAGATGGTTTAGCAGAGTTCTGCTCTAGTTTCTCATACTGGTCGTCTTCTCATAATTTATGACATTTCTGTAATTTACAGCACAAACGTTCAGCTTTCCGCTTGTTTAAAGCCCGAGTTCTTAAAAACTTCAGTGAAATTCCTTGTTGAGCCTCAGTCCAAGTCAACAAAGCTGGTTCTGATTTTATGCGGGTTGACCCGAGCCAGATGTTCCACACACAGCTGGTTCGGATCAGAACCAGTGAGGCAGCAAACAAAATGTCCCATCAGAAGCTGGAAGAACTCATTTCTGAAGTGTCTACATGGAGAAAAAAAGCTTCAACCACTAATGACCTTCACCCTCTGACCCCTGAGGATCTGCTGAGGGCAGTCCAGAATCTGAGCCAGGAATCCGGGCCAGGTTTTCAGGGAAACCGTCAGCAGGAAGTCTGCTGCTGGGAACGCCTCCTAACTGGCAGACACCAGGAAGTGGTTTCCATGGAAACTGAGAGGCATTCACAATCAGATCAAATCCTGTGAAGTCGGGCCCAAGATCAATCCTGATATCTGGAATCATTTAAGAAACTAATTAAAACACAACGGATTGAAATATTAGTTTATGACTTCACTAAAGGGTTAATTTGTTTGAATGCATCAAAGCCGAAATATTCATCCATTCATCGACCAAAAGTTACTATTATTTTATTCTAATTACTCGTAATTAGTAATTGACAAATTTTCTAGTTTTTATTGGTTATTTAGTTTTTATTAGTCAAAGTGATAGTTTTAGTTTTAGGTGCAGAATTTTAAAAAATTGTAAGTTGTTACGTTTACATCGTTTGGATGATGAATACTCAACAGAAGATAACGTTTTCTAAAGGTGGACTCAATTTTTTACATAAACTGACTGGAGTTTTATCCCAATTTTCACCATTTTGTGTCCAGGAGGAGAAAGTGGCGCCGAAATTTACCGACAGCCGACGTAAACTGTTTGTATGGGGAAAAATAAATGTCACATCAATTCAAAATTTTCAGATAAACATGAAAACAAAGAATATATCTCTATAATTTCAGCAAGTTATATTATAGTTTCAGTTATTTATAGTTTTTCCCCATTAATTTTTTTTTGTATTTCAATTAACAAAAATGTTTTCTAACTTAGTTTTTATTTTGTTCGTTTTAGTTAATGATAACAACCTTGATCCATATATGGATTCATAGTCGATGGTGTTTTTAATCAGTTTCTGAAATGAAACCCGAACAGGGCTGATGAACACAACGTAGCAAACTTTTTATTTCTTATCCCAACATGTTGATAATTTTGTGTTTAAAGTGACTCCATACATCAGGGACGGGTCCCCTCCAGTCGTCTCTGACCTCTGACCCATAGGGAGCCTGGAGAGGTTTGGGGGTTGCAAGGTGTGAAATCTTTAACGCTTTAGTGCACGAGGACAGAGTCATTAAACGATGCAGTTGGACTGGAAAGATTTTTGAAAACAAAACCAACTTCCTGCTGGAGGCGTGAATATTTCCTCCACCTTTCCAAGCATCTTTTCCGTCTGATGACTTTATGACTCACATTTTAGGCTGCAGCTCCACCATACATGACATCTGCTGCTCTCCGTGACGGTGCGTTCAATGACAAATGGGAAATCCAAGGTCAGGTGTTCCATGTTATTGTCTGATTGCTTTGATTTAATCTACAGTTGATCATGAAATAATAATCCCGGCATCCCCGTCCTTCAGATGATGTGATGGAGCCTGGATGAAGGCAAAGTTATGTTTTTCTGATTCAAAATTCATTCATGCATTTGAAATAATTCAAATGCAAATTGTCGTTACAATAATTTAAAATGTTTGATTTTTCTTTCAAATGTTTTGTTCCACACTTATTTTTTAAGTTTCAAATACTTTTTTTATGTCTTAAATTAACTTTTTAGTTTCAAAATATGCTAAAATTATTTTTATCTGTTAATGATTATTCAGCTTCTATTTTTTCTGCTTTAGGATTATTTATTTTATTTTTTTCTGTTTGCGGTCATTGTTTCAAGTTCGTTTTTCTATTTCACATGACTTCTCTTATAGATGTTCTGTTTCAAATGTTTAAAAAATCAAAATAAAATCAAAATAATTCCCCGATGTAGCTCCGTAGACGCAGCAGGTCAGCAGGCATCACCAGCTTTTTTCTGGAAAAGCTGAACAGACACTGAACGTCATTCTTATTCCAACAACCAACCAGGAACAAGGCGTCGGCATGGCGACGCCTGCCAGCTTCCTCGTCACGGAAACACCAGGTCTGCCGCCCCCTCCAACCGGTCGCTCTGATGACTTTTCCACCCAGCAGGTGAGGTCCCGCCCCCACCCAGGTACCAAGCAGCTGCCGTTTCCATAGCAACGGGAAAGCCTGAAGGGAGCAAACCGACTCACAACAAACCCAGAGCAACCAGGCAGAACACGGCGGTTCTGTTTGCACACAGAGACCCGACAGATTAATATGGATTCATTATCGTTTTAAACTCCAAACACAGATTTGGTCCCAGCAGATCACCGAGTCGTTCTCATCGCGAGCCTCGTTGTTTTTAAAAAATAAAACACATTTAACCAGAGGTTTCTGAACATTTAATCCCAAAAGCAAACATTGAACGCCTGGTGCAGAAATTATATAACAAATCTTTGTTGTCTGATAACAGACAGGTTAATAAAATAAACTAGTTCATCCAAAGTTTAAACTTTTAGGAAATCTTTTTTTCTTTCTTTGTTAAATAAAACCATTCTGAGCGGAACCTTTTATTTGAGTGTTTCTGGTACACCCATTGCTCTGTCGCACAAACAAAGCTAGACCCACCAGAGCTGCAAAAAGCATCTGACTGGAAAATACAGCTGCACTTTTCTCCAATCTGAACAACCGATTAAAAACAATAAGTATATTTGTTCATCAGCTCATGTGTCTATTCTACAATTTAGCAGAATTATACAATAATTTTTAAGTTAAAATTGATCTGATTTTGTGAATATAGATTGATTACAATACAATTAACTCTATTAAACATCTTAATCAGCCTTTTCCAGCATAAAAAACATCTAAAAGCGTGTAGGATTCTGGCAGGACCAGGAAGAGACGGACATCTTGTTCCAGATGTCAGAAAGTAAAACATCCCATCGGGTTAAAACTCTGGTGAAGCCGCTGCTCAACAAGCTGCATGGAGAAACTGGGACGATCGTTTTGTAAACTGCTGCACCCACTGAAATCTTAGATGTTTTTTTATTTCGACAAAAGGCCAACTAAAGTACATTTTTCTAAATTCTGGACTTCTTATCCGTGGTTCTGACCCGTTTTTAGTTTCCTCTGTTTTTGCACCATGGGATAAAAGCCACCAAGATGAAAGAACGTTTCAAACTTTTTTCAGCAAAAAATGCTGAATCATTTTATTGTTTGTTGTTTTCTTTTTACTCACTGAGCAAAAAATCCAAATGTATTTGATTTTAAAAAAAAATAAATAAAAATACATTTCAACTACCTTTTATTTTAAATAAAAGGTAGAAAAAGGGTCTCAAAGTTCCAGTTTCCCAACTTGTCAGTCAAGATATTAATTTTAGTTAATAGGAAAAGCAGGAGGAGCAGCAGCAGCAGGAGGAACAGGAGGAACAGCAGCAGGAGGAGCAGCAGGAGGAGCAGCAGGAGGAGCAGGAGCAGGAGGAGCAGGAGGAGAGCAGGAGGAACAGGAGCAGCAGGAGGCCCCCCGGGGCCCTTTGTCTGGACCAGAACAGTGAAATCCCTCCGATTAGATGAATTCCGTTCCAGCCGTAAATCGGCTCCTCCAGTCGGAACCAGCGGGCCCTGAAAGCGTCTCAGTTGACCCGAGTCAGCTGCTGGTGAAACAAAGAGTTTCCGGTGATGATGAAACTCGCAGCGAAACTTTTCTGTGTTCCTCTTTGTGTTTATGTGGATGGGAGGAACAAACTGACGCGCTGAAATGTCCGCTGGCTCAAAGGTGAAGCTGAAACCCGCTGAGGCGTTCAGGTGCCCTCGGATCACCCAGCTCCAGAACCAGCGTTACAACAGCAGCGGTTCTGCTCCCGGTTCGGACAGCAGCTAACAAGTCCAAACATCTCCCAGCAAACACGAGCAGAACCAGGTCCACCCCAGGGCAGCCGCGATCCGGTTCCGGCAGCGGAACCAACTCTTTAGCCCAGGCTCGGGTCGCCAGATGTGGGGAAACCGAGCCGAGTCGAAGCGAGCTAACGGTTGTTAGCTCCTCACTAGCTCGCTGGCGAGCGCGACCAGAACAACAGTAAAAACTTCATTATTTAACTTTATTCCTTTGTGATAACAAAGAAACTCACCGAGAAGAGGCCTGGGTACCGGACGGCGCGTCCCGCAGCCGCTCCGTGCGTTTCTGACGTGTTTGTGGAGCCAAGGCGGTCTGAGGAAGTTCCCTCCCCTCCACCACGAGTCCCACACCGCCCACAACAGCCGGCGGAGGGGAGACGGTTCAGCTGCCCCGCAAAGTACGGGACTACCGAGGTGCCAAAACCACGCGGGGGAAGATTCACTCCACCGCGACGAAATACACTGACATTTTGACTACAAGAGTCAAAGACTGAAAATATTTAGTCTAAATAGTTAAAATTACAAAACTAGTAAAGATTCTCTCTGCTGCATTAAAAATATAGGAGTATTTAATATATATACTTAGTTTGTTATTTAATAGTACATTGAAACATTTACAAACTGAAAGAAATTTCGTTGCAAGGCTCTAATAATAAATAAATAATAATAATAGTGTCAATGTGAATACATACAATAAAAGATGAAACTAATATCATCCTTATGGCCTCAGGGACGAAGTTCTGCATTTGAAGCTGATGAATCTTTTCCCAGAGGGTGGAAGGGTCTTCATAATCGCCGAGTCGCTCCCAGTCCCAGGCAGCTACTGGAGCTACTGGGAGTGACTGGAGCAACTGGGAGCGACTGGAGCAACTGGGAGCGACTTGAGCAACTGGAGCGGCATCATGATGGCAGGAAGCTCAGTCCTGATGATCCTCTCCAGTCAGAGTGTTAGATGCTCCGAACAGATGGAGATGCTGTGGGTCAGTTTGCTCTCTGTCGTCGTATAAATATTCAAACTGCTGAGGAGCTGCAGCGCATCAAAACAGGTTTTGAGATGTTGTGATGCTTCACCAGCCTCTCCAAACTCCTCATCAGGGCGACAGTGAGGGCGACAGTGAGGGCGGCAGTGAGGGCGACAGTGAGGGCGGCAGTGAGGGCGGCAGTGAGGGCGACAGTGAGGGCGGCAGTGAGGGCGACAGTGAGGGCGGCAGGACGACGTCGCTCATAATGAAACTGTGTTTTTTGGGCCTGGAATGATGATGGCCGTCTCAAAGCAGGACGGATGGCAGCTCAGCTCAGTGAGGAGTAAAATAAATCGCTGAGGACGAGAGCCGGCTGGTCGGTACAGGTCTTCAGAACCAGAACCAGTATCAGGGCCTGCTGCTCTATGCATGTTGAGTTTTCTCACGGTCCTCTGAACATCGGCTGTCAGATTATCTGTTCCTCCAGAGGAGGAGAGGATTTTCTCACAGGGCTTTAAACGACTGAAGCAGAAGCTCAGTGCGTCCAGAAATCTGTGGCGTCGTCGCAGGACAGATGGTCCTGATGCTTCGCCACATGGACAAGAGCTGCACCACCAGAGGAACCAGGGAAGAGTCCCTTTGAAAAACTCCTGAGGGGCCAAAGGCAGACATCCACTCTACGGCAGTAAAAACAATGGGACGACTTAATAAATCTGACTGAGGCGTTTCTTAACTCCAACCTTTAAAGCAATAAACAATAAAATGTAAAACATGTCAGTGAGTCAGGTCTCTGGTTTCCACAGGTCTCTGGTTTCCACAGGTCTCTGGTTTCCACAGGTCTCTGAGCAACAGGTGAGGCTCCTCAGAGGTCATGATGTCAGAGGTCAGAAATGAGGAAGAATGAGGTCATTGTTGCTTACGTGGAGTTATGGTTTAAAAACTGATCAGTTCTAGAACAAAATCCCAGTTAAAAGTCAACATTTCACCCAGAAGATCAGCTTTGAAAACCACAACTACCTGTAAGTGACCTTTACCTTTATGAAAGCCTTGAACCAAACCTCATTTCTTCATCCGATACCAAGCACGGCCCTGGTGGAGACTTTTAGCTCCTGAATGAGTCTCAGGTCAAAGGTCAAAGTCTTAGATAGCAAGTCACCTGGAAATGTTCTGGTACCAGATTGGAAATGAGAAAGAAAAAGCAGCAAAAGGCCCAAACTAAGACTTCAGGTTGGATTCACACCAGCGCTGTTTAACCCGCTTTAGTCCAACTCCAGCCCTCGGGTCTGGGTTCTGGAGTCGGCTCTGGTGGTTCAATGTGAACGCCAAGCGGACTGGAGTCCGCTCCAAAAGCAGGAAGCGAGCCATAGCACAGAGCATTCTGGGTAAATATAACCAAAATAAACATGCTAGGCTAGTGCTAGCAGGAGAAATGGATCCAGAGACAAAAGAGAAATCCGCTAAAATCTGATGCTGCTCCATTTTTGTCTCCCTTTGGCGAAGAGGGAAGTTGCGTTCAGTGTCTTCTTCAGAGGCTTTTGTGTCGTTTCCTCTGTGGTTTTGGTGCAGCGCCCCCACAGGTGAGGCAGGGAACAAGTTTTTCAAACGGTTTAATTTATTTGACACCAAGCATGTGAAAGAGAACAGTTTTTCTATTAATTAGGTTCATTTCACACAAGAGTTGAAACTTTGGTCCCAATTGAACCGGGCCTTCCGGGTCATCAGGCGTGAAAAAGGCCTCAGAAACCCAGGAGAACCTGGGACTCCTGAATCAGAGGTTTTGGTGCAGTGATCGTTTTGCTTTCAGGGTTGTTGGAGAAATGGCCCAAACTCGTTTGTACCGGTTGCTTCCTCGCCGGGTCTCGGCCGCCCAGACCAGGATGGACAGCCTGGTGCCGGTTCTGTGGGACCGGATGTTCCCCAGGCTGCTTTTTGGGCCCAACCACAAGTTGGAGCGAATCTTTGGTGGCATGCTGCACCACCCAGAGCGCTCCGCCATGCAGATCTGCCCCTACTACTTCGACCAGGTGACCTGGAGGCTCCCAGCCGCGTCGCCCTGGTTGGTGGTCCGCTCACACCGACGTCACGCCCGCCGCCGGTTTGTCTCTGTGTGATCAAACTTCCCTCCTGGCTTTAAGGCAGAACAACCTGGAGCTGCACTGCTTCGACTCCTGGGGCGACGTGCAGAAGGAGAAGCAGCGGAGCGCGGAGCAGCAGCAGGGCGGAGGCAGCCAGCCGGGGAGCCGGCCCGACGCCGGGGTCTACCTGAGCCGGCTCTGCCAGCTGCAGGACCTGCAGACCGGAGGCAGCATGACCACGCAGATGTTCATCCACCTGATGTACGACTACAGCGACTGACGCCTCATTAAAACACGCCTTATTTTTAAAAACGTGAATGTTGGAGGTGTGAAACATGATTAAGTTTGTGCAGCCAGGATGAGAAGAGCTGCAGAGGATGACCTTCGGGGTCAGCACAAGGTCACGGCAGAAATATGGAGAACTGTCAAAAATTAACAGCAATAATTTGAGTTACTTAGCCTGACATATTTTACCAAAATAAACATTTAGTTAACAAGCTAAATGTTTAGCTAGCAAGCTAGAAATTTAACTTAAAGCAAAAATATTTCACTCCAAACTTTAACAAATGAAACATTTAACTTCAAACTAATGAATGAGCAAAACTAAATATTAAGAAGCTAAACATTTAACTTCAAACTGAATATTTAGCTGCAAACTAAATTTTAGTTAGCAAACTGTAAATATTTCACTCCAAACTAAATAGAGTTTGAATTTAAAAGCCAAGCATCTAAATTCAAACTGGATATTTAGTTAGCAAGCTAAATGCTAAGGTTGCTAACTAGATATTTACTTAAACTCCATATTTAGCTCCAAAGTAGCTAATAGGCTAAATATTTATTTTCGTGTTATTTCACTCATTAATAAATATAAATAGTTCATGTAACAACTGAATTAAATGCTTTGATCTTTTTTTACAATTTGGTTAATTCTATATATTTTTTGTACTTGCTTTATTTTTGTCCAACAATTTGCTACAATATTTTTTCAGTCTTCTTATTATCCAGTCAAATTATTGTAGAATGTTTCAAAAACATTCTGTACAGATAATTTCTTTATCCTGTTTGTCATCCAGAGTTTAGTATTTTTCTTACCTTCAGGTTTGGTCAGATTTCAGTTCTTATTAAACGTCAGTAAATCCGTGTTTTATCATGTTTCCATGTAATCTTTGAACTTCATCCCATCTGTTTGCTGATGATGAACTTCATCCCATCTGTTATTGATCTATTTATCAGATCTTGTATCATAGATGTATATTGATTTTCATAATTGATAAATATGGGAAGATGATCCCATTAGTCATTAAAATTCCACCTAATGATACTCTGTCATCATTCCTAGAGTGATTTCAATAATTAATTTTTGTTGAAACTGTAGTTTAGCTAGCACGCTAACTATTTAGCTTGAAGCTGCATATTTAATTTCAAACTACATTTTTTTAGACAAAATCCTTCAAGATAAATATTTTACTGCACAGATAAATGTTCATCTGAGATAAAGACAAGAATTTAGTCTAACGAAATATTTAACTCCATTCCAAGCGTCACGCTCAGAGAAATAAAAAACTAAACTCCAATTTTTGTAAAAACTTTTTTTTTTATTGAAAGTCCTGATTGTTTTTTGAGCTTTAATAAAAATGTGTTAATATTATAGTACTGCGTAAATGGCAATTTTTCTTATAAAGTATTGATAATAACATGGAACGAAGTTCGTACCTCAGTAAAAACAATTAAATATTTAATTTACTCATAAATTATGAATAACATTCATGGAAAACTACCCAGGCACTGCAGCAGATATTCCAGCTCCCAGCCACACTTTAAAGCCCTGGGCGTTGCTTTGTGCTAATGCTTTGTGCTAATGCTTTGTGCTAATGCTTTGTGCTAATGCTTTGTGCTAACGCTTTGTGCTAACGCTTTGTCTGAGGTTGCAAAAACAAATTGAGGACATTGTTAGGGGTGAAGTTACATCTGCCTGGTCGGCATGTTGAGCTCAGGAATGCTGACGGCTCCCTGCTGTTCGGCCAAATGAGCGTATCGATGCTGGCAGGAGAAATAATGTTATTTATTTCTTTTTAATTAATTTGGTGAATACAAGGTTCAGAGTAAAAAACACAGAAGTCAAACATTTCTTTTGTTTGAAGGAAAGTTGTAATATTGCATCACTGGGTTTTGCAGGGTTAAAGGTCATAGAAGGAGAATTTGAAAAGGAGTAAATAAGTTTGGCTTGTTGAAGTAGAAAGTTTGTTTCTCAAAACAAGATGGCTGCAGGGTTTAGGCTAACGAAGCTGCGTCTGAATGAAGGACAAGACTTCTGAACGATGCCGTAATGCACAAAGACAATAAAATTAACTTTTATTTTCAGATCAACTGCACAAATAGCTTATGTCGGATTTGACCTGCATGTTTCAGTGAAAATCTGCAGCATTTTAGATTAAAACCGCCTCGGTGCTGCCCTCTCTGGGTTGAACGGTGGTACTGCAGCTGAAATTTCCTATTGGTTCCAGCTTGGTTGACGTCATTCAGGCCCACCAATATAAAACCATTTCACTGACGCGCCCCCTGGTGGCGAGTCCGGAGGTGGAACTCCCAACGAGCCGCTTTTTTAAGTCACTAGATTTGTTGCTGTTGCTTTGCTGAACAGATTTGTGTGATTTTTAACAAGATTTATTGTTAATTGCCACATTTGTCTCCAACGCGTTTTTTTCTTCAAAAAGTTGCAACATGCGACAAATCCAGTGACTGTGAAGTCACTGGATTTTCTGAATGAATCCAGTGACTGTGAAGTCACTGGATTTGTCGCAAGTCGTCCTTTTGAAAAAAAAAAAAGAAAAAATTAGCAAGATTGTAAAACGTTGGTAAAAACTGTTGAAATCACAGAGTTGGCCTGATTTCTCTTGGCTCCGCCCACTTTGCTGTGGTCTATCGGCTGCTGATTCACAGGGTCGCTTCCACTTCAGTCTTTGTGTAAATATTTCCACTTCAGAAATATGCATCTTCAAAAGCTGCATATTTGAAGATGCAGGTTTGTGTCTGTGAATCCTGGGATTAAATGAGCAGTGAGACTCAGACGTTAATCTCCTCTCTAACTGAACTCAATGTCAGCTTTATTTTCTGAATGAAACACAGATCCTGTCCGTCATGGAAAACGTGTTTATTGTATTTCTTTAAAGTAACACCGTGTTGAGGGAGCTCATCCTATTTATAGGAAGCTCAGGCGCCTCTCCCTGACGGTTGGGCTCAGACCCATCTGAGGTCGGGCCCGCCGCCACAACGACTAAATGTAGTCCAGAAAGACAGAACAGTGATGAATCCACGCAGACAGAACTCGATATCTGGACCCGCCACCTCGCTACTTGTAGAACTCGTGCTCCTGCTCGTCCTTCTTGATCACCGTCTTGTAAGCTTTTTCGAAGTCTTTGGCGAGGACGATGTACCTGTTCTCCCGCACGGCCAGCATGCCGGCCTGAGGAAGAGGAGGACAATGAGCCACGAGCCGACCTTTGACCTGCAGATGTAAAGGTGAAGGGTCAGCTCACCTCTTGGCAGATGGAGTTAATGTCCGCTCCAGAGATCTTGTCGGGTCGAGCCACATCTGAGCAGCAGTTAAAGATGAAACGGACGGAGGAAACGCGGCGCAGCCTGGCGGCAGCAGGAAGTGATGCGGCTGTCTGCAGGATGTAAACGAACCACCTGACCTCCACACACCTGAGGAAAACTCCGGTCGTCAGGCGTGGCTTTCCGGACAGGAAGCAGAATGAACCGTGGAGCGTTTCATTCATTTGACCTTTAAACTTTCACAGCCGTTTGTTTCCTTTCTAATCTGAACCTGCTTCACATCGTGCTGCGTTCACTGACCCTCCGGAGCTGGAAACCAGAGCTTCCCCAGGTCTGTTTTTCTGCTCAAGTCTGACATCAGTTGCCAGAGAAAAACCTTTCAGCGAGTTTCTGTGACAATTGATTAATTCAATAAATCTGCATTAACAGAAACACGTGATGCAAAATCCACTTTTTCAGCCCTGAAATCATTTTATTGTTTGAGTTTTGGAGAGAAGAAACGGTGAATCGAGTCTCTCCTGCTGCAGAGTATATTTCTTTATATTCTGTTTGGGTCTTAAGTTTCAATCTGTTCAGTTTTCTCTTTTCACATTAAGATTTTTGATCTATGATGTCACAGTTTTTCCTGCCTAAGTGCTAAAAAGGGTCAGACTCAGAAAGACGAGTGATAAATGTGAGCCGAGGCGATTCAGAAGGATACAGTCCTCCAGGTCGACCTCCTCTGAGAGGTTCATCTTGCTGGTGATGGTGGAGAAGATGAGGCGTTTCTGCCGGCGGTCAGGCAGCGGGAACTCGATCTTCCGGTCCAGGCGGCCCGGTCGGAGCAGCGCCGGGTCCAGGGTGTCGGCTCTGTTGGTGGCCATGATGACCTGAGGGCGGGGCAGACGCACCGACGGTGAAAAGGCTTCTCACAGATTTCATTAGAAAGAAATCTAATTTTCTATTTTAAAAAATGTGAAGTGAGTTGCTCTCTAAAGGGGGATTTTATAGCACAATAAAGTAACTGAGTTACCTTCGGATGTCAGATGTGACTTAAATTGGGCCTCTGTCTCTTTAAGAACTGATGGAACATGATGGATATGAGAAACGTTGATTTTATGTGACACTGCCCCTTTAAGAATGCAGAATTTTCTTCTTCTACTGTTGCTCAGAACTCAGCTCCCTCATTTCGTGTGAACTTTTAAGAAACAGAGGCGGCAGCTGGATTTAAATGCCTCACCTTTAAAGAAACGGCTTCAACTCAACCAGCAGCGTCTTGTTTTTAAATTCAGGCGTTTCTGCAGCTTAATGACGATCATTTCCTGATCTTTTCACTCCGACAGCAGAGAATCTGCTGCTGCACGCTGCAGGTCTTTTCAGGCGAGATAAGCTGCGATGACGTCAGAGTTCATTCATTAAGATGAAAGGTTCTGTTTGAGGCGGAGCAGCAACACGAGCAGCGCTCCAAAGAGATAAATGTACCGTAAAACATGAAGCTTTTCACTCTCTAAAAGACCTTCTGTTCGATGTATTTAATGTTTTATAACTAAATAAGAAGACGGACGTTTAGTTCTGACCTCCTGATTCCAGCTTTAACGCTGTGAGTTTGCAGGTTCTTGGAAGCTTTTAATCTTTTTTCTTCATAAAATTAACAGCTGGATCTGCGGCTTTGCTTCAGCTGGAACTGAACCGCGGCTTCACCAGATCCACCATGTTCTCTGGTTTCTATGGAAACCCACAAGGTCCAACAGGAAGTCATAATTACTCGTTTCAAAGACTTTCAATATCACATTTTAAAAAGGTCAAAATTTTGACTTTCCCATAATTTTGAGTAAAGCCAATAACAAATTTTAATAATATTTTAAAATTTAAAGTCAGTTTAGATTTTTAAGTCATAAATACGAGTTTTAAAAGTCAATTTCAACTTTATTTCACATTGTAGTCATAATTCAACATTTTAAAGTTATAATCTTACTTTACTATTTCAAGTTTGAAAGTTTTTGATCATTATTTTGCTTTTGAAGTTCACATGTAAATGTCACAACTTTGGGTTTTAAATCAGATTTTGAATTTTTCAGTCACAATTTTGAGATTTAGGTCCTAGTTTAGAGATCCAAGTCTGTGGACTGACCGGACCGGACTCACCGGACCGGACTGACCGGACCGGACTCACCTTGACGTTGACGTTCTGGTCGAAGCCGTCCATCTGATTGAGCAGCTCCAGCAGGATCCGCTGCACCTCCCTGTCAGCTGCAGGGACACAGAGCGTCAGCCGCGGCCGGCCGCTTTCAGGCACCCGGACGAAACGCAGCCTCACCTCCGGTCTGAGCGTCGAAGCGCTTCGTGGCGATGGCGTCGATCTCGTCGATGAAGATGATGGCCGGAGCGTTCTCCTTGGCCAGCCGGAAGACGTCCCGCACCATCCGCGGCCCCTCGCCCAGGTACTTCTGGACGAACTCCGACCCCACCACGCGGATGAACGCCGCTGCAGGAGAACAGGAAGTGGCGTCAGACGTGCAGCCAGCCAGCCTCCGGTGGAAGCGCGGCGGTGGCGGCCTGACCTGTGGTGTGGTGGGCCACGGCCTTGGCCAGCATGGTCTTCCCGCAGCCGGGGGGGCCGTACATCAGGACGCCTCTGGGGGGGTCGATGCCGATCTGAGCAGACAAACCCGGACGCACAGACTTTGATCTCTAGTTCAACGTTTCCTGTTGAATCGTCGCCGTTTCTTTCCTCATAAAGTAAAAATCCAAACCGCTGCTTTGTGTTTATAAGAATTTAAAGGGCCAGTACTTTATTTTCCAGACACATAGTGTCATTTTATAGCAAAGCTAAACTATGTTGCCTTCATTTGGTGTAAAAATATGACTTAAAATAAATATGACTTCCTTATTTAACGCCTTGAAATTTGGCCTCTGTCTCTTTAAGAAGCTCCTGCTCTTTCTGAAGCTCCGCCTCCAGGAAGTCATCCAACATGGCTCCTCTAATAGCCCTTTAATATTTTCACCAGCGCTGCGTTGAGAAGTAGCTCCTACAATGAGCTCAGTAGATGTTGGCTAATTGCTGCTGGCTAGGACTCCCCCACTCAGCAACTGAGTTGCTAAATATTCAGTGTAAACTGTGAGTGGTTTTTAAGTGTTGAATTTGTGTTAGAAAGGTTTTTTGTAAGTTTATATTTTAATTATTAAGCGTTGGGAAGCTCCGCCTCCAGTGGGGGAGTCCTGGGCAGAGTATCCAAAATGTTTTGCCTAAGCAGCACTTCACCTTATATTTACTCAAGTAAAAGTAAATAAGTATTTGGTAAAACGTCGACTCAAGTGCTGAGTAACTAATCAAATGATCAATAATTAAAAATTACATCATCAGATGGGAAAAAAAATAAAGTTAACTGGAAATGTTGGTATTTTAGAGACCAAAATGAAGATAATTAATATGAACAACATCATTGCAGTAGCATAAGGCCAATTTATTTAAAAATAAAACTGATCTTGCATTATTATTATTCTACCATGAGCTGAAAATGTTCTCAGATTGTTTATCGCATTAATTCTGGGACAATTTATGGTCCAGTAAAACGGGTTATTGTGACAAATTTTACTGTAAAAGTTTATTGATCTCAAAGATCAATAAACGTCAAATTCTAATGAACATTTTAACACTGGAAGCTGGCTAAGCTAAGCTAAGCTAGGTGCCAAATGTGTCAGGTTGAACTACAAAGTGAGCGCTCATGATGACCGAAACACAAATGTTACTGAACAAACTTCCACAAGCAAAGAGAAAACAGGCGCTGAAGAGAGGAAAGATTCATTTGGTGTGGAAGTGGTTCGAGAATCTGATAAACTTCAGCGTGTTGCAAAATGTGCCGCAGAGTCGCACCGACCAGCAGCAGGAACATCGAATCTGTCACACAATCTGAAGCATTTCCACTCCACAGATGATCAGAGATAACCAAACATTATCAGAGACAAGATGAAGAACCATAAAGCTGACAATCATCACCCTGTGAAAGCCGCGGTCCACTGTTTTCACCTCCAGTACCGGCTAAAATGGACCGATCCGACACAGAAAAACAGCTGAACTGATTCAAAACATTTCTTTTCTTAAACACAGACAAAAATGATTGCAAGTGTGCTGCAGCAACTCAGCTCAATTAAAAACAGCAGCAGCTTCACAAGCTGGTCAAACAGGGAAAAACGTCTTCAATCTGTTCAGTCAATTTAACAGAAATAAATAATAAAGAAACAAACTGACAAGAACAACAGATTCACGACCAACCAGTAGAAATAAACAGCAGCAGACCTTGGTGAAGCTTGTTTTAAAGCTTTGTGTCGGGAGAACCCGCATGCTGACCTGCTTGTAGAGCTCAAAGTGAGTCAGTGGCAGCTCCACGGCCTCCCGGACCTCCTGCTTCTGGATGTCCATGCCCCCGATGTCTGCGTACATCACGTCTGGCTTCTGGTCTGTGGGGGCAAAGCACACAGTCAAAGGTCTGGTCCGATCCGGTCCGGTCCGGTCCAGTCCGGTCCGGGCTGCAGCGTACCTGATGTCAGCATCATGATGCTGCTGTCGGCCTCCGGAGGAAGAACGTCCACCAGCGCATTGCTGTGCTTGTGCAGAGCCACTGAGGCGTTGGGCTTCAGCAGCTCTCGGTCGATGGTGCTCAGGATGCGGACATAATAGTTGGACCCTGAAGGCAGCACAGAGCCCAACGCTTAATAATTAAAATATAAACTTACAAAAAACCTTTCTAACACAAATTCAACACTTAAAAACCACTCACAGTTTACACTGAATATTTAGCAACTCAGTTTTATTTCAGGAAAACTAAAAGCAGCTGATTCCAGATCAGATAAAATGTTGTTTTTGATATCGAGTCATTTAATCCATAACGAGTTTAAAATTTCTCCTTCACCAGATTCAACATTTCTAGAAACATAAACTGACGGGGGAAAACAGGAACTGAATACTAACAATGTTCTGACTGATGGTTTCAGGCTGTTTGTAAATACAGTTATGTAAACAAGACGACTTTGGCGCCCCCCACAGGCCACGACGGAACTGCACAGCAGTTTGAGTTTTATATAAACTATTCTTGTTTTTTAATTTTTTTTTATTTAAAAATGACTTTTTTAAATGGATGAATAAGAGAAAATATTTCAATAAACTAATACAAAAATAAAGAATTATTTTGATAAATAATAAAAATAAAGTAATAAAAACATGTTTGATTTAAATGAGGATTTTCCAAGAAAAATTAAAAATATAAACAGAAAAGTAAAAAAAATAAAAGTAAATAAAAATAAATAAGCAGTGCTTACTTTGAAACAGGATTTTCCAAACTCTCTTAAAATCATTGGTTCATAGAAAACAACTTTTTTTCTTTGCTAAAATCCTGAAAGCAGTTTATATATTTTAAAATCAGAACTAAAAACTTTAATATTTTAGTTACGCTAATAAAATAGGTTTCTTGCAGAAACAGGGAAATGTATGCCACAATAGAGTGAAAACTTTCAAGGGTTTTAGAAAATTTTCACAGCCAGATTCTTTTGGGTTTGATTAAAAAAATAAAATTGTTTTTTCTCAGGATTTGAGTTTTTGAAAACAACTGCTGTATTTAGCAATAAATTACTGGAAAGCAGAAAAGTTACTGTTGTACATCGAAGTGGAGCCAAACACTAAACACCCTAATAAACGCTTCACTGAATTAAAAGAAGAGCCGCAGAGCTGCGGTCACTCCGCCGCATGCAGCTGACTGATCTCCTGCTGGGCTGGAGGAACATCACAGCAATGCGGTCCGGACCCGGATACCTGTGGTGGAGCCAACGATGGCCGTGTTCTGGTCCACGGCCTCCAGGAACTGGCCGATGACCAGAGGGATGCTCTGGATCCTCTTCACCTCCTCCTGGGCGTGCAGGAACTCCTTCTTCAGGTTTTTCTGCTCGTCCTTAATGTACTCCTCCTGCACCTCCAGGAACTCCAGCTCCTGCTGCAGCTTCTGCACACACACACACACACATACACATACACACACACACACACACACACACACACACACACACACACACACACACACACACACACACACACAATTTGTTTCTTTGGTCATTCTTCCTGGGGTTCAGGTCAAAAAGAGCGGCGCACCAATCGCTAATCATCAATCTTCAAGTTTTCTAGTTTTGCCACCAAATAAAGCAAGACAGTAGCTGAGTTGGCAACAGTGGGGTGACCATCGTTAACTGTCAGGCAAACCTCTCCCTGCAGAGTGGAAGACGACAGCAGATGATTTTTAAACCTTTGATGAGGAAGATCAGATCAGCTTCACCACCGATCACCAATCACCAAAGAGAAATTTCTTACCACCCTAATGCTTTGTGCAAACTGGAAATAATTGTATATTTGGAACAAGTCAGTCCAAGATGAGTTGCCCCATGTTGGACTGATAGTAGCAATGGGCCACATCATGAGGCCACACTGCAAGTGGCACAAGACAGACGTGGTACTGATGTAAGGGACTAACTGTAAGGTAAAATGTAAACATTGTTTTAAAACTAATATTTGTCTCAGAGACAATTTAATCATTGCCTCTCCTCTAGCTCAGCAGATGGGAGTGGACAGACAGAAGCAGGAGACCTTATATCTGGTGTAGAGATCCTCCAGGTCCTCTGGTTCTGGAGCCAGGAAGGACAGACCGGTCTGGGGCCTGGAGCTCAGGATGGAGGGAAGCTCCTCCTGTCAGGGGTCCAAACACACACAGAGGGTCACAACAACACACACACAGAGTCACAACAACACACACACCCAGAGTCACAACAACACACACACACAGAGTCACAACAACACACACACACAGAGTCACAACAACACACACACCAGAGTCACAACAACACACACACACAGAGTCACAACAACACACACACACAGAGTCACAACAACACACACACACAGAGTCACAACAACACACACACACAGAGTCACAACAACACACACACCAATAAGGAAAAGCTCAATTTAAATGATTTAAAATATACATTTGTCTAATTTTCCTCATGTAAAATATTCTTTTAGTTTTATTGCTGCCATTTAATTTATGTACAGAAGAGACTGCAGTAACTATCCTTTGGTAAAACTATGAAATGATGCAATGACAGAAATAGGACATTTTCAGAAAAACTTGATGTAGTGATTATCAAAAATGCTGTTTCATTTTTGTTTACTTCTGAATAACATTGTTTTTCTTGTTTTTAACATTTATTTATGATGCTGCTGTTAGTCAATAAAAAAGGCTGCATAATTATGTCATTGTTTACACAAAAACAAGACAATTTTTACAGCTTACACATAATTTTCAGACAGATTTTCATCAGGATTTCACAGAGACACCTATTTCGGTGGTTAGCAGTCAGCTAACTTTAGCATCGCAACATGATGAACCATAGCACCCAGACAGCAGGGCCGTCGAGCAGAAATGCAACAACGAACATCCGTAAAATTTTAACACAAATGCGTAATCCAGTTTTACATATAAGTTCGTCACAACCGTAAAAAAATGACTTTTATTTCTCTCTCGACGGGATGCTAACGCTAACAGCAGCCCCTCCGGGCGGAGAATGAATTGGCAGGTTTTCCGAGTAAGCTGCTTTAAACAGCTGAAAAAAACAAAAAGAATCGACCTTAAACTGAGTCTGAAGAAGAAACTCCAAAACACATGACTTCACTGAAGTATGTTATTAAAAGTAAACAGGATAACAACGGTAAAAAACTGATCTTACCGGGCTCTTTTCTACAACAACGCAGTCCTCCATGTTAAAATTCTCGAGCTTGACGCGTTGACGCAATGCGTCAGGGTTTATGGGTAATGGAGTTCTTTCCCTCAGTTCTTAGTGTTTCCGGGCAACTTGCGTAACTAATGGTGGAAAAGCACCTGACCGTTTGAGGAGCATGTAAAACTAGGCTGGATTTATAAAATATCAATAAAATAAATTATAATCACTGAATATGATTCACTTGTCTTCTGTTATCATTATTTTCACATAAAAAAATATGTCCAGAAGAAGAGCCGCTCCAAGGCAAAAGCGAGTTGGTGCCCTAAATATTAAGGATTTGCTAATATTCAATGTTTGGGAGTAAATATCCATCTGTCAAAAACAACTAAAGTTGGTTGGAATTCTGCTTGAGGCATTTACAAACTACTGAATCCATTTTAGGTTAATAAAAACGACACTAACGGAAAAAATGTTAATGGAGAAATAAAGGGACAAAAAACACCCCAAAAACTACTGAAACTGTTGGTGTTATGAAAGCTATGAGACAATACAAAGTGAGACACTGAAGAATATTTGAGCTTGCCTAAAATGCAGGAACAGAGGGAGATCACACAGAAAAATGAAGCTAGTAAATCCAAAAATAATCAGAAATATCTTGATTTCATCTTGACTACAATAAAATATATATTTTAGAAATCCACACGCAAAGTTTAATCAAAGTATTTTAGAGAGTTTCTGTTTCTTGGAAATAACAGAAATTAAAACTAAATGTACAACTTCAGTAAAACATGATGGAGGTTGTATTATGATGTGGGCTGCAGCACATGTAGCTGCTTGTAAACACATAAAACATGGCGCTGTATAAGTTATACAGCAGTTGTTTTATTGCACAGAACGAAACCTAAATATCATATTTTGAATAATTTCTGACTAAACATAATTTAACACAACAGTTGCTCTTCATGACTAAACCTGTTCAGTCAGAACAGGTTTAGTGTGTGACTAATGATAATTGATGTGAGAGACTGGTGGATTTTTTCCGTTTTTAGCAGTTAGATGTTATTTTTTAAGGGTGGGCGTAACGTGTTAAACAACATCCTGTTGAAGAGCGAGCGGTGGTCTACACCTCTGCAACTTGCTCTGGTGGTTACCCCTAATCCAGAATATCAGCAATAAGCCAGTTGTCATGGAAACATGTCACCTTTCGGCTGAGCGACGGAAAAGGAGGCAGAGTAAAGGTGACATGGTTTCAGCAGAACTAACTTCAGCAGACCGTCGCTGACATCAGAGCTCAGCAGGTGAAGAATCACAGCCTCATTTTTTAAAAGTTCAGATTTCATTTAGAAAACAGGAAGCAGAAAGTTTCCTTCATTTTTCTTCTTCAAAAGACTTTTGGTGCAAATCAGAGAGAAGAAGTCCACTGTGAGCCAACAAATGCTTCATTTGGACAGAGGAATGGGGGTCTGCTGAATGCAAAGTTTACCACATCCTGTTGGGTTTTCTGGTATTTTCAGTTTCATCTGCGTGATGAACTCTGCCTGAATCCTCCGGGTCTCTGCATACGTGTGGAAGTAAAAGCCGGCTGAGTGAGCGATCCTGTCAGGAACACGGAGTGTCCTCTTTCTGCAGCAGCAGGAAACATGCAGGGTTTCAGCCACAGCGGGAAGATGTTGCTGCACGTCTGCTTCATGGTTTCAGGTAAAAACAACCTCCGCTCAGCGTTAATTAAAGGAAATCAGAAAATATGTTTCGCTCCTCAGGATCTCCAATAGATTTAAATAAAGAAGCATCCTTATTTGTCAGCCATAACAGCAGAATAATGTCGTTTGGGTCATGTTTGGCTGATGCACCGTAAAAAGAGAAAGTAACAGAAAACTAAAGGAAATTTTCAAGTTTTAGTGTTTAACTCAACAATTTCATCTGTGGAGACGATAATAATAATTTTTAAACCCATTTGAGGAAAAATTCCTGAAATTATTCCAGTGTTTGGTTTTCAGTTCATTTAACCAACAGTTAATCCTGACAAGAGATTCCAAAATCCTTTTAATCTAATTAAATAAATGCAAAACTTTACAAACAAAACCAGAAAAAACCAACTCCAAAATTGAGTTTTCCGACTTTTCTCAAAAAAATAAAGAAAAAAAACCCTTAGATATTGAAGTACTGAGAACTCAATAAATAATGTTAAAAAACTACCTCAGTTTTCTGGATTCATCAAAAATGTTTCAAGTTTTTACAACTTAAAATATTTGTCAGCCAAAAAATAGGTTGTTTCTTTTTTAACTGTCGAGTTTCAGAAAGAGAACGAAGCAGGAGTTTCATTCAGATACGATATAATGCACTTTATTTGTAGTTTCTGTTGTTTTATTTATTTTGAACATTTAAAGTGTCTTCCAGCTCCAGTCTCAAATGTTCATCATGTTAAGGTTATAGATCCTTGAGAATACCATATCACTGAAAATGGCCTCAGAACAACAACAGCATAATTGATCACGGGGCTTTATGAGACGGTTTCTCTGATTTCTGCTCTGGCTGTTGTAGCGTTTGTTTATGTGTGTAAAGGTTTTATGGGAGAGAAGACATTTTGAATATTTTGAGGCTTTAGTGGCACCACAAAATGAAGAAGGGGCTGCGTGAACGCGAAAGCTCGTTAACCACCGGGCCCCAAACGCACCGGGCCGCCAGGCGGGCCCCAAACGCACCGGGCCGCCAGGCGGGCCCCAAACGCACCGGGCCGCCAGGCGGGCCCCAAACGCACCGGGCCGCCAGGCGGGCCCCAAACGCACCGGGCCGCCAGGCGGGCCCCGCTCTGCACTGCAGCTCAACTCCATCAGCAGCAAACTTATTAAAGTCATAATATATGAATGATGATGCAGTGGGATTCTCTGTTCATCTTAAGCTATTTATGACTGTCATGTCTTCCCACAGAAAGTAATTGTACCTATAACAGTTTGAATTTCAAAAACTATTAAAATAATGGATTCTTCGCCTAAGTACGCCATAAATACAGCAGATAAAACATATAATTGCTGCTTTTTAAATCTTTTAATCCTACAGATACATTCAGGGTTTCATTTAGTCCTCAGATGAGGCCGGAGATTATTGAGCTTTTACAGAGAGAAGATGAAACAACAACGTGTTGAACAACGAAGCTGGGATTCATTTAAAATGCCACAGAAAGAATCTCCGTCCCACTTCATGTTTCCTTTCCTGTTTTTCAGTTTTTGTTCCTGGATTCATTTTTGACTACAATAGTTTGATGCAGACATCATGTCTTCATATTCCCTCCAATTGGTCAAAATTCATTGAAAACTCTTTAATGCGAACTCTCCAGTGTGGTAAGAGTCGAGCTACAGCTTTCCGCAGTTTGAATGCGATGCATTGCAGTTTTATCAAAAAACAGTGAAAAAGATCGTTAAAATAATCCACCTCAGAGAAAAACATGCAAAATGGTTTCCAGTTCACACAGACGCCACAGTTTAGTTCAGCTTTTTAGAGATTAAACAGTTTTGAGTGAATTACCTGGAATAAAGATCAAGAGATGTGAAACTTTCTGAGATTAGAATGAAACTAACATCATACAACTGAAATCTGTCTGACTTCAGGAATATTTTCACCTGTAAACAGATTAAAATGAGCCATAATCTTAATCTTGACCATTTAAAAAAACCTCAGAGGATTTAACAGAACAGGATAACTGCAAGTCATCAACATAGAATTGATAAGAAACACGACTGAGTAAAGAACTGGGCCGAGGTCAGGTCCCTGAGGGACACCAGGAATCAGATCTGATGGATATGATGAATCATTTCATCAATGCAGGTCATAAAAGATGAAAATTAGGATTTAGGAGTGTAGAGAACCCCAGCAGTGTGCTTCCATATTACTTATAAATAACAGGTCAGACGTAGAAAATGTTTTATTTCTCTTGCCTTTCGGATTATTCACTGTAATCTGCATAAATATCAGAAATTGTGCTGAAGATTTAATCTCTAGACTTTTTCACTCCTGATTTTCTTCAATCCGGTTTTATTTCCAAACATTTCCAAACTAAACATGTAAAATCTGCATTAAAGTTCACATTTAACTGGCTGAATTTAGGGATTTATTCAATTTCTTGGTTTTCTGTTTTCTCCAGACTGCTGGGGGAAAGTCTGATTCTGCTGAACTCTGACCTTTAGAAACTGGCTCCCAGAATGAGTGTTGCTCACTACAGGATGCTGGTTCCACGTCAGTTAAACCAAACCGACCCAGAAATAGATGGAACCTGTCTATTTCCACTGCTGGTTTATTTCTCACCATGTCAGAAGCTTTTCAGCTTCAGTTGTGGTCAGTGCTGATAACAGAGCTGATATTTAGCTCACCATTTTAGCTAACTTTGAAATAGCAATCCTATCTTTCCCTAAATTAATTTTTCCAGACAATTTCCAGAGCTCTAATCCTCCTGGCTGATTTGATGACTTGAGTTGAGTAAAGTTGCTGCTCCTAAAGGTTTTCAGCTGCTCTGTTTCCGTCCTTGTTTCTCAGTTTGCTGCGGTGGTTTTCCAGCCGCCGAGGCCGAGTTCTCCCTGCTGCAGCCTGCGGTGGTCGCCGGCCCGCTGGGCCGCAGCGTCCTGCTGCCCTGCCAGCTGCAGGACTCCCAGCGGGAGAAGCTCCTCAACCGGCCAGTCCTGTACTGGGAGGTCGATGGGAAACAGCTCCAGTTTAACGAGAACAAAACCTCCTCCAGTTCCAACAAATCTATTGAGCTGAAGGAGGTGCGGTGGTCCGACGGCGGGACGTACGAGTGCAAACTGTCCATCAGAACCGACAAGAGGGGAAGCTTCAGGCTGAAGGGAAACAGAACCAGGCTCATCGTCCATGGTAGAGTCCAAACCTGTGCTGCCTGAGAAGGAAGTCTGTTTGTTTTCAGCAGGATTTCATAGAAATGATGAGTTTTAACGAAGCTGACTGAGCAGCCGGGCGAATTACAGATAGAAATATGAGAATGAAGGAAACAGATTCCTATTTTTACCTAAATCACAGAGAAAACTGAGGTAATCAACTAAAGTTCATCTTAAAAGCAACAGTGTTACATTTCAGATACCATGACCTTTGACCTCTGCAGCCACAATGATTCCCTGCTGCGCTGCGAGGTCAACGTGTCGCAGGATCCGGGTTTGACTCTGACTCTGACCAGAAACGGCTGCGTGGTGCAGAGCTCCGCCCCCTCAGAGCGCAGCGCCGCCAACGACCCCGTCACCCTGACCGCCACCGTCCCTGTGACCGGCAACGCGCAACACGTCTGTCAACTGAAGCTGCACGACGTCCTGATAACCAGCAGCAACTTCCACAGCCAGCAGGCAGGTAGATATCAGCCTCAACTGAGGAAGAATAAATTCACTATCAGAGTTTTCTGTCTAATGCAAAAACGGACTAAAATAAAAACAATCCCACGACATTAATTAGGATCGTTATTATTTTCATTTCAGCAGCTGGAGAAGCTGGAAAAGATGCAACAACAACATGTAATTCTTAGCAACTTTCGCTTTTCTTCCTGCTGAAATGATAATTTTTAGAATTTCTGGGAGCTGTAGTTAAATTCCCAGGATGCCGCAGTTCCAGCTGTGTGTTTCTGTGGGCAGGTGAGCGGCGCCGGTACCCGGAGCCGTGGCTCCTCTACTCGGGCCTCCTGCTGGTGCCGGCCCTGGTTCTGCTGGCCTTGGCGGCGGCCGTGTTGATGTGCAGATGAGCTCTCCGGTCCTCCAGGTGGCCCGGTTCTACTGGACCGCTCGCAGCTCTTCAGGTGGGATTCACGTCCCCTCGTTTCCATGACAACCAGCGGGGAGGCTCCTGAGTCTGGACCAGAGGATCAGAACCGGTTTGAATCCCGGCCCACTCGTCTCGGTTCCTCTTCCTCTGAACTCTAGTTCTCGTTTGAACAGGATAGGAATTGGTTATTGTTTGATAGAATATTTTAATATTCACGGTGAATCCATCTGGGAAAATTTATATATAAAAAAAAGTATCCATGAAGTACTGACTTTATTTTATATCACCTTTTAGTTTTTTTGCAGGACTACCATTGATGTTACTGTAATATTTTACTGTAATATTTTACCAAATGTTTTGAATTTTTAAATTAAAATTTCCATTAAAAACTTTTAAAATGTAAAACTTTTCTCGCTTCATTTCAAACGTTCTGGTTGGATTTATGGTTATTTTGTTCATTTTGTATTGAATTCATTTTGTTTAGATGGCTAAATTAGTATTTTTGTGTATTTGTTATTTTTGTTTGTTGAATGTCTGAGATCTTTTCCTTGAAATGTGCAGCATAGTCAAAGTTTTAGATACTGGAGCTCCAGCTGGGTGTCTGCTTATTTTCCAGACCCACAGCATGATACTGCCACCTCCAATACATTCTTTCATAAATGTTTCCTCTTACTGTGGTGAAACAGCTCCATTTCTGTCTCGTCTGACCTCTGACCTCTGACCAGAGAAGGCCATAAAAAACAAATACATTTTATTTTTACTGTTTTCTCATTGTTATTGGTTAAGAGATGCCTGTTTTCTTCCCTAATAGAATAAAAACTTCCTGTTTGGTCGAAGCATCTAGAAATCTGGCCAACTTCTTTTCAACTGGAGAAAAACTTTGGCCAAAGTGTGTGAACCACTGTTTGTGAAGTTACACTGTAAAATATGAACAGCAATAGTTTTGGTTTATGTCACAAAGACAAAATGTGGGCGTTCATCAGCCCGTCTCAAAAATGATTGGGAAAAACGATAACATTATCTGACGACCATTTTAAACTGATATAATGGTAACGACATAATAATGCAAACACTTCCTGCCAAAAATAAATGTCCTTCATTTTCAAAAGAACATTTAACACTGAACTGGTAACCAAAACAACCAAAACAACCAAAACAACCAATCCCATCATGCACAGCCTGCATTTGAACACGAAGCTTTCCAAGTCGGTGGAGGAGACCTGGGTTTTGTGGGCTTTGGAGCGGCCTCTAAAATGGTCTCTGTCTGTAAACAAAATAAAAGCACTTTAATAAAAAGAAATAAAAATAGATTCAATCAAAAGAGTACAGATTATGAAATCTGTGTACCATATTGCCCTTCAATAATCAATCAATCAATTAGATTTAGATAGAGAAGATGGTCAATAGTTCACTTTATTACTGCATTTATAAATATCAATCAAAATACATATGAGCAGGTTTCAAATGAACTATTTAGTTAGGAAGCTACATATTTAGTTTTCAACTAAATGTTTTCCAAATGTAACATTTTAATTTCTACACTAAATATTTAGCTTCCTAACTAAATATTTAAATTGAGAACTAAATATTTAGTTTTCAAACTAACCTTTTAGTTTGTGAATCAAACATTTTCTTCAAAATGTAGACAGTTATAAATAAGACTTTGAAAAATGAACACATTATTTTCTTCAGTAAACCAAATGTTGATGTTTTAATCTGAGTTTTGACCCGAATCTCCTTCCTCTCAGTTTTGGCCTCAAAACATTTCATGGTTTTTTTTCTGCTGCTGAAATTCTGCAGAAACTCGGAAACTTCCTGCTTTCCTGGAAATGAAACAGCAGATTAGTAAACCTGAGACTCTGCTGCGGTTCATGGCTCTCCGAACACCCTGACCCTTGACCCCTCTGGCACGCGCTCACACCTGTCATGTGACCTGCGTGCAAACAGGAGGCAAAATGAACCATCAGCGGCTGCAAACAGGCAGATTTTGATTTAAAAGGTTTGGAAGCAACTGAATGCTGAAGCTCCAGTTTAGAGGTGATTCTTGGTTTTGGACAGAAACAAAAATCTTTTTATAATCCTGACAGAAACAGAAAAACCTGATCTGATGTCAGACGGCGAGAAAACCAGGCAGTGTTTTTATGCAGCATAAATTTCTGGTTTTGATGATAAATGAAGGTGAAACTTTATGAGTTTAGATGGTTTTCATGAAGCAGCCTGTCTGGGTCTCTCCTGCTGGGTTTTCCAGCGGCGTCTTGCAGCCGCTGCGCGTTGCTCCGTTCCTGAACCTGCTTCGCTCCAAAACGCCGGTTCTTCCTGGAGTTTGGAGGATTTTGCTTAAAATTAGTCAAGGATGGAACCAAAACTGAGATCAACGTCCAAAAAGAGTCTGGATGTTGAAAATCTGGCATCTTGGAGGGAAATGTATTATTTAAACAATTTCTTATAGCCTATTATTATTTATAATAAAACCATTACAAAATAATAACAGACATAAAACTATTATTTAGTCAGAAATGAATGTAGGATTGTTTAAATTGGCTTCAGGATGCAGAAATGTCAGAGTTCATCTTAAATGCCATCTGCATGTTTTACCATAAATGTTTGCAGCTTCTGCAGATGAAATGTGAAACAACGAGACAAACACATTTTGTTCTCGGGGATTTTAAAATGAATCGCAGCGTTCAGCAGAAACTGGGCTTTTCTTTGATCCGTTCTCGAGTTCTAGATATGAAACATAAACAGCTGTTTTCAGGTTTTACTGATTAAATAAAAACAACATAAAATGTCCTAAAACTTTCACATTAATTATCAAAAATTTTAATGTTTTCTTTTATTTTCAGCAACAAGAACAGAATATCACCCATTTCCCCTTTTTTCACGTATTATTAATCTGCTATTCTAGTAATAATCATCATAACTGCCTGCTATAATAAAGAGTTTTATCTGTTATTAACATTAAGTTCTCCTATAACTTAATAACTTAAACGGAAACCGTTGGCAGGATAAAATCCTCCATCATAAACTCTGACGCCTCCATCTTGTTTCATCTGGTGAAACAGGAAGTTGCTCTCAGCGTCTTCAGAGGTTTTAGTGTCGTTTCTTCCAGTGGCTCTTGGTGCAGAAACAAACATTTCATTTATGGAGCTTTAGTAGCTTTTTCATTTCATGTCTATTGAGTTTTAGCGCCACAGAGACTGTATGGGTGATTGGGTTGTTCTGATCTGACCTGAAGTAGACGAAGCCTTTGACATGCACTGTGTGGCCGTATGATAATAAAATAAAACAAACCAGCGGGGACTGGAAGCAGACAGTCAGCATGTTGAGACGTAAATGCACCTGTGAAAACCTGTGAACACTGAGAGCAGCTCAGTCTGAACATCTGCGGTTCATTGAGCTGCACAAGCAGAGAAAATGCAAATGCAGACTCAAATATGAGATTGCTCTGCTGTGTCCTCCGTGATGCTGTTTGTTCTCTGATGAACCAATGAAGCAGAATCACCAAAAGCAGCTGCTGTCCTGCCCTTTGGCCTCCAGGTGGCAGCACCGTCCTGCAGCTCGATGGGATGAAACGGAAACATGAAGATGCATCTTGTAGGTTTATTTTCTTCTCATCAGACGGATTTTCTGTCTCGGTTTGATGAGTTGATCTCCTGATGATCAGCCTGGGAGCAGCTGGTTTTCATCCAGATGGTTCTGATTGGTCCAGTTGAAACTCTGCTCCTGTTGTTTCTGCTTATTGTTTTATTTTTGCTCACTTTGTGTTTATGGTTTTATAAAACAGTTCAGTCCAGAAGCTATCAGAGTGATGGTGAAACTCACCATTAGCTTCACGCATTAGCTTCTGCTAATATCAGTTAGCATTTTAGCAGTTGCTAAAGCTATCTGTTGTGTTGACAAAGTATTTTATCTTTAGCCTGTAAAAAGCACCGTGTTGGAGTGGAGCTACATAATGTTACTGTCGCTCTGTAGCATTAGCGCTGGCTAAATGTCGTGTTTTACATACTTTCTGCTAAATACCATGTTGGTATAGCAGTTTAGCATTAGCTTTCATTACCATGTTATTTCACGTTAGCATTAGCTTCTGCTAATTACAATGTTGGATTAGCCTTTAGCTTTAGTGGCGTCATATTTTTGGTGAGGGTTTAGGGTTTGTGCTGCTAACTCTCTGCTCAGTCAGGAGGATTTAAAACCTGCCTGCAGAAATGAACTCTGTCGGTTTTAAAAATCGAGTCATAACTGTTGAACATGGAGCCGTTTCTTGTGACGCTTTGCCTTTTCATCCTGTTTGTGTTTTTGCATCTTGACCTCTGCAGCATGTGGGACTTTCGGAGGATATGGAAACATCACATAGGAAAATCCGTTACCATAGCAACACCTCTACGGCTCCCCTCCGCCTCATCTCTGCTGCTATGTCTCCCTCCCTCCCCCGTCCAGGACGCGGCATCCCTCCGTCAGTTTCCGCGCGTCGCTGTGAGGGAATAAACGCTCCGGACAGCAGGAGGAGGATCAGCCCGTCTGCAGCCGCCTGCAGCCCGTCTGCAGCCCGCCTGCAGCCCGTCTGCAGCCCGCCTGCAGCCCGCCTGCAGCCCGTCTGCAGCCCGTCTGCAGCCGCCTGCAGCCGCCTGCAGCCCGTCTGCAGCCGCCTGCAGCCCGCCTGCAGCCCGTCTGCAGCCCGCCTGCTGGACGGCGGGATGCAAGCCGCTCACCTTTGACCCATCGGGGGTTTTGGAGAGAATACCAGATCTTTCTGTGGAGGAAGCAGAAAAATATGAGAGTAAAAGCAGGTGAAACCAGAACCCGACTCTGCTTCCATTTATTCATTTGGACCGGCCCTCCCCTCTCCCTCGGTGGCGGTGGACACTCCCCTCTTCATCAGGAGGCGAGGAAGAGGAGGGCAGACCACACCCAGAGTCCCAGCAGCTCCGTCCTCCTCTTCCTGGCTGCAGAGGGTCCGGACGTGTCGGCGCTGGCGGCTGTGTGTGTCGCTGTGTGTTTGGTGCCTGAGCGGAGCCGGGATGCTGCTGCTGCTACTGCTGCCTCTGACCCTGCTGGCTCTTCAAGGTGAGTGGCTGTTTGCTGATCTCTGGCTTCACCAGGATTCCTGTTTGTTTTACTGGACTGAGCCGCAGGAACAAGGTCAGCATGAACTTTCATCTTTTAACCAACACTTCCTCAGGCTGTCTGGGACTTTTCCTCACGCACGACCTTCATGCTGCAGAAATATCACCGTTACGGATTATAAAAACCCCCAGCTTGGAAACCAAAGTATGAAAACGTCAAACAAATAAAGAAGAACCAGAAAAGAGAAGCTTAAAGACGAGCTGTGAACTTCTGCACGCCTCCATCAGTCATAAAATATTCAGATCAGGCTGCAGATAGAAGTAAAGCTGGACAGGAAGCAAACGATGAGCAGACAAACCGTAAGAACCTCACGAGGCTGAACACAGAGGCATTATTCTCCTTTTATTAAACAACAAACCGCTCTGAAATACTATTATTTTAGTTATTTTCCTGAACTTTTCCTTTATTTACAGGTGTTTTTATTCATGAAAATTTGAGCAAACAGCTGAAAATGCAGAAAAGATACAGAAAGTTGCAACTCGTTAAGTGATGCTGCTTAACGAGGATTTGCTCTGCAGAGGCAAAACTTCCTCCTTTAAAACCATCATTTCCATTAAAATGCTGTGAAACATCATAATATGTTTATTTTTATTGAATAGCTGGACGGATGAGTGTGAAGGTTCGTTAACATAGTGAGGGATGAAAACGGTCATGAAGAGGAAAAACCTGCAGTGAAGGAGAAACAGGATGAAAAAGATTCGATGTGATGATAGTTTGGGTTAAATAAATGAAAAAGTCCAACAGACAGTTTATATGGAGGACTTTTGTTTTGTTTTTTGTGAAATTCAACCAACAACCAAAATATTTCTTTAATATTTAGTGATTTGATTTAGTGTGAGATGGTTTTTTTTCGTCATTTTTACTTTAAGCCCCAAAAACATGTGCTGGTCTGAAGCTGATAAATCCTCTGAAACCGCAGAACGTTCCTGCAGACGCCGGAGAACGTTCCTCCAGACGCCGGAGAACGTTCCTCCAGACGCCGGAGAACGTTCCTGCAGACGCCGGAGAACGTTCCTGCAGACGCCGGAGAACGTTCCTCCAGACGCCGGAGAACGTTCCTGCAGACGCCGGAGAACGTTCCTCCAGACGCCGGAGAACGTTCCTGCAGACGCCGGAGAACGTTCCTCCAGACGCCGCAGAACGTTCCTCCAGACGCCGGAGAACGTTCCTCCAGACGCCGGAGAACGTTCCTCCAGACGCCGCAGAACGTTCCTCCAGACGCTTCACTTGCAGTTCATTCATCTCCGGAAGTGTCCCAGTGCGTCTTCTGCGGTGTTGGTAACTCAGAGTTCATGAAACCTGCAGTAAATAAAGTTCAGCTGGACGCAAAGCAGGAAACAGGAGGAGGAAAATTTATAATCAGATTCATGAATTATCCACCGGCTTTAATCTTGTGACTCATTTAAATCGAATCAGGCTGAGCTGCAGCGGCTAATGCAGGCAGCCGCCGCATTACGGAGCCATTAGTCTGCAAATGGATCTGGAGGAAAGTTCTGGTCAGAGCAGATCGAAGAGCCCAACAACCTGCGACTCCGGATGCAACGAAAAAGAACCAAACCAGCAGCAGAAATGAGGCTCACAGCAGATCCAGCTGCTCTGAAGAGCTTCTGTTCTCCAACAGAACCGGTTCCGGGTCTCCAGGGTTCTGAACGACCCGAAGTTCTGCTCAGTCCAGCAGCTGTTTGCTCCTTTTGCTCTGCTAATTCTTAGATTACCTTCCACTGTTTACTGTGGTGATGTAGCATTTTAGCTCTAGCTTGGTTAGCATGTTAGCATTAGCGGTGTGGTTAGCGCTCTTGGGTTAGCACAGCTAACTCTTCACTGATCTTTGTGAAGCAGGATGTCTTTAAGGCTCGAGCATCGATCCGGTCCCAGAAGAGGATCCAAACCATGATACCACCTCCTGTTCTGACCCGCAAACAGACCCAAAAGCTGGTCGGAACCGGTTCCTCCCTCAGAATGAATCGCTGCGGGTCTGCAGCTGGTCTTGGTTGCGGTTCCTCTCAAACAGGAAGCTGCTGACTGACATCACTCAGCCGAACGGGTCCGTCTGGCAGCTGGGTCCAGACAGGATGGAGTTCGGTTCTGATTCTGTTTGCAGCTCCGGGTTTCCTCCATGGGCCTGACCCAGACAGAGCGAGATAGTTCTGTACACACACACACACCTACACACACACACACACTCACACACCGAATCTTTATTTCCATTTTTCTTCATTTCATTGAAAACAAAAATTTGCCATAAAATCTCAGTTTTGTCACCAAACAAAAATAATTGTTGGAACAAAAACAAAGTCAACATATTTATATTTATAAAACTAAAATCCAGTTTTTCATTTCAAAAAGTGAAACGATGAAGACGAAGCAGCAGAGGAAGATGACGTCCTGCAGACAGATGGACTGAGGACATGAAGAGCTGCAGCTGCGTCAGCGATGGTGATGCATGGCTGCACAGCGTGTGTGTGTGTGTGTGTGTGTGTGTGTGTGTGTGCACGACTCTCTCCATCTGAGGAATGGGACATGAGGGGTCAGAGGACAAACTGCTTTTTGCTCTTTTGGATTCGAAGGGTCCAGTGTGGACACACAGAACCAGAACCGGGTCTTCTTTGTGCCCTGCGGCTGCAGAACTTTTCCTTTTCTGCAGCTGGAGGACGTTTCAGTCCTCAGAGACAAACAGCTGCTGATGTGACGGATTAAAAGCAGCAGCAACAAAATCCTAATCTGCTGCAGCGTAATCCCAGACGTCAGTGTTCAGCTTGCAGGCTGGATTTGCTGCTGCTGCGTCGGATCATCGTCCCTCCTGCATGCGATGACTCGGCTCTCCTTGCTGTCGCTCTGCATCTTCGTTTCTCTGCGCTCCGTCTTTTCTGCGCCTCCTGCTGCTCTGGTCGGTTTGAATCGCTCGGCGTTACGGACGGAACCAACAGAACCAAAAACAGAACCGATTCAAGTCCTCCGGCCACAGCGGCGGCCATCTTGGATTGAGTCGCAGAATCCGAACCGAACTCCCAGCTCCTTCAACGCAGCGACCAGAAGCATCTCTGAACTCCCGTTTTAAAAACATGTTTGAACTTTATTTCATTTTACTGCAGTGGAGACCAAAAGTTTACATACACCCCGGGAAAAGAATCACCCAGCTTGTTGCGTCGTTAAATCACAGCAAACTTGTCTTGTTCCAGGTCAGCAGGAATACCAGGGTTACGTCTAGGAATCCCAAGACAAACAGATAGAAATGATCTGTTATTGATTAAAGTGTTTAAGGTCAAAAGTTTTCATACGTTTTCTCAGGATCAAGACAACTGTCTTCAGAACTTTGTGATGGACGTCGTTCATCTGGAGCTTTAACCTCCTGGCTGTAGATGCTACGAAGTTCCTCCTGCAGCAAAGCAGCACCGCAGCATCGTGCTGCAGACACCGCAGCATCGTGCTGCAGACACCACAGTATGGTGCTGCAGACACCGCGATGCTGCAGACCCGCGATGCTGCAGACACTGCGATGCTGCAGACACGGCGATGCTGCAGACACTGCGATGCTGCAGACACTGTGATGCTGCAGACGCTGTGATGCTGCAGGCGCCGCAGCAGCATCGACCCTTTGCCTCTTGTTCTGGAGTTAATCTGCACCGTTCGGACCAGAACCCGTCTCCTTCCTCAGCAGTTGGACTTTCCCATCCTGAAGTTGTTTGACCAGATGGACGCGGCGCCTCCTGGCTGATCGTCTCAGGATGACGCAGCTCCTGATTCTCTTCCTGATTTCTGCCGTTTCTGAAAGGAAAATTGTCTTTAGGGATTTATACACACACACACACACACACACACACACACACACACACACACACACACACACACACACACACACACACACACACACACACACACACCAGCAGATCCCTGATAAACTCCAGCAGACGATGTTAACCTTCAGTTTCTGCTCTCATGTTCTTTTTTCTTCCTAAATCAGTTTAAATGATCTTAAATGATTTATTTCCTGGTTTCTCTGCTGCTTTTATTTCTCGGTGATGTGGAGTCGTGACTTTTTACATCTGTGACCTCTGACCCCCAGAACAGCTTTCTCTTTGGCGTTGAGCCTGATGAGTCCTGCAGCCAACCTCCAGTTTTTCCCATGTTTGCTGCAGTTGGAGTTTCTGCTGCTCGTCTCCCAGGTTTTCTCCTTCCCCTCCTTTCTGCTGCCGCAGAGAGTCGTGAATAATCCGCTGCTCTGCTCTGCGTCTTCCCGTGAAGCGGTGAATGTGTTTGTGATTAACAGCAACAGGTGAAGGAGGTGACTGCAGCAGAGACGAAGCTGAAGCACCAGAAGTAGCTGCTTCCTGTTGAAGCAGGAAGTATTAATAGATGCAGCGTTTGCCTCGGGTCTGTTGGCGCTGCGGATCTGCCAGGCAGATGACCTGCAAACCGGAGAATCTGGCCTGAGTTCAGCCGTCGCTGCGGGTTGAAACACGAAGCGGCGAGAAGCTCAGAGGCTTGAAAGGAGAGTTTCTGTTTCATCAGTGATTCTCTCAGGCTGGAGAATCTGATGGAGGAAGAAAGACGATGTTTCATAATTTAGCTTTATGTTATTAGTTAACTTGTTGCGTTTTCATGCTCATGTGGATGAAGGTGTCGGCCGTTGAGCCGCTGATGTTCAGGAGTTGATTTCATTCAGGTCACACAGGCGTGTTGGACGGTCTATTCAAAGTCAAATCCTGAACGTTCCTCATAGCGTCTCGGTTCGGTTCCAGGATGGGTTGGACCGTCAAGCGATCCTGGTTGGTCTTTGTTTGTCGGTGCAGCCTGAGGCCTCAGGCTGATAACCACCAAACAGAAACCACAGAGTCAGAAGCTTCTGCTGAATGGATCCATGTTTCCTCACAGGTCAATAAAGGTCACATTGGAACCGTGACGTCAGTCAATGAGAGAATTGATGGTCGATATGAAGCCATGATGAATAAAGTTTTCTATATCATTTTGCTCCTAATATTCTCTTTTCCTCCTTTTCCTCTGCAGCTAACCTTTGACCTTTTCTCATTGTCTCCCCTCATCTTGGGAATGTTTTCCTCTCTGTCCTCCATCGTTCTTCACCTTCATGCTCCTCTGCTCTTCAGTTTAAACCAAATTTAAAGGTTTCCTCAGTGTTGATCTGATCTCGTCGTGTTCTGTGTTTCTCTGTGTTTGTTTGAGTTTCTGTGTCCTCTGAGTCTTCATGTTGTCCTGATTTCTCCAGGTGTGTCTTGTCCCCTCCTGTCTCCTCTGTTCCCTGTCTCCTCTGTTCCCTGTCTCCTCTGTTCCCTGTCTCCTCTGTTCCCTGTCTCCTCTGTTCCCTGTCTCTGCCTGCGCCGAGCCGTTGTGTCGACTCAGCAGTGCTGCCTGTGTTTTTGGAATATTGGACTTTTTCATCATTAAATGCCTCATTATTGTTTCTACCTGGGTCTCCACAGTCTCCCCCCCCACCCCCCTCCATCTCGTTATTTAACATGGACGCCCCCATGCCCCGCCCCTGAGGTGAAAGTTCAGGGCAGCATCTCAGTGGAAACTGATGCAGTTTGAAACGTTTGGAGCTCCAGGTGTGTTGCTTTGGCCGATGATGAGTTTGTGTCATGATGATAGTGATGATAAGGTCATATATAGACTCTGGCCTCTATATATGGCATGAGGTCCGTCGGGCCTGCAGGATGCAGAACCACCGTCTCACTGCCGCCTCTTTATTTCCCCTCACTTTCACATCTTGAACACAAAATTTCAGCAAAACTGAAATCCTAATTTCTGGAATACCAAAGTGAAGCGATGAGCGGAAATAAAACCAATGCAAGAAAAAAGAACCTAAAAGGTCAAAAGTCACACGTGTTGAGCATTCAGCAAAACTGAAGCTGCAGAAGCTCCTGCTGTTTTCTGAAGTACTGAGAGTTTGCCTGCGAGTACTGAGAGAAAACGCCCCACGGCCGCCCACAGATCTGACCTCTGACCTGCGACCCAGCAGGAACTGACAGAAACTCGTCCTCCCTCTGCAGCCGGCCTGAGCCGCGGCGCCTGCGTGGAGGTGGACTCGGACACGGAGGCCGTGGCCAACGAGGGCTTCAAGCTGGGCTGCATCTCCTGCAAGATGAGAGCCGAGGTTCGGGCCAAAGCCGTCGTCACCTGGTACTTCAGGAGCTCCGACGACGACGACGACGACGACGACGACGACTTCTCTCTGGTAAGGGCCAAACGTCACAAACATCACCGCTGCGCTCGCCGGCGGGTCGGCGTTGTTGTCATGTCAGTCAGAAATGATGTTCAGGGGAACGAATCCAAGATGCTGCAGTCAGTCAGGCTGCAGCAGCGTCTCAGCTGCAGCAGCGTCTCAGCTGCAGCTGCGTCTCAGCTGCAGCAGCGTCTCAGCTGCAGCAGCGTCTCAGCTGCAGCTGAAACCCTGCGGCGTTTTATTTGGCTGCAGTTTGATCAGCAGAGAAATCCTGCAGCAATGATCCACCTGCTAAAGCTGGAAGCAGCATCACTGGTTCCTTCGGGTCCAGGTGAAGAAGGTCTGCAGGAGGGAATCAGACCTTCATCAGCAGAGAGCCGAGTTGACGGCTTCTCCTCCCGGAGTCCAGACAGGAAGCCTGAGGTCCTGCAGCGGCTCGGTGTTCCTCAGGGTCGGGTCTGGATCCCCTCAGCCTCACGCCTGCTGCCTCTCCTCTGCTTCCTGCTTCAGCTGTATGAGTATGAAGAGAAGAGGGGAGAGATTTTGGACCCGCGTTTCGAGGAGCGTCTGGACTGGAACGGCAGCAAAAACACGGAGGACCTGCAGGACGGATCCATCTACATCCTGAACGTGACCTTCAACGACACGGGGACCTACAGGTGCACCTTCAGGAGAACCCTGATGTACACCAACTACTACCACGAGAACAGCACCACCAAGATCATCCAGCTGAACGTGGTGCCAAAACGTAAGAACCAGGAATGTTTCTGAGCTACGACAAACATCTGTTCATTCATTCATTCATTCATTCATTCATTCATTCATTCATTCATTCATTCATGTCACAGTTTAGTTAGCAAACTAAATATTTAGTCTGAAGCTAATTATTCAGCTTCAGATCTATAAACTTCAGTTCAGTTTACAGATCAATATATTTTTATATTTATATGAATGGATCAATGCTTTTATTTTGAAAGTCTATTTCTGCTTATCAACAAACGAATTTGAATATTATCTAAATATTTAGCACAATATTTTGGTTTTGTGATAAATATTAAGTTTGCTAGGCAAATATTAAACATGATAGTTTAAATACTAAAAACTGAATATTTATGAAAATGAATAAATGTATTCCTGTTTTCTCTCCTGTGACTGGATGAGCAACTCAGGTTTTTATGTTACGTTTCGACTTTTGCTTCACAAACATCACAGAAAAACTGCAGCCTGATCATTTTCTCACTTCCTGACGACATTTAAGAAAAAATAAAAGAAAAACTGAGTCGAGATGATTTTCCTTTTGAAAGCTTTTCTATTTCATCAGCAGAGATGGAAACATGAAATCTGCCTCTTGGGTTTCATGTCTGATTGTTGCTGTAATCTGATCCAGCTGAAAGCTGCAGCAGCAGTTCATGCAAAAGCTGCAGCAGCAGTTCATGCAAAAGCTGCAGCAGCAGTTCATGCAAAAGCTGCAGCAGCAGTTCATGCAAAAGCTGCAGCAGCAGTCGCTTTGTTTGCTGAGCTGCTTTTCAAACAACCTCGTCACAAAGGAAGAAGCGTCTGCAGTTCTCCTGTTTGCTTTCAGTCTCATTTGTATTTCAGTTTTTATCAGATATTTATGTTAATAATGAGCCTAAAAACATCCATTCATGCGACATGAAGCTGCAGCTGTTCATGAAAAGAAGCTTTTAGTCGAATTTATTTAGAATTTTGGTCAGAAACCAGAGAAGTGAGCAGTTCTCACCGGAGGTCACTGGGTTACCATAGCAACCACTGGCTGTGATCTGCGCGTTCCCTGTGTGTCGCCATAGTAACCAGAGGCCTGGCGTCCATCCTGTCCGAGGTCATGATGTACGTCTCCATCGTCGGGCTTCAGTTGTGGCTGGTGGTGGAGATGATCTACTGCTACAGGAAGATCTCAGTGGCCGGAGAGGAGGCGCTGAGGGAGACCGAGTGAGTGACCCGGATCAGGACCAGGACCTGGACCAGGGTCCAGATCCAGATCCAGATCTGTTTCAGTGCGTCTCTCTGTCCTGCAGGGCCGAGTATTTAGCCGTGGCTTCAGAGAGTAAAGAAAACTGCGGCGCCGTCCAGGAGGCAGAATGACGCAGGACGTCCAACAGGCTCCAGTCCAGCTTTTCTTCCAGGTTTTTCCTCCAATGTAGTTCCGTACCAGCACAGTCAGAACCCTTCACTGGTTTCTGCGGCCATAGATTTAGAAGTTTTAAATTGTGTTTTACTTATTTTTATTTTTGTATATAAAGAAGGGGAGATATTTTCCAGTTTGAGGTTTAAAAATGAGCTTTAAAGTTAAAGTTTTATTGAACTTTTCTGCAGCCAAAACAAATGCAGTGAAACGTCTCTGAGCTGCAACTCTTCTTCAGGTTGATGGGCAGAACAAGGCGACGTCCCTGAGGAACTCCGCCTCCGTCTCGTCTCTCCTCGTGATGGGAATGATGGAAGCGGCGTCTGTAAATACGCTTCAGCTCCAGACTGCCTCCCTCTGCATGCTGACCGACAGCCAGTCCCTCCTCCTCAGGTCTAACTCACTGTTTGCTTTTAAAGGTGACATTTTAAAAACGGCAACAAATTAGTTTTTTTAAAATCCTTTACGAACTGCAGCCACTCACTGCCAACTGCTAAAGCAGCTGAAGTTTTTCCCCGTTTGGATTTTTTCTTCCAAAACCTGCAGAGAAAGAAAACAAAATATTCATCAGTTATGCATCAAAACAAAACTGGTGTCATGTTTCACGCCTCTGCATGTTGTTTAATCGGACTGCAGCGCCACCCAGTGGACCCAAAGAGAAACAACGCGTTCAGACGGTTTACATACCTCATAAATCAGTGAATTACGATCCAGAATTAAGAATATTCTGGAGTACCAAACTCTGGACATGCTGTCAGTAACCTGCATCATTCCAGCTGAAATATTTGAACTGTGCATGTTTCCTAACCTGGACCTGGAGGGAAACGGGCCGATGTGGATCTGCTGCTCTGGCACCGAGGAGAAGAAGCCATGAAGATTTTAACGGCCAGCAGAATCAGGTCTTCCTCCAAATCAGGCTTAACATGGTCTCTTTAAAAGGTGCTTTGCCCAGTAAAAAGTCGACATATTTGGACAGTTTAGTCCTTTTTCGATTGCATGACTCTCCAAGTGCTTGAAGAAGTGAACCGATTTCTGCTGTAATCCGTTACAGTAAAATAAGTCAAAGCTCCAGCTGAAGCCTGACACTGTGTGAAAGAACCAAAACCCTGCAAACGATTCAACATAAAGAACGTTCCTGCTTACCGAAGGAAAAACTCACATTTTTGTTTCATGTTTTGAACTGACAGAAAACTGAAGCAGATCAAATCAAATGTCTGAAAAAGACAGAAAATCTGAATTTTTTCACATTTAAATCTCAAATTTGACTTTTTTAAACACGTCTGTTCATCAGTTTTTCTCCTCTGATGTTCCTTCTTCATGTTTAAATTGGGAATCTGCTGGTGACCGGTTCTGGTCCCATGAGACCCGAACCGGTCAGGAGTTCTGGGAGCTCATAGAGACAATCAGACCCAGAAACGCAGAAAGCAGGAAGTTTAGGCGCTGAGCCGAGAAGGAAGCTGCAGCTCAAAGCGAGACTTCCTGAGTTTCACCGGATCATCGCAGCAGAACCTGCAGGCTCACTGCCTGCTGTTCAGCCTGGATGAAGTTCTGGCACTTAAAGGCTTCCGTAGGATTGACTTGGTCTTCCTGTTAAAACTTCCTCCACCAGCAGCGTTTTAATCCAGATTAGCTGAAATCTGGAAAAAGGGGGCGGAGTTTATTTGGGTGATTTTAGAAGAAATCGGTGATCATTTGTTATGCATGAGATTGTTACTATGGTTACACAGCAATGGAATAATCCAGATTATTTGCACTTTTACCAAGTAAAACTTTCCGATTCAAATCTAAAATCTCTTCATGTTTCGCGCTGAAACAGTTTTATCTTAATAAAACTTTAAAAATGCAGTTTTGTGACGTGGCCAGCTGATGCTGGGCCCGTCTGAGCTGCAGTGAACAGAACCGGGCTGGACAGAACCGGGCCGAGCCGCTTCCGCTTCCGCTGCATGGAAACAAGAAAGCCGCAGACTGCCTGCATGTGTTGCCATGGAAACATCAGTCCCAACAATAAAAACGTAAATAAAAGTTTCTCAGTTGGTTCCGAGTCGTTCTTTGGGTCTGAATGCGTTTGTGAACCATCAGCCGGTTCGGTTCTGAAAGCATCCGAGAACCGAACAGAACCAGCAGAAAACCCGAAACCTTCAGCATGTTGGCTGGAAAAACAGCAGAGATGGAAAATATTTATGGATCTTCTGAGAATTGGACAGAAAACCTAAAATATTTCCTGCAGCAGATCAGGAAAAAATACATTTTTACTTTGGAGACGTTTATATTTTAACGGAGACGAAATTAAACGTTTTAATATGTTAGGAAATTTTTAGGATACAAAATAAAACATGTATTTTTTATAAACGACAAATTCAAATATGTTTAAACAAACTAATATTGTGAAAAATCTAAGAATGAGAGCATTAATTTGACTATTCAAACATTCAATTTGTGCAAATTCAGAAAAAAATTTAATCTTAAGAAACTAAATTAATTCTGCTTTTAACGTGTTTTAGTATTTAATTGACAAAAATTCTTAAATAGTTTTTAAGGATATAAATATATTAATTTTCTCAGCTTCATATTCATGAAGGAAACAATCTTAAAATATCTCACTGGAAATTTAAATTTGCTTTTTTAGTATTCAACAGCAAAATAAAAACATTAACATTTATTATAAAAAAAATTTATTTATAATTTCTAAACATTTTATTGATATTTTTCAAGAAAACAAAGAAAAACCTCAGACTCAGGCAGGAGCGAGTTGTTGCATGTTCTAGGATTTTCATTTTTCTCCATCTTGTTTTGAGCAATCACAATTTTACAGTACATTCTCTCCTCATCCTCCCATAATAAATACACCAGCCTCTCGTTTCCATGACGACCGTGCACAGCAGGGCCAACCAGCTTCTGCAGCCGCTGAAGTCGGGACAAAAACCCAAAAAGCAGAGAAACTGATCCTCAGTCAGAGAATTAGAACAGGAAGTGAAAAAGTAAAAAATAATGACGAGTAAATTCAGATTAATTTCACAAAAAAACAAAACAAAACACTGTTTCCCTTTTTGTTCTTCCGGGCCTGAAAAGTTCTGCTTGGTCCGGTTCATTCCGACTCGGCTGAAGATTTGGACACAAAGAAAAATGAGCAAAATCAAACAAAAACAGTGAAGAGAAAAAGTAGCATGTGATAACGTAACCATGGCGACGCACTCTCCTCGTTCTTCACGCACACATCGTCGTCATCACTATTATTATCATTATAATTATAATAAACTAGTTTTCAGAGACACATTCGTAAAGAGCAAAAGGTTTTCATTATTGCTGAACCTCCTTCTCCTATTGGTCCAAACATCAGCAAATCAGAGCGCAGAACAGCCATCACATGACTTGTTCAAGCAGGACGAGACTTGGGAGGTAATAATAAATACTGAGGAGGTCCGTTTCCGGCCGGAACCGGTCCGGTCCCGGCGCCACGCAGCAGGTCAGGAGCCGGTCAGGAGCCAGTCTGGAACCCGGCGCCCGCCTGTGGCCCGGTTCTGCTCATGTGGTGAGCGGCGGGGGAGGGGCTTATTGCTGTGGTTCTGGAAGCTTCTCATTGGTCGAAGCTAAAGGCGACTTCAAGTCAGGCAGGAGACGGGAATTGTGGGTAGTGTAGTTCATCTGTCTGTCTGTCCCACCCAGGACCGGGTTCTGATTGGAAGTGTCGGAGTCCTGAGACCGGAGCGGGGGGATGCGGGTCAGGTCAGAGGTCAGGTCTCAGATAGGGACTCTGTGTCAGCGGACGGATCCGGCTCCCTGTCCAGAACCACGATGTTCCTGTGGAGTTTCTCCAGGGAATGCTTCATCTGGGGAGCAAACAGAACCGGTCAGCTGCTGCGGCTGAAAGCGGGCGGTTCTGGTTCTGTGTGGAGCCGGCGGGTTCTGACCTGGTCCAGCAGGGCGACGGAGGACTGCAGGATCTCCTGCCACTTACTGAGCTGCGCCTGGTGGAACTGCCGCTGGAGGTGCAGAACCTGGGCCCACTCGCCCGCCGTCTGGGGCAGAGGACTGACGGCACAACAGCAACAAGTCACAACGGGTCAGAGGTTCTGATCCAGCCCACACATTCACCTCCAACTGGTCACAACAGTCCCTGACCTTCAAATGCCGGACCTAAGGCAAGCTAAGCCAGGCTAACTAAGCTAGCATAAATCAAAATATTAAAGATATAAAGAGACTATGTTATGCTAGGATACGTTAAATAAATTAGACTAAACTGGAACAAACCAATGAAACTGAAAATGTTCAATTCGCCAAGTTTTCCTGAATTAACTAAAAAAGGCTAAGTTAAGGTATTTAAGGTTGACTAAGCTAAGCTAACTGACACCAAGCTAAACAAGCTATTTTAATGTAACATAGTTAATATAACTGAAGCCACAGGTAACACGCCATCAGATCCAGCTAAAGTAAGCTAACTGACAGGAAGCTACTAGTTAAGCTAGCAGAAGAAAAGCTAAGATAAACTACACTAATCTCATAAAAATAAAAACACAAAGAAACACTAATATTAGTTAAATCAGAGCTAATTAGTTATGAAACTAATTACTAATAAATTCAGTTTCATTGTTTTAAATACATTTGTCACATTAAAAGCAACATAACTGATTTTTTATGCTCTTGAAATGAAGGATGCATTCTTCAGCTAATAAGCTGCAAACGTGTCAAACGTCTGTCTCTGTTGGAGCTGAAATAGTTTTACTCTGCTCCAGTTTTAGAATCCATGAAAATCCAAAGACAATAACTTAGCAAACTCTGGACTCTCTAAGTCTAAATGAATCATAGAATATTTAACTAATGAACTGCAAATAACTGGAAAAGTGGCTAAACTGTAAATTAGGACACAACGATGATAAACAGTTGAGTGGAAGGAGAATGTCTGGAGACCAGAACCCTGCGCGGATCTCCTCCATCCTGCGGCGTGTTTACCTGTCAGCTACAGAGTAGGAGTGCCACCTCTCCAGTGTGTGAGCTGCTCTTTCCAGAGCGTACAGCTTGTAGAACAGCAGCATGTTGAGAGCCACCAGCACCACCAGACTGGGGGTCAGAGAGACAGAGAGGTCAAACACACCGGACCGGACCGCACACACAGCCAGAAAACAAAACAAGATGGCGACCAGAGCAAACGGGATGGAGAGGAAACAAACAGTTCAGACTCATCTGGGAAACACAACACACTCATGAAATTATGGGAACAATCCACCAAAACTGCTAACAGGAGTTCAGTTTTGGTTCAAAATTAATCAAAGATCATTTTTCAAGTCTTGGTGTGAAACATTTCAGAATCCATCAGATAATCTTTGATACTTTAATGACAGTAATTTGTTTCCTATTTAAAGGTGAAGGAAAACCTGCAGAAGTGCTACAACTCTGCCTCCTGTTGACATAAACTGGTAACTGCAGCTGCTCTTCACATCATCAGATTCATTTAATGTCAGTGGAAACAGCAGCAGCTATGTGGAGGATTATGGACTCCATGATTACAAACAGGAAGCAGTTTGTTAAACCTGCGGCAGCGCAGTACTTCCTTTGGCTGCTAGGGGGCGGCCTTTAGCTTTGAGGCTAAACTCGTTTCTGAGACCTTTAGTTGTCACATCTGAACTGAAACTGTATCAAACTGAAGCCATTTTCCAAAACATCATTTAAACATCTACTAATATTTGTAACTTTTATCTCTCAGCCAATGAAAACTCGATATCAGGAAGTTCAGTGGATCTATAATCAGTGTTTTATCACTTTCTTTACACATCTAATTATTTATTCACAGCCTCCTTGTTTTATTGGAGCCACATAATAATAAAACGATTATGATTCTGCGTTCCAGGTTATTTGTTTGAATATTTCAGAATTCTGGTTCTGGTCGTGAAGCCGAGCGGTTCTGCAGCCCAGTTCTCCGTCTGCAGGCAGCTTCCTCATTGAATGGTGGATTTTTCACATTTTGAGACATTTGTCATTCACATGGTCGCATTTATGCAGCAGAAAAGCAGAAGCTGTCATACGAACCTGATACAGATCCTTCGCATGGGGGGGAGAAACAGGAAGGCTGTTAGTCCGACCCACAGAGTCAACAGCAGGGGTCAAGGGTCAGCGTGCAAGGTCAACTCGGCTTCGTCTCAGTAAGTTAAGAAATTATTGAAAAGTTGATTTAAAGCAATAATTTGGTTTAAAAACAAAGTGGATCATTTATAGAGATCAAGATTATCTCACAGCAACAAAACAACTTTAATAAAAATATATTTAAACATATTGGGGGGGAAAGTTCAGTGGAAGGAAAAACACAGTCCATGCGGACAAAGCTACAACAAACTTCAAATCTGTTTTACTGGAAAATATAAAATCTGAGAAACAGACTGGTTTTTTTAACCAGAATCATTGAAATGGAGAAATAAATATTCATTTTAAGTTTCTCACTGATTTTCTAACTTCCTGAGACGCAGCTGAACATTCAGAGAGAATCAGAGCAGAGATACAAACATGCAGGACCAACGGCGACCACAGGGGGGCGCTTACATGAAGCTGACGATGAGGAGGACGGTGGAGATGCCGCCGTGTCCGCCGGCGCGCCCGCGTTCGCCCAGCTTCAGGAACGGAGCGCCTGCAGACACCAAGCAATGACTGAGCAGCAGGAAACAGCGAGCTGCGCTGACGTCCGGCCACCAGGGGGCGGCAGAGGGGCGGCTTGGACTTACTGGCCTCCCTGCGGTTCCGCTCCTCCCCGACGCCTCGCTCCCCTCGATCGCCCGCCTCCACACCGCCTCCCTCCCTCTCGCTCTGCCGCCGGGAACAGGCGCGCTTTCGCCTTCGCAGGGACGGTGGCGTCTTGGCGGCGTCGGCGCCCGCGGCTTCGCCTGTGGTTACCACGGAAACCTCAGTCTGCAGCAGCGTCTCCAGCTTGCACACTTCGCTCTCTGAATGGAGGAGATAAACATTCACACTGAGAACTGCACTAGATTTGGGTTTGGACTTTGACTAGGCCATTCTAAAGTATGCTTTGATATAAACAAAAAGTTGGCAACATTTTTAATCAAAAGAGCCATTTTTACTCCGTGACTAAAACAAATCGCTCAGAGCTGCAAATGTTAATCAGAATCGCATTTTGTTTCTATTTTAAGTTTCAAAATAAAGAAAAACGAAGGTTACTACTGTAACTACGGTTCTATGAATCCCGGATGACCGCCAGAGGCGGTGCTTCAAGCACTGAATGATCATTCTTGCGCATGCGCAGGTCGAGTACTAATGACAACAACGTCACCTGTGACCTCCCGGGGACCCACGTGACTCTATATAGTCACATGACACCCGGCGTTCAATCCCTCCACCTTCTCGCGAAGAGCAAGGATTCCGAGGGACCAAGCACTCTGGCGGTCATCCGGGATTCATAGAACCGTAGTTACAGTAGTAACCTTCGTTCTATTTCATCCCTACTGACCGCCAGAGGCGGTGCTTCAAGCACTGGATGACTCATAACAACAAGGTCACGAGGAATAGGCAACATCCAAGGGATAACCACCACACTACCCACCTCAATGTGATGTAGGGGTATGCTGCTCCAGAATTCCTTGAAGGGGATGGGGCGCAGCCACATTAACCCTGTAAAACCGAGTAAAGGTACTAGCCGACTTCCAGGAGGCTGCACGGCATATAACGTCCAACGGTACCCCAGACATAGCTGCAAACGAGGTCGACATTCCCCTTGTAGAGTGGCACCTCACGCCGGCCGGCAGCCTCTGGCCCTGCAAGGCATAAGCCTTGGAGATCAAATCCACCACCCAGTGTGCAAGTCTTTGCGTAGAAAGCGCCTGACCCTTTCGTGAGCCAGCGTAGCAAACAAAAAGGCTATCTGTCCGTCGGAAGGATGCCGTGGCATCGATATATGCCTCAAGAGCACGAACAGGGCACAGTGGCTCAGAGGAGCCACCGGTGTGAAACCGGGCAAGATGGAGAGGCTGGGTACTGCCTGCCCCCCGTGACACCTTAGGAATAAATGTTACATCAGGCCACAGTGTAACACCTGAGCCATCCGGATTCCACCGGCAGCAGGGCTCAGCAATCGAGAGAGCCTGTAATTCCCCCACACGCTTTGCGGAAACCATCGCTAAAAGGAACGCCGTCTTCATTGAGAGCCATTTGAGGTCCGCAGATGCCAAGGGCTCAAATGGGAGGGACTGAAGAGCATCAAGCACCAGAGAAAGGTCCCATGCTGGTGCCACAGGACGATTGGGTGGGTGCAAACGCCGAGCACCTCTCAAAAATAGCACAATATCCTTGTCCCGGCCTACTGAACAACCATTCACACCGACATGCCAGCAGGAAATGGCAGCCACATACACTTTCAAGGTAGATGGAGACCTTCCCCGATCCAATAATCCCTGCAGGAAGGTCAGTATGTCAGAGACCGAACACTGCACCGGATCCTGCCCTTTATCATGGCACCAGGTCGCAAAGGCCGCCCACTTGTTAGCATAGACAGCTCGCGTGGATGGCGCCCATGCATTAGCCATTGTACGGCCTACCGACCCAGTATATCTGGAGAAAGTGGCTCCCGGCCTTGCAGGGGCCAAAGGCAGAGTTGGAGCTGGTCCGGTTCGGGATGCAAAATCCGACCCCCCATCTGGGAAAGAAGATCCCTCCTGGAGGGGAGACGCATTGGAGAGCCCGAGCTGAGCTCGCGAAGGAGAGGAAACCAAGTCCTTGCTGGCCAGCAGGGGGCCACCAGCAGAACCCTGTGCCCTTTCTGACGAATCCTCTGGAGAGTCTGGAAAAGTAGGCTGAACGGTGGAAAGGCATAAAGGAGGGTCCGGGGCCAGTCGTGTGCCAGCGCATCGTGGCCCAGAGGACCGCTGTCGTCCAAGGAGAACCAAAGGGGACAGTGAAATGCGTCCCTCGAGGCAAATAGGTCCACGTCCGCCCTGCCGAAAGCCTTCCAGATGCACTCCACCACCTCCCGGTGAAGTTTCCATTCGCCTGGAAACGGCTCCTGACGGGATAGAAAATCGGCCGACACGTTCTGTGGCCCGGGGATGTAGGCTGCCCTGAGGCTGGCCAAGCATGGGGCTGCCCAGATCAGGAGCCGCTGAGTCAAGTAAAATAGTTTCCTGGACCTGGTCCCCCCCTGGTGGTTGATGTGAAAAACCACAGAGGTGTTGTCTGACCTCACCAGCACATGCTTCCCCCGTAAGCCTGGAAGAAAGCTCCGGAGAGCCAGAAACACAGCTTGCAATTCCAGGAAGTTGATGTGTTCCCGGCACTGCCGCGGGGACCATGTCCCCTGTGCCATTTGACCCTGCCATGTTGCACCCCAGCCCGTGGAGGATGCATCCGTGAACACAACTTCTCGACGACACGGGAGGGAACCGAGCGGGACCCCTTGTGTCATAAACAACTTCACCCTCCACTGGGACAGAGACTGAAGGCACTGAGGGCCCACCCAAAGTCTCTTGCGACGATGAGCGTACCTTGTGGAGTCCAGATTCAAGGTGTTCAACCACATCTGGAGGGGCCGCAATGACAGCAGCCCCAAGGGCACTACGGCGGACGCTGCCGTAAGCATGCCCAGGAGTCGAAGATACCGTACAAGAGGTGGTGCCATGCCCCGCCTGAATTCTGGGAGCATGCCCAATATGCTGTTCACGGGCAAGCAGTCATCGAGACGGGAATTCATTGTCATGCCCAGGAAGATGGTCCCCTGGGAGGGAGTCAAACTGCTCTTTTTCATGTTCACCTGCAAGCCCAAACATTCCACATGATGGAGCACTAACCGAGTGTCCCGGATCGCCTGTTCCCGTGATGTGGCACAAATGAGCCAGTCGTCCAGGTACGGAAGGATCCTCAATCCTCGTCTCTGCAGAGGAGATAGAGCCGCTGCGACACATCGGGTGAACACTCTGGGGGACAGTGAAAGTCCGAAGGGGAGGACCCTGAACTGGAAGTGTCTCCCCTGAAAGGCAAAACGAAGAAACCGCCAATGGGGCGGAGCAATGGGAACATGAAAATAAGCATCCTTGAGATCTATGGAAGTGAACCAATCGCCCGGGGAAATTGCTTGCAACACTTCCTTTGTGGTCAGCATATGAAAGGGCATTACCTTCAAGTACACATTCAGGCCCCTGAGGTCCAAGACCGGACGTAGACCTCCAGTCTTCTTGGGAACCAGAAAGTACATGGAATAAAAGCCCCCTGGATCCAGCAGGGGGTCCACAGGCACTATAGCACCCTTGTCCAGCAGCGTGCAGATTTCCTGGTTCAGTGCCTGTGCTTTCACCGGGTCGCAGATCACAGTCATCCTGACCCGGCCAGGGACGGGCGGCCGGCGGCGGAATTGAAGGCAGTACCCCTGGGACAGGGTGGACAACACCCACAAGTCCGGTGTGTGGGCAGCCCAGAAGTGGAGCTGTCCCGGGGTAAAACAACCGACCGCCGGCCCTAAGGCATCACCTGCGGCCCCCCCGGCCCCTCGATGGCCTGGGAGGACACTGGCCAGACTGTGCGGCTCGAAAGGGGTGAGATGCCCCGGTCCCAGCTCGGTCTTGAACCCGGTTCCCCTGATCCGGAGCAGGTCGTTGGACTGATCTCTGAGCCGGCACCAGACCCTGGGTCTCAATGAAGGAAGGAGGTGGGCGTGAGGACCTCCGTGAAGGACCCCCAGCAGCCCAAGAGCCAACCTGTAGGCGATCACGTCTGTGAAGCCCTGCCAGCTGCTGCCGTGTTCGAGAGGCCTGAGCTGTACGATCCAAGGCATCGAGTGCCGCAGAGCCGAAAAGTTCCCCGGGAACCACAAGCAGGGTCCGGAGGGTCCTCCTACAAGGCTCAGTAAGTGATGACTGCGCCAACCAGACCTGGCGGCGAGCGTGAACCAGCGTGGAGAGTGTGCGCCCCAGCTCCCTCGTCATGAGAGCAAAAGCCTGCAGAGACGCATCAACCAGGCCTTGTGTGCTGTGGTCCAGTGGAACAGTTTCCAATGAGGAAGACAGGGCCAGCAGAAGATGGGAGAGAGAGTTCCCAATCCGGCCCATGCGGGCCCCAGAGTCATAGGCCTTGCAGAGAAGGTCATCAGTAATACGGCACTGAGGCCGCGGACAACGAGCTTTTTTGCCGCAAAGCCTCATCAGGGGGGATAATAAGAGAGGCGATGCCCGGTTCCACCGCAGGCATCTGCCCCAAGCCAACCTTGGGTGCCTCCTGCATGGACGCCAGAACCCTGCCATCCGTCGTCAGACGTGAAAGTGCCTTGGTATCCGACCAGCAAGCATGTAGTTCCCTAATATATTCCTCCGAGGGGGAACTACTAAGGCAGCCTCAGATCTACCTCGCCTAAAGAAAGCGCTGGAAGCTGCAGGTTGGGTCTGTGGAACACCAATCTGTAAACGGGCAAGAGCCACTCCAATAGCGGCAGTCACAGATTCCCCTGTATCCTCCTGGGAGGCAACAGAGTCAGACTCTGAGGCCCCGGACTCCAACCCTGGAGGTTCATCACAAAAATGGGTGCCCGAGGCCGCCACCGAAATAGCATCGTCATCATTGACCGATGCCTCATCCAGCTCTGGAGGAAGAGCTGCACCGTGCCCACCATCAGTTCTAAAGGACTGGAGGAGGGCACGGTGCAGCTCTTCCTCCAGAGCTGCTCCGTAGAGAGGTGACCCACCTTCGTGGACAACCTCCCTGCATCGGTCCGTCTGGCTCGCTTCGCCGGTACCGAAGTCGCAGTTACAGTAGGCCGTTTGCACGTCGCCTGTCCTGGGGGCAACGAACCATGCGGCAGAGCGCCCGGGCAGTGGGTAGGCCGCTCCAGCGCCGCCAACCGATCCAGCCTGATAGAGCGGGGCATGATGCAACAGTTGGGGCAAGCGTCATCCGATAGCGCCTCCCGGAGATGTTCCACACCGAGACAGGAGGGACACAAGTCATGCCCGTCGTCGGGCTGAAGTGGAGCCAGACAGGTCGAGCAGCATAAATTGTCCAACATCATACCGCTGAAGGGCGTGATCCGTCGGCCACCAACAAGAACTCAGCACGAGCAGAAACGCCACTGGCGAGTCAGACAACCAAACTCAAACGAACTCAACGCGAGCAGAAAACGCTACAGGTGAGTTAGAATACAAACTGAAAATCAACTCAGCGCGAGCAGAAAACGCTACAGGTGAGTCAAGAGCCACAACGATTAACGTGGCAAATCAAAGCGAACAGCAAACTGCTGCTGAAAAAAACAAACACTTACCAGTCGTCGCAGCGCGACCGCAGATCTGGTAAAGGGGTAAAGCAGCTTGTGCAGCCCCTGGAGGGCGAGACTTACACCCGCAGCTCCGACCAAATTCGGTCACGGGGCTACTAGCAACAAGCAGCTAGACAACAGCTGCTAGCAGCTAGCTTCACACCACACACCTGTTCTCAACACACCTGCGCGCGAGAAGAACAAAGGGATTGAACGCCGGGTGTCATGTGACTATATAGAGTCACGTGGGTCCCCGGGAGGTCACAGGTGACGTTGTTGTCATTAGTACTCGACCTGCGCATGCGCAAGAATGATCATTCAGTGCTTGAAGCACCGCCTCTGGCGGTCAGTAGGGATGAAATAGAACAAACTTTTCCAAAAGAAGGAAGAGAGGATGTCTGGAAAATTATTTAAAAATGAGTGTTTTACTCACAATTAAATCTAAATAAAGTTCCTTTAGTATTGTTCTAGTTGTTCAATGAAAAACAACCTGTATTAGTTATTATATTCACATTTTAAAACATTATCTGGTTTTTATGATTTTTAAAGAAGCAGGAAAACCTTCAGCATTAAACATCATCATCATCATCATCCTCCGCCTCCATGTTTCAATGAGAATAAACGATGGCTGATCGCGGCGCTGCGCCTCACCCATGTTCCTGTAGTACTCCTCAATGCCGCTCCAGGTGTTCTTCTCTATCAGTGCTTTGACTAGACTCCACGGCTGCTTCCTGTAGCAGATGTCTGAGGAAACTCTGCATGGAGGGAAACCGAGCAAAGCGTCAGAGACGCGCGGCAGCAGCAGCGGCGATTTATAAGGACAAAAATGGATTTTATTCACTTTTAAACTTTAACTAACCTTAGATTTGTCCTCACGCTTATCCATGTTATTTTAGGATTGATTAGCACTTTGGGTTTCTTTATGACTAGCTCAGTTAGCTTAGCTTACGTTACACTAGACAGTAACTAACATTTCATGATTTTAGTCAGAAACGACTACTAGATGTTAGTATGAGAAAGAAGACAGTTCAGCAGGCTGAACATCAGAAGTTAAGTCCTCAGATGGACCCAGACGGGTCAGAACCTTTCAGCCTTTTCTCCCTTTGTGAATGTTTGACATGCAGCTCGTTAAACCCAGACAGGCCGGGCTTAACGGCCCGTCTGGAGCTGCTGCCAGCGGTTAGATCCAACATGTCCGGAGGAACGAAGCAGCTGAAATGAGTCTGTTCCCTTATCTAATCATGGATTGGTTTGTTATCGCAGAGCAAACAGTGATTGAGTGAGGAAACCGTCTCGACCCGGCCAGCAGGCCGACGGCGGTCAGAGCAGCTCAGGAATGCAAAACAAACCAAACTTATTAATCCAGATTCAAATCTGTGGATTAATAAGTCTAAAATGTTTAAGAGAGAAACGTTTTAAAGCTGAAATATTAAAGCTGTCGGAAGGACAGCTTTAATATTTACACCAATTCAAGCCTAAAAACACTCATGAAGCTCCCTCATCATGACTGGATGTTTATTTAGTCGTTACATTTAGTGACTTTTCAGAAACTAAATGTTATTTTTAAAGAAGCGACAGCAGCAGAGCCTGAAGCAGCTCCATGTGGACCAGATCAACCACAAACTGTGGTTTCTTATTGCTGATCTTTATTTATTTATTGCTCCTATAAAATTTTATTAGCTCCGATTATCGTGTTGTGGATTAATGTGCCAGTTCAGATCTTTGAAGCGACTGAATGAGTTAGAGATAAATGATTAGAATATCAGTTTTCACGTAAACAGAAATATTGAATCAATAATTTGACATTATTGCTATGAACAAACTTATTCTGCATAAAATGCAGAACTCTGTATTTCCAGGCGACGGTGCCATTTAAAGCACAATAAAAAGGTTACCTTCAGTTGCTATAAAAATGCTTCACATATCAAATATAAGAAATTTGACCTCCTGATCTAATGCCTGGAAATTGGGCCTCTGTCTCTTTAAAACCTGCTGCTCTTTTGAAGCTCCGCCTCCAGGACGTCGTCATGAAAACATTTCTCTCTTAAACATTTTAGAAACTTCTTCAGAGTGAAGTAGAACTTAAGATGCGCTCAGCAGGCGTTCAGCTGAGATGTTTGCTAATTGCTGCTGGCTAGTCTGAAGGAGCTCTGAGGTGGAAACTGCAGCTCAGAGGAGAAGCTGCGCCTTGAAGGCGGGGCTAAGTCCACCCAGGCGTTTTGCGCAGCTAAATGGTTGCCATGGAGATTATGAAAGAATGACAGTCCAGGTTTGTTTCTGATGAGATCATCATCATAACATGACAGACAGATTTCTGCTCACTGACTGAAACACGTTATTTTGTCATTTTGTTAAACGTTTGTTTCTTCTCTCTGGGTGTCCAAAGATAACTTTGAATTTTAAACCAAGACAGCAGCTGGCGCCCCCCGCAGGTGAGGTGACCCTCATGTTGGCCCACCTGAGGCGGCTCTTGTGTTTGCTGATGGAGGTAAGGCAGTATCTGTGGACGGTGTAGAAGTAGTCCTGGTAGGGGATCCCAGAGGTGATGACCTCCGAGTCCACCACGTAGCACTCGCCTCTGGAGCAGCTCTTATGCAGCGTCTGCAGGGGGAGCGGGGTTAGTTCTGCAGGGTCAGAGGTCAGATGGACGCTCACAGCTGCACAAACCAACCTGCGTCTCGACCACCGGGGCGGTTTTGGGGCCCAGCGGGTTGTTGAGGGCGATGGTGTAGCTCAGAACCCGGCTGCTGGTACCGCTGGCGCCGTCCTGCTGCCACTCGCCCACCGACAGGTCTGAGAGAGAGAGACAAAATGGTGGACGTCAGGGTGAAAACATGAAAACGTCCAGAAGGTAAACAGTTGATGTGCTGTGCTTGTTTTAGCGTCTTCATGTGATTTTAGTTTAATGTGGTTAATCGTTTCTAAACCTGGAGAAAAGCTTTGAGCTCTGAACAGGAAGCTGAGCGTCTCCATCAGAACCGGAACCAGCAGCGGCGGCTGACCCACATTCAGCTGCTGGACTCTCATTAAACCAGCAGAGGCGAGTCACCGTCCAGTCATTTGGAAATGACCTTTGACCCTCCCCACAACATCACTGATGTCTTTCCATGTGGCGTTGTGCTGGCGCTGATCTGGAAGCTCAAACTGACTGATTGGGTTCAGCTGATCTGATGAGCAGCACGTTTCCTCATGACTGCTGCAGAAAACAGCAGGAGGACAGAAACACGTGTGTGTGTGTGTGTGTGTGTGTGTGTGTGTGTGTGTGTGTGTGTGTGTGTGTGTGTCAGCAGTCTAAGGAGCTCAGTGAGAGCAGCAAGAAAACAAAAAGCTCCAACGGTCACCGCCTCGACAGGAAAAACTGGCATTCATGTTCAGAGACAAGTTGACACTCGCTCTGCAGAAGCAGCCGACTGAACGACTGAGCCGCCAGGGAGGCGGGCGGTCCGGACCCAGACCCGGGTCGGGCTGACGTACCGGTGAAGTGCCTCTGGGAGAACAAGTGCTGGATGAAGTGCGTGTCTGCGGAGAACAGCAGGTCGTGCAGCTTGTCCACGCTCATCCGGACCGCCGTGTTGATGTTGAGGCGGCCGCTGAGGTCTGAACAGAACGCCTCCACCTCGCCCGACGCTGCAACACACACAGCATGTCGCTCACTTCCCATCCAACATTCACAGAAACCAAACGGCTCAAACAGTTAATCAGAAAACATCTGAAAACTCATTTCAAACATCCTTCATTCCCTGCAAGTTGGACAACAGTTTCCATCCATTTCCATTTTTCTGTATTTTTCTTTTGCCCGACAAAAAAAGAACAAAATTACAATTCTGTGATTTTACTGTAGATAGTTGAGCTATAATTGGAGCTAAACATTCAGTTTACAAACTAAAATATAGATTTTTAGACTTTGTTCTAAGTACTTAGAATAAAGCTAAATGTTTAGCTTCAAACTAAACATTTAGTGAATGGACTAAATACATATCTTGAACTTAATATCCAGGTTTTAAATTAAATATTTGGTTCCATGAAAAAGTTTGTTCATGGAACCAAAGACGAGCTGAAGACAGAAACCTTCAACCCGGCTGAACTCAGAGTCCAACAGTTCAGCAATCTGAGGTTCTGACACGGTCTGGTTCTGCATGAACACTGGTTTTTACATGATGACCTTGAACTAAGCACAGCTTGTGTGAATCAAACAATCGAGATATCTACTGTTAATAAGAGCTTGGAGACGACACAGGTTTGCTTTAAAGAGTGTGTGGATGCGCCTGCAACACACTCTGACCCTGCCACTTTAATTTAATTAATTACTTTCATTTTAAACTTCACCGGCCTCATGGTGCTTCCAGGCTGACATTAATTAAGAACCCAGTCTTGGAGGTAAAATCTCCCCTCTGACTGCAACAGAAACGTTTTCCAGAGTTCAGCCACTTTTAACCAGTTCATGTAAGGAAAGAAACAGACTTACTCTCCTCCTGCGTGTCGGACGAGTTGCTGGGGTCGGTGGGCAGCTCTTCGTCGTTGGTGATGTCCAATGAGGAGAGGTTTCCCAGGCTGGCGGCCGATGGGGGCGGCATGTGATTGGTCGACTCTGGCTGACTGTCGCCTCCTTCCTCCAGGGTCTGAAGCAGAGGAGGGGGGGAGGGGCACACGGCCCAGCGTCATGTGACTGGAGCGAAACGGCTGTGGTGCTGAATAAAGCTGCTGAAGCTGCTGCGGCGCTGAATAAAGCTGCTGCGGCGCTGAATAAAGCTGCTGCGGCGCTGAATAAAGCTGCTGCGGCGCTGCATAAAGCTGGAGTCAGACTGCTTGATTATTTGATATTATCTGGTCACATCTTTATGTTTTGGTCTCATGCATGCTGGCTGTTTTCAGATTTTCACTCAGATGTTCTGAATAACAAACAGAAGACTTTCAAATGAGATGCTTCATATATGGTCTTAGGAACACGATTAACTGAATATTAATGTTTCAACAACTGACAAAATCTGATAATACTTGCTAGATTAGTTTAGCTTAACTGGTCTCATCAAACCCAATGTTTTCACTACGTTAGCTTGGTTTAGCTTAGCTTACTCGTATTTTAGTTCAGGTCAGTTTATTTTAGATGAGCTAAGGCCATTTGATCTCATTTCACACCGTTGTTTTTTAGCAGAATGTATTTATACTGTTAATGCAGATTATTCAAGCTTTCTTGTAACTTATTTTGTTCTACAGTAGAATAATTTATTTTATGCCACATTATTGTATGTTATTTTTGTTACTACCACAGCTTATTTCATGTAGTGTGTTAGCAGTTTGTTGCATTATATTAGCACAGCACATCAATTTTACCAGCTTATTTTACGATACGTTGCCTCAGCATAGCTAACATCAAGTGTGTTAGACATCATCTTAACTTAGCTGAACTTTCTCAGTTTAGTTTATTCTTCATTTTCTTGGATTATTTATGCTTCTGATTTCTTATTTTATATTATCAACATATTTAGCTTGGTTTTCTTTAAATTGAATTATTTTGCAGTCATCTAGTTTGCATCCAAAATTGTGATTCCCAAAGTGCTATAAATTAACAACTTGGCATATCACAACATATTTTGCTCTTCTCCCTTAAATTAATTTTGAAAATTAGAAGATGTGCAGAAAAAGCAGCAGAATCTGGAGAACATTCATTTCAGAGAACTGAACAAAAAGCATCAAATTTCAAGGATATAAAATTTTAAATGCTGGACATGTTGAACATGAAACTTTAAAGATTAAAGAGTAAAAACAATCTGTTCTCTATTTACTGCAGTCTATGTTTCATGCTGCAGCTTTTCAGCCGGACTCTAGAGATCAGATTGTAATCCCATCAGGATGCGTTGGCAAATCTGGATGCTGCGATCACTTACGAACGATGCGGCTGCAGAGACTGAGGCGGTGATGGGGGGGGTGAGGGCCAGCAGCGAGCCGTGGCAGCTGGGTGGGCTGGGCGGGCTGGGCTCTGGGCCGGGTCTACTTCCTGAAGAGGACGGCACCTCAATGGGCTGGCAGGCGGCGGAGGGGGGCAGGAAGGCGCCGCTGAGGACGGGGGCGGACGCCGGACTGGTCAGACTGCAGTGGACCGAGACGGGAGGCGGGGAGCTGCCGGCGGATGGCGCCGACACCGTGCTCAGGTCCAACAGGTCCGTCACCGACATGGACTCCTCTCCCGGCCTGAGGAGGCAGGCGACAGGAAGAGGAATGTAAAACAGTCAGACAATAGAAATATTGGTATGCAAATGAAACCCCAAGGGAAGCATTTGCATGTTCACGCTGAAAACTGGTTGTGCTTTTGAGGAACAGAAGTAAACAGAGGAACTTTAGTTTTACAAAGTCCAGCAGAAAGAAGTTCATCTGAAGCTCGGTCTCTGGTTGGTTTCCATGGAAACACTCACAGCAGGCCGTTGATGTGTTCGCTGGTGGGAGAGACGTAGTCGTCGTCCTCGCTGGTCAGGCCCAGCTCGGTGCCGTAGCACTGGTGCACGATGTGCCACAGCTCTTTGGGGGACAGAGACTGAAAGCAAACAGAAACAAAGCTTCACATCATGATGGTGATGCCAACCAGCAGCCTTCCGGTTCCACACTGCAGCACATTCAGATTCTGCAACAGCCACGGAAACAAGCAGCGACTCTTTAGAATCAGCAACAGACTGAAGAAAATTCTGTTCAACTGATCAAAATTCAACTTTTAAATCGTTTTTCACAATTCATTCAATAATTAACGTTTCAGGAACTTCAGATTTTCCCAGATTCAGGATTTACGCAGCCTGGAAAGGTTTAACCTGGATCTGATTTTACTGACAAATAAAAACTGTTCTGATGTTCAGAATCAGCAGCAGGCGGTTCTGTTACAGAGTATTTAGTAACTAGATCTGCTCCCTGCGGTTTCCTTTTTCACAGCTCCTTCCAGACCGTCATCCACTCGGGACGGTAACCGTGGCGACGTGGCGGGGAGGCCGTACCTTGTCCAACAGCGCGTTCTGCCACAGGCGGAAAATCATCATGAAGCTGCGCTCCCTGGCGCCGAATGACGTGAAGAAATGCTGAGGCAGGAAACAGGAAGCAGAGAGACAAAAGACGGGAAGAAAGGCGTGAGAACAGAGAGACAGCTGGACTTCCTGCGTTCGCTTCGTCAGTGTGAGGAGGTCCAGCCGCTGCAGCCGCAGGAACGCTGCAGTCGCAGGAACGCTGCAGCCGCAGGAAGTGCGGCGGGTGGCGTACCTTCTCGCTGTCGGTGCTGATCTGGATGGCGTTGGGGATCAGCTTGGCCGTCTTCTCCTTCGTCATAGACGTCACGTCTTTCAGCTGGATGGTGATCTGAGAGACAACAGCTTCATTCATCATTAAAGCAATATGAAAACAACCAAAACCTGCAGGTTAAACTATATTTCATACAGTCATCAACAGGATGAAAAGTATTTGCTCCCTTGGTTGTTTCATCCTTTGATTTTAGAACTTTATCTTGATCAACAACAACAAAAATCCTTCTAATGTCAAAGTAAAAACTGATTCTGTAAAATAATGACAAGTAAAAATATGAAACATAAAATAAGTGCAGTTTATGTTTCGGTAAACTGCTGCAGCGTTTACTGATGTGCGTAAAGATTCGCTCCTTTCAGCGACTAACTGAACCGAACAAAGGTCCGGACAGCCGGCGCTTCCAGCAGAGAGTCTCCAGCAGCGCTGGAACCATCGCCATGAACCGATCACTGAAATAATCAACCACTTCAGAATCAATACATCAATAACTGGAGTGTAAAAAGGCCACTTACCGTAAAAATAACAGAGACCTAATTAAGGCAAAATTGTACAATCAATATAAACACTTTCCATTTGAGACAAAACAATAAATAAGAATATTTGTCATGCAGTTATTAAGGGATAAACCAGAAAATGAATTTGTGGTTCAGGTCCACACTGCTGATGTTCAGCTGATTCTGTCTGTTCATTCTTGGTTTTAACTGCAGATTCATCCTTTGCTACGAATAATCAAGTTCACTAAATGATGCTGTTGTTGATTTTTTTTGGCAGCAAAATGTTTATTTTCTGATTTAAAAATGTATTTATTTTCACCTTTTAATTTGTTTACTATTGTATAAAATCTGCAGAATGTGCCAATTGTTTTTAATCTAATTCAAAATTGCTCAATAGAATATTTTTCTAAAATAATTGTTAGAAAATGTAAAACCCTTTTAAGACATTTCTGAATGGAAATTAAACAAACTCTCAAATTTCATCCAGCCAAGAGGCGCTAATTAGCATTTCCCATGACGGATACTAAAAAAAGCTAGCTAGCATATATTAGCCGCTAATTAGCGCTAACCTAAACCGCCTTGACTCATAGAACAAAGTGAAGATGTTTCAAACATCTGCCTGACAGAACCTCCAAAAATAAAACACAATATAGAGATGAAATGATCCTGTCCAGACAAAATGTTAGCCTGAGTTTAACAAATTAAAGGCCGACTTGGGTTTTAAATGAGCTCCAGATATTCTCAGACTTTTTAAGGATGTTGGGTTAAACTAACCCAGTTCTAACCGTTTATAACTTACTGTGACGAAATAAAGACGTCAGCATTTAAACCTCAATCATCAGTAAAACCTCAGATGAACTGAAATCATTTAACCTTCAAACAGTTTGAAAAGGTAGTACAGGTCTGCAGTAAGGGGTGTGTGTGCGTGTGTGTGTGTAATACCTTGTGGGGCCCGCAGCCAGGTCCCCACAAGGAGAGACACTTTTTTTGGGTCAGGGGTCAGATTTGTGACTAAGGTGTGAATTGAGTTTTGGTTATGAATGGAAGTCAATGGAAAGTCCCCACAAAGATAGCCACGCAAACATGTGTGTGTGTGGACGTGTGTGCTAGACGTGTGTGTGTGCGTGTGTGTGTGTGTGTGCGTGGACGTGTGTGTGTGTGTGTGTGCGTGGCGTGTGTGTGTGTGTGTGTGTGTGTGTGCGTGTGTGTGAGGGTGTGCGTGACGTACAGTGGTTTCCCAGCGGAAGATGTTGCTGTAGAAGCAGAGCCAGTTCTCTGACAGATAGAGGCGTCCCTGAAGCAGAATGTCCTTCTGCAGAGCGCAGGAGTAGTCTGGTGAAAACAGAGCAGAGCAGGTCAGCTGACACACACACACACACACACACCTGCAGGAATCACTTCAACTCCAGACGCCCAGCTGAAAGTGGTGATTAAATCGTTTAAACGCTCCTCCGTCCTCCTGAGGGACTAAGCCGAGTCTGATTCAGAAGGGAGCTGATGAGATTCATAACCAGAATAATCAGGACTGGTGAAGGTATAACTGTGTAAATCAAACTTGTTTCAGTGTTTTGTGCCCTTTAGACACATCAGCCAATCAGACACACGTGTTTTGGTCTCCAGGCAGATTTTAGTCTGACCTTTAAAGCGAACCTCAGCACAGGTTCAGGTCAGGTTCTGATTGGTGGACAGTGTGGATCCGGAGGATTTCCTCTGAACCGTTCCGTCTTTCCAACGATCTGCAGCTGCTCTGAAACTAACTCTGATCCTTCAGCTGCTGGATCAGCGCTGTGGTCCAGTGGAGACGGATATAAATGGATTCAGTCTGCAGAGACCATCAGATCAGTGTTTTCCTCCAGGTTCTAACTCAGCCCGCATGATGTCAGCAAGTCCAGCTCGTCTGCATCCATAATGTCAGACCCCCCACTGCTTTGTTTCGTCTCTGCCTGGCTATCATTTTTTTGTCTACAACAGTAAATGCTGATGTTCCCAGAGGTTCTTCCTTGGGTCATGCACAACATTCATCTTTTTCTGACGCATATATCTTGTTTTCATACTGCTTATAGCCAGTAGTGGATACTAATGTGCTAGTAGTGAAGCTACTTTTTAGCTTAACATTTTTGCTAACTTTACACACCTTTACTGCACTTAGCTTCCCATAAGCTAATTCTTTCTACAGTAAACAGTTTAAAATCTGCAGACATCCTGCTGCGCTCTGACTGAAGCCCCACTGCTGTCAATTAGCTGCAGAGTCAGAAAAACGTAACAACTATGAGACCGAAACCATGAAGCTCCGTTTCTGACCACAAACCGCCTGCAGGGTTCTGCAGGTTAACCCTTGCATTATGTTGAGAAATAATTAGATTTATGATGTTGCGGGTCATTTTGACCCGTATTGTGTAATCCGTCTCAAAACAGTCAAAAAATGAAGTCAAACCAGTTAGAACTTTATTTTAGATTACATACACACTTATGAAAGATGAGAAGAACAGATACACAACTTAAACACTATATCATTGAACAGCTTATTTAAAATTTTCTCTCTTCATGAACACTGTTTTTCATTGGCCTTGCCTCATTTTCTCTGTCAATGTCCAACATTTTCAGTGTTCCCCACATGATGGACAGAATGTGACAGTGTGCTTTCTGCAAATGTACTTCCTGCATCTCACACAAGAGGTACTTGTTTTACAATCATCTCGGGAGGAACAGACTTGGCATCTTTTGCGCTTTTTTGCACCTGTATTGAAGGTTCCATTGTAGGTTGGTCAGATGCCCTGCCCTGATTTTTGCGATGACGGCTGCAGCTGCTAGGGACCGAACTGGCCTGACTCGGTTCTGGATGTGGGGAGGACGAGTGCTTTGCCCAGTTCTTCCAGGAAAAGTCGACGTCGATGCAGTTTGCTGGCATTCCACTGCTGGTTGATCTCAATCCACAGGACATAGGCATTGTAGGCAGACACATCCACAATGTTGTAGAAAATCACCAAAGGCCAACGGGCAGTCTTGCACTGGCAACTATAAGTTGCTGTGACTTTGTCAAGATTATCAACTCCTCCTTTGGTGGAGTTGTAATCCAGGATCATTTGTGGCTTCATGTCCTCTCTTGTGCTCAGAGATGCATCTTTGTGCATTGTGCTCATCACAAGAACATTTTTGTTTCTCTTTGGGCAGTAAGAAACAAGTGTTGTTTTCTCAGTGAAAGCAAATTTTGAGCAATGCAGAGGTCTTCCTTTCATCATCAGAAGCTCACTGGGAAGTTCTGGTTTATTTTTTCTGACTGTTCCCAACATAGTCAGCTTTCTCTTCTGAAGTTCATCTCCAAGACGGTACGATGTAAAAAAGTTGTCGCACGTGATGTTATGACCTTGCAGCCCTTCAGTCATCTCCAACACCACCCGCATTCCCTGATTCTTCTCAGGTGCTCCTCCAGCTGGCTTTCCAGTATATACTTGCAGGTTCCATGCATAACTTGATTTTGCATCACAGGCTGCCCATATTTTGATCCCATATTTTGCAGGCTTCTTTGGCATATACTGTCGAAATGGACAGCGTCCTCTGAATGGAATGAGGCGCTCATCGACAGTAACATGGGGTCCAGGATTGTACAATAAAGGCAGGATTTCAACCCATTTATCCCAGACATCTCTGATTGCTGCAAGTTTGTCTCTCTCACGTCGACCAGCTCTGGTGTCACGGTTGTCAAATCGTATGACACGAGAGATCATGTGAAATGTCTCCAAAGACATTGTTGCTCGGAAGATTGGTCTTCCATTCTCTTCATTCCACAAACTTGCAGTTGCTTCACCCTTCGACCTGTATACTCCAGCTAACACCAGAATTCCCATGTAGGCATGCAAGTCAGTTGGATCCAGTGGTTTCCATTTTTCTTGAAAGACACGTCTCCCCTCCAAGTTGGTCATCTCAAGAATTATCTTCTCTATGGGTGGGGATATGAAAAGCTGAAATGCTGATTCAATGTCATCAACTCTTGTGATGGCAAATCTTGTTGGACCAGGAGTCATTTTGATGACATTAGAAGATGACAATCTGCCTTGGCTTTGGTGTGGTGATGATGACCATCTTATCTTACCATCTTTAGATGTCCACGTCCCCTTTGTGGATGAGGATTGTTGCGTTTCTTGATTTTCATCTGATGAAGAATTGTCCTCTGAATCTTCTTAAAGAGACAGAGTTCAATTTCAAGGCACCAGGCGTGACGCTTTATGTAAAGTTATTTTTACACCAACTGAAGGCAACAGTTACCTGATTGTGCTATAAAACATCACTAAAAGCCTAGAAAACACATAATACCGCCTGTTTAAGATGCTGTGTGTGAACAGAGCGCAGCTGCAACACCAGCTCTGATTGGTCCACATTTTCCAAACTCCTCCCTTCTCTCCGACTACGGCGTCCCGTCGCTCTGCACCGAGACCAAACGCCAACCTGCTGCTCCGGCAGCGCATGCAGAGAGAACACATATTTTTAACATCCCATCCCAGAGTTGTGTGGGTTTTTAGCGTCACGGTAACCGCAGCCAGTTCTGACCGGTTCTGCTTTGTTCTGAGGCTGATCGCAGTGTGTGAGTGAAACTGTGTGATGGTCGTTAGATGTTCCTCCAGGGCAAAGCGTGTGGGAACCCTGTGGTTGACAAACGGCAGCAATTCATTCTTACTTCACTTCTCCTTTCAGTTGATGCTGTTCTAACTAAATCCCCAAAACTTCTCTTCCTCATTTCATTCCCGCCGGGCTGAAGAACAGGCCGTCTGTCTGAACTTTGATCCCAGAACGACCCGTAAACGTCCTGAACTCACCCACTATGAGCCGCTCGGAGTCGGGGAGCTTCTTGAAGATTTTTCGGAAGTCCTCGTTGCGCTGTTTGTACGTGGGACTGAGGACCTGGGAGAGGAAGGCAGACATGGCTTCAGATGCCAGAGGCTTCAGATGAAGCCAAAGTTCAGCGGCGGCGGCGTTAATGAGTACTCACGTTGTACCAGCTCTGCATTTTCTGCAAAGAGAAACAACAGACACTAAGCTCTGCAGCCAGATAAGGTCACCACAGAAACTGATTTCACACCAGCACAGACAGTTGCTGGGCTTTAGCAACCTGCAGAGTTTCCACAGCAGGTTGCTGCAATCTGCAGGTTGCTGCAACCCGTCAGCTTCAGCTTCCCTGTTTTAAAGCTGCAGAGACAAAGAAAATCTAAAACTGACTGAAGATTCAGAAGCTGCAGCAACTGAAAGGAAGCAGAGAGATAAAGTCATGAGGAAGTGCTGCTCTGCTCTGCCCCGGACCACCGAGCCAGAGGGATTCTGGGTAAAATAACTCCCCTGATGGACGCTGCTGTCAGATTGCTCCAAGCAATAAGTATTCACACTCTGCTGGTATTAGTTTAAATACTATTGACAGCATTTTGTTGTCTTCATAAACAAATATTTAAAGGGATTTTCTGCACTTTTTAAATCATAATCTCACTGATTCTTTGAATCTGTGTCTGTACAGACTTATTTTTATTTTGTTGGACATCGGCTCTCAGTGGTCAGCGTTCTAGTTCTCACTTTATCATCACATGCTAACGGTCTTCAGTCAGGGGCCTTTTCAGATTAGTTGTAACACTGACTGTTACTGGAGACACATGGATGATCAGAGTTACGGCAACATTTAGCTTCCCTTCAGGGTCCAGCTAGCGTTGGGCCTTCACAGCCGTCCTTACCTTGGCGTTACGGCTGAAGTGGCGGGAGGCCAGGGGGTAGGCGGAGGAGAGGGAGGAGGAGGAGGGCACCGAGGGCAGAGGGCTGTCAGCGCCGCCCCCCCCTCCCTCACCCTCACTGGCCTTGCCCCCCCCCAGGACCCTCCGCCGCAGGGAGGGGGAGCTGCCGGGCGTGCTGCGCGGAGAGTTACTGGCCGTGCTGCAGACACACACACACAAACACACAGATTAGCTGAGTGAAACCAACAAACTGAACTGAAATGCTGTCATTATTCAACTGGAGTTTGACTTCAGAACTCTAATTATAACTGATGGATTCAGTCTCCACTCTTTATGTATAACAGCTTCTCTATAATCAACACAGCGATGCTTCAGCTTCCTGCAGTCAAACCGTCCAGAGGAAACGCTTCGCTCTGCTGCTGGATCTGAACCAGAAACAAGCCCACAGCATCACACGTCCTCTGCTGTACCCAGCAGTGGGTCTGAACTGATCAGCTACTCCGTTTCACCAGCAGCAGGAACATCAGAGTCAAACCAACTCCATTTATCTTGTAGATTTCACCACTAGTGTGATCTCTGCTTGTAAAGTTGATACAGGATCTATGAGCAACATGTAGAGGAAACTGGATGTTGCTCAGAACAGAATCATGGTGCTTTATGTTTTACATGTCTTTAGCAATATTTGTTAGTGTTATGAGGCATTGGATGGTCTGATGTCTCTCTGATTCATCATAAATTCCTCAGAAACGTTTTGATTCCCCTGATAGGAAACAGTTAATGTGTCTGAAAGCTCCAGCCAGCAGAGGAAGCCGATAATGCACAGAGCTAAAAAATGTATTTAAAAAACCTGCAAGAAGGATCAGAAAAGGTGCATCAGTCAAACCTGAGGGAAAAATATCACCAAAAAATACAAAACAAGTTTAATAAAAAGCAAGTTATTCCAGAAATAAACATTAGTTACTCCAGAGATTTTCCTCATCATGCAGAATCTACATTTTTAGAACAATATTAACTGTATATAGCCTTCATTCAGCCAGCTGAGCAGCAGTGCACAGCATAGTGCTGTGTTACGCTAAAGCAGACACGTTATTTCCAATCTGTGGGACGATAAAGGTAATTTCTATTTCTCTACTAAAACCCTTCCTGTGACGTTACCAGATGATAAACCGTCCAGTAATTAACAGTGATAATAATAATACTGTTGTAGTGACAATGCATTGATGACATCATCATGCAAAGACCAAGTAAGTTTCATTTTGTATAGAAACTAAAATGGATTATGATGTTTCTGCAAAGAATGAAAATGATTTTCATTCATGATGCTCAGCAGGCAAAACTGCTAAAGCTCAGAACTCCCTCATACTGGAAACCAGTCCATGCTGGTTAAAGATGGAAGCAGCCAATCAGATCAACAGGTCAGATCGGTAAATCAGCTTCTCCTCTTCTGCCTTCATCACATTAAACCGTCAGTAAATCATCCGTGGAGGCTTCTGCTGCCCAGACTGCAGCAGCAGATAAGCTGCAGCCTGCAGCCTGCAGCATCAGCAGCACCACGCTCCGGAGGCCGAGCAGCAGCGTCCATGCGGGGCCGCCTGTTCGCTCTCCGTGCGGGATGGAGGAGCCCCGCAGCAGCGAGCGGCTCCATCAGATCTCTGTTTACCTCCACCAACCGGCGCTGCGCTCTAATCTGCAGGATACGGTTCGTTTCCCGGGAGATAAGCCGGGCTAGGAGCGCAGAGAGCCGGCTGGCAGCGCGGCGCGGCCCCGCGAAGCAACACTTACTCAAACATGTCATGAGGCGGCAGAGGTCCAGATGAAACCCGCCCAGAACCGCCGACCGGCCCGCGGCTGGCTGCCTGTTCCCCCGGTGGGCTCACTCAGAAAGCCCGGGGATCCGGGCGGGGGGCGGATCACCGTCCGCCGCTCCGCCGCCTTGCAGTAGCTCTGCCTCGGATCGGAAAGCGGCGGCGTCCCGCGGGCGGAGCTCCCCGGTACCGGACCGACCCAACCCACTAGCCCGAACACAAGAGCCGGTAACGGGCTGCCGTCTGTCAGCCGACCCCTAATCCCTCTGCAGCCGAGGAGGAGGAGGAGTAAGAGGAGGAGGAGGAGGAGCAGCAGGCCTTGCTGCTGTGATAAGGATGACCAGCAGAGGAAAACTGAAGGTTTGAGCTGAAGGACAAACTGCAGCCTCACATTCACCACCAGACTGCTCTACATGTAAAACACAGATTATTTAATCTGGCTTCATCTGAGCAGAATATCTGGCCTGACTGGAGCAGAGCCCACCCAATCCCTTAACCCCCAACCTGCGTCCATCCCTCTGGATTAGAGTCCAGATGATAATCCAGACTGGTCTGAGCCAGGCCCATGCATGGCTGTCCCTCTGTGTAATCTGCAGACGATCCGAACCCGAGCAAAGAGAAAGAGATGAAACGAGCCGACAGCGTGGAGAGGAAGTGGGTGAGCAGAGGTCTGAAGACGGTGGTTCAGGACATTTCATCAACTTCCTGTCTGCGTTCTCACCAGGTTAAACCCTGAGAAACGCTTCAAGAGTCAGTGATGACAGGAAGACAACAGCTCCAATGAACAACTGTAGACAAAACAGCAAACTGAACAGAACCACAACGAGCTGCAGGTCAGAGAACGATCCGGAACCAGCAGCCATGTTGCTCCTCACCGTCAATGTTTACAGTCAACAGTTTGGTACCTGCAGCCTGAAACAGACTGAGCGCACCTGGTCACCTGGTCACCGTGGGTACTGATGCATATTAGATTAGATGCATATGGTAGATTAAAATATAAAGAATTGAAAATGTTGCATTCAGGGTCTCCAAGTAATTAGAGACTGATATTAACCACTAATATACATTTACATTCTGAAGAAACTTCAAATACAACAATCTTACATTTTTCTCTGGGGATTAATAAAGTACTTCTGAATTTGAACTGGATGTTAGTGAAGGTCTTACATATTGATTGATTTTAGCTGTGAACTCTGACCCTTTGAATCCCAGGTGTTCACTATAATATAAACATGTAGAAAATGGGATTTCTAGCTGCTTCCATCCACTTTCCCAAAGGAAGTGACACAGAGGAAGAGCTGACAGGTTGTGATACTGTGATGAACAAGTTCTCACACTGGAGCCTGACTGGTGTTACTTTCACAGATTAATGCAGCAGATAATCTCATCTGGTTTGTGGTTTGGCTCTGGCATGCTAATGGAGGATTAAACATCAATCTAGTGTCATGCTTTTTATCTGATTAAAAATTAAATGTGCTCTCGTTCTTCTTCCTGTTGCTTCATGTCTGAGTGTCGATAAGGAAAACTGGTTTCCAATGGCAACACACTGACCTGACAGACTCAGAATAATCCACAACCTGGGCAGATTACATGAAAAGAAACGTTTGGAGAGGATAATAAATGTATCAAAGAAAATCTGAAGGAGGGTTGCATTACATTAAATACACAAATTATTTCAACTAAACTTCAAGCAGAATGTGTTTATTTCTACCCAACATGCAGCAGATTATTTAGCATTTCTAACATGCAGCAGCAGCAGCAGTAAAAGGCCACTGCAGTGATGCAGTCTGATCTGATTGGATTCACATGACATCATCAGAGCCAGCGCCTGCTCCCATTGGCTGGAGATGATGTCATCACTGTGAGGAATGGTCCCGCCTCCTCAGCAGCTTCTCCCTGTTTGTTTACATCTTTCCTGCTGTTTACAGATTGGGCTTAGAACCCCGGTAATCTGCAGGTTCCATGCAGGTTATGCAGCCAGATTGTTCTGACCGGGTCAGAAACAGGCCAGCTGACATCAGACAGAACCACAAATCATCTGAAGGTTCTGATCCGTTCCGCCCTACAAATCCAGCCGGTTCTGAAATTCTGACAGAAATGTCCCTGATCTGATGACTGAGGCCCGGTAATCTGGTACCAGCTCTCTGGACCTGAATGTGGAGGAGCTGAAGGAGAACTGCAGACCGGTCCGGTCCGGTCTGGCCCGGTGCTGACTGACTGCTCACTAACCTGCAGCCGTCCACGTCTGAGTCTCTGCTCAGCAGGCTCCTGAGGGACCAGCGGGAGCGCCGGCTGGGGGAGGGGCTTCTGGACCAGGACCGGGGCGGAGGCAGCAGCAGGTCATGTGACGGGCTGTCCTCGCTCCGCCGCTCCGCCAAGGGAGACGGGCTGCGGCGCCGCTCGCCATCCTCTATCACGATCTGCGGCGTCTCGCTCCATCCTGGCCGCGTGGCACCGCCATGCAGGGCCGCCGGGCCCTCGCAGCGCCGCTTGGTTCTGGTCCTGCTGCGGTGGGACCGGCCCGGCGGCCTGGGGCTTGGGGGGCGGGACCAGGACTCTGTGTCAGAGGACGGCGGCAGGACGGTGAGGGTGGGGACGGAGACGGGCTCCACTCTGACCGGGGACGACGAGCTCATCATCGGGTCACTGCTGCGTGGCCACGGCCGGGTCCGACCCGGTCTCCGCCATGATGCTGCTGGCGCCGGACAGAGGGGCTCAGGTCACGACCCCTGTGACGCTGAGGAAAGTTTGGTGGAAGAGAGAACAGTTCAGAACGGCTCCACAGACGTTCCTTCACTCCAATAGCCAACCAGAACCAGAACCAGCTGCAGCCTCCGGACCTCTGGCCCAAAACGTCCCTAAGAAGGCGCCAGCATCAGGGAGTCAGGCGAGCGTGGGCGCGGCGGCGGCTCGCCACCCTGAGGAGCGGAGAGAGCAGAGAGCTGATGTTCAGCCTGGCGCCGCCGTGCGCTCCGCGTCATGTGACCAGGCGGTTGATTAGTAGCTCGTGTTGCAGCACAGACCTGATCAATACGCTTCGCTCAACACACAGGCCTTCATCTCTGGATGAAGTTCTGATCATTTTGGTTGCAGCATTAAATCACAGATTCTGCCACCAAGATGTGGCAGAATCTGTGATTTAAAGGTTATTTAAACTAAAGACCAGCATGATAACCACGAAGTTATTATATGAAGTAAATAAACTGTCAATGTGAGTAATGTTTTTCTGGGGCTGGTCTGTGACATCAGCACCTTCAGACAGGAAACTCTTTGCCTCATGACGGCAACTGGCGAGTTCAACCATCACGGAAAATCCCAGAGTCAAACCACCAACTGATGACGAGTTTACAGACGACCACTGAGGAAAAGTCGCCATTTTTAATCAACATTGTAACAAAAATGAAAGAATTTACATTTTTTTCTTAGATTTCAGATTTTTTTCCCTGAAATATCTGTGAAAATAGATATTTTTTTCTCCATTTTCTAAAAAAAATTTTCCCTCTGATTTATGTAAAAGCAAATTTAGAATTGGTATTTTTTTCTGAATGTTTTGGAAAAAAAAACAAATTGAGAGTTTTGACATTTTTTTCAGTGGCACTAATCATCTTCCATACAAATGAGTCAGTGGTGAATAATAACAATAGCACTGTTGAAGACGTGAGTGAATGTAAAATGTAAGAATTGTGAACAAACTCCCTTAATAAGAACTGAAAAGTTGCAGAAAGTTTGTGGTTGTCGCTGCTCTGAGGCAGCAACCAGAACCGAGACACGGATCCGGCCCAAACCAAGGCCGGCGGGAGCCACGCAGCAGCCGGCTGCTCCGCTCCAATGTTTGTGCTCAAAGCAGAAACTGCCCGGGAAAAGATCCCGATCCCGTCCAGCGCTATCGGAGCGATCTGTTTGAACAAGAACAATCTGGGCAGCGGCTTGTTTGGCCACAGTAATCCTCCGTAATCTCAGCAGCCGCACAGCCTGATACTCCAAACACATTCCTCACACAATCTGAGCAATGAAAGACAACACGATGAGCCGACAACTTCCTGGACCGACCGGAACCGAACCGAGCCGTGCAGTTAGAGAGGAAAGAGGAGCTTTAGAGTCAGACTGATTAAAGGGCTATTCCACTGTTTTCCAATGATCCGGGCCGACAGCTGCAGTTCCACATCTGAAACACCTGGACCAGTCAAAGTTCAGCTGAATTATGTCACCTTTAGTCCAGGTGTGAAAACACACAAAAAGAACAAATTCAACATGTTTGTTTCAGGGTCAAAGGTCACGACAGATGGGCTCCTGCGGGAGAAAAGCGGCCGCTGACAGAGTTCAACTACAAACTGAAATATGAAGGCATTAGAGATAGGAACATCAGACTCCCTCCACAAACCAAAACATCTGGGCAAACACCAAACAAACCTTAATATTTACTAAAGGTCGTTTAAAGCAGATGCATCCAGGCTCCTTTTGCAGCCAATCAGCACAAATGGGGTGAAAATGGTGCTCCTGGATTGGCTGCTTTGCAAATGCCAGCCATTCAGTGTCAAGTATCACATTCGGTACCCATGCTGGGTTTCCTGATGAACATCTTACAGAAGAAAAACTATAGTAAAAAGGCAGTAATCTGGGGTAACATTCTGCAGAAAAATTACTGTAATCATGTTCAATATCAGTTATTGGCCTGAATGTTCTTCTTGGTGGCATCTTGTCTTATACTGAATATTTCAGAGTAAAGTTTTCATACCAGTCCAGGGTGTTCTATATTCCAAAAAGATAGATTTACATGAATAATTAGATTTAAAGGCCATGAAGAACTCTCCTGTAAGTTGCTCAGTGTTTTGTTTTCCTGGTTGAACTGCTCTGCAGAGGGTGAAATGAGTTTCTCTGCACAGTCCAAGTTGGACTCGCTTCATCCAAGGAGAGCTAAAGGTCAGAGCTTTGCAGTTTCCACTGTTTGGTTTTCACACTGAACAACATTTAAACTGCGTTTCAGTACCATCTGAGCAGCTTATCGTGACCCAGTTCGGATTAGACTAGACTGAGTGTTTCAGACCTTTAATTAAAGGTGATGTAAATATGTGAAATAGCCCTTTATTCGCTTCGGCGCCGGATCGGAGAAACTTTACGCCCCAACTCGGAGCTCCTACCTCCCATTGGAAGAGTTTCCTGCGGTTCTGCCGTCTTGTTCGGCCTCGAAAACGAGCCGGGCCACGGTTCGGGAGCCGAAATCCACTTTCTCGCAGGAGCACATCAACATTCTCAGACGAGAAACGGAGCAGGAGGAGCAGCAGCGGGAGGCGCAGGAGGAGGAGGAGGCGGAGGCATCTACCGGCCGCAGCTAACGGCTCCTAGCCGGCTAACGGCTGCTGCCCGCGGACCCCAGAGGCCCGAAACCGATCACCAGCAGGGTTCAACCTCCAGCAGACACAACACCGTCCCAACGCCGTCCATCTCCAGCCTGTTAGAGTCGCTTTTATCAGGTAAATGTGAGGTTAAATATCGAAGTGAGCTTGGCAGGAGAGCCGAACCGCCTCGGATTAAAGAGCCGAACAAAAGCGGTTTTTGTCGGAAAGTGAAAAAGAACGAAGTGAGTTAACCGGCAGACTGGGTCAAAAGACAGGGGAGGAACCGGACCTGGCCGGGGATACACTGTGTGACCGGGCATGCTTCATGCATCATTACATCTATACAATCGTGTTTTCTGTTGGACATTTTAACATGCCAGAGATAAACACTCTAAACGCTTCCTTAAAATGGCGATAATGTTGAAGTCCAACACGCCAAACCCCCCCGCCTGAAAACTTTTTGGTACATTCCGGGAAAAATAACTGTAGCCAAAGATGTGGCGAGAGGAAGGAGTGTTTACACCGAGCAGGTCCGAATAAGCCTTTAACTTTAGTCTGTGGTTTCAATAAACATCCATTCAGAGGCACTTTTATTAATAAAAATACACTTCGCCTAAATAACGGGGGTTTGTTCGTCCACCAGAAAACCACAATGACAGATTCAGATACGAAACGGAAAGCAGCAAATGCAGAAAAAGTCCCACAACTTTCTGAACTTTAAAATAATTTAAAGGGAGGAAAATAGAATGCACAGTGTCAAAGCGACATCTGGTGTCCGATCGGTGTCTGTGCATCTATTTTATAACCTGTACTCAGTTTTACTGTTGTTTGGTGAAGACATATTCAGAACAAACTCTCTGAAATGATTGATAATAAAGCGGTCGATATTTAGGATTGGGTGTGTAAAACACACTGAGGTCCCACCTGCTTGCTGTAGCTGCATCACTTCATCTGATCCCACAGAGTCCCAGCAGAAGGAGATCAGATGTCTTCAGCAGAAACAGCGGGAGGAGATGGGAGGTCACCTTGACTGCAGCTGAAAAGAAAAACAACGCGAAGAAGGAGGGAAACATGCTGCAAACATGTAATGCTCTGTGTGAAGAGCTTTCCACTTTTCATCCGCGCGTGTTATTATCTTAGATCTCTGCAGAGCTTCAGAAAGAGTCATTTGATTCATTTATTGAATCGTCTCAAACTCTTTTCACCATGTTTGCAGATCAGACTGTTTGGATGGACGGAGATTCAGGAGCAGCTGCGTTGTTTGCTTCGTCCCTCATTATGAAAAAACAAAGAAATTTACTTTTATACATGTTTGGTTTCAGAGCAAACATTTTTAAATAGTTTAAGTTGGAATGTCTTTATCAATATCAAAGTCTTCTGGTAAATGTCATTAGCAAACGAAATAAATCTGCAGGATGGTGAAAGAGTTTGAGACGGTTCAATAAATGAATCAAATGACTCCTTTCTGAAGCTCTGCAGAGATCTAAGATAATAGCGCGCGATGACAGTGGAAAGCTCTGCACAGAGCATTACATGATTTGCGGCATGTTTCCCTCCTTCTTCGTTGTTTTCTCTTTCAGCCTGCAGGTCAAGCGCACCTCCCATCTCCTCCCGCTGTTTCTGCTGAAGACATCTGATCTCCTTCTGCTCGGGACTCTGTGGGATCAGATGAAGTGATGCAGCTACAGCAAGCAGAGTGGGGACCTCAGTGTTTTACACACCCAATCCTAAATATCGACCGCTTTATTATCAATCATTTTCAGAGAGTTTGTTCTGAATGTGTCTTCACCAAACAACAGTAAAACTGAGGCCAGGTACAGTAAAAATAGATGCACAGACACCGATCGGACACCAGATGTCGCTTTTGACACTGTGTGCATTCTTATTTTCCTCCCTTTAAATTATTTATGAAAGTTCAGAAAGTTGTGGGACTTTTTCTGCATTTGCTGCTTTCCGTCTCGCATCTGAATCTGTCGGCCATGGCTTTTCTGGTGGACGAACAAACCCCCGTTATTTGTATGGCGCGTATTTGTATTACAAGTTTCTGAATGGATGCGTTTATTGAAACCACAGACTAAGTTAAAGGCTTATTCGGACCTGCTGGTGTAAACATTTTTCCTCTGCATCTTTGGCTACAGTATTTTCAGGTGCCTGCAGTGTTGGACTCAGCTGACATCTCACAGAAGCGTTTAAATGTTTATCCTGGCATCAATAATAGCGATATATAGATACTGTGATGCGTATCTTGTCTGTATCCCCGGCAGTCATTCTCAGTGAAGCCGCTCGCTGTGAGGCGGTCATTCCCTCATTAACCTCACATTATAAAAGCGACTCTAACAGGCTGAGATGGCTGGCGTGTCTGCTGGAAGTGGCCTGTCGATTTCGAGCTCTGAAGTCGCGGGCGAATTGGCCGGCAGACCAGCTGCGACCGGTGCCGCCTTTGCTGCCTCTGGCGATATAATCTGAAAGGCGGTGATGATCCTGCGGAAACCAGGTGTGTTGTGGCTGGCTGGTCAGCTCTTCCCCGGAAGAAAAAGCTGCCGATCGGCGCCAGCGAGCTGAACTATTTCTGTCGCAGCGGTGGATGCGAAACACTCAGTCCTATCGAACGGGAGTTCTGAAGCACCGGATGATGTTGTTCGGTGTGTGAAACTGCGGCTCTGACCTTCTTCTCGCTGGATGGTCCAACGGACGTGCAAAATCATTTCTGCAGGCGCAGTTCGACGCCAGGGAACAAAACGCGAGCGGCGTTAAATCTGGTATTCATGTCGTCGATATAAGCTCCTGAAGTATTCAGATCGCCGCAAAAGAAAACATTCGAACAATAACATTGATTTTGTGGTACGAATGTTACCCCAGTGCAGCTTTTACTATGGTTTTCTTCTGGCAGGCGTCGGAAACCCAGCATGTGCGAATATTGACTCTTGACACTGGTAACGGCATTGCAAGCGGCCAATCAGAAGACACCATTTCACCATTTGTGCTGATGCAAACCTGGTCGCTCTGCTTAAACGACTGGCTCAAATATTGGGTTTGTTCAGTGTTCTTGAATATTTGGTTTGTGGAGAATCTGATCGTATTGAGCTCTGTCAGCGGCCGCTTCTGTGTGACCTTGACCAGCCAGCTGTGTTATTTATTCTTTGTTTTACACCTGGACATGTATTTGGAAGTGGAGGCTATGGCCGGCAGATCGTCTGTTGCTAAACATGATCCGACTCAGCTGCTGCAGCTCTTGGCCGCCCGATATTTGAGCGGATATCTCATTTCTTCCTAACTTCTGCAACTTTGGATTGTAAGGGACTGACCACAATTCTTATTTACATTCACTCACGTCTTCAACTGATGCTATTGTGTATCCACCACTGACTTTCATGTATGGAAAAACTCAATTTGTTTTAAAACGTCGAAAAATACCAGTGTGCTTTGACACCACGATGTTCGAAAATGGAAGAAAAAATATCTATTTCTGGGTATTTCGGGAAATCAATAGAAAAAAATGTAAGTG